>CAJQUW010006757.1:0-187500 GCA_907163375.1 Prostheceraeus crozeri
AGACTAGGATGGGGTTAAGAGGGATGATTTAACCATTAAACATTACATTAGGAACAAGTAGCACGCTTAGTCTAACTTGTAAATCTTAACACATTTCTAAGGACGTGAGATAGATGAATTAGTAACAATAAAAATAAAAGAAGCATCACTTCTGATAAGGTTAGCAATCCGACTGCGAACCAATGTCAGAGCTAGTTAGACTACGGACGAGAGAAGTGTGTAAAGTAGCGAGTGGGGTGAGTGTCTCCCATATAATCCATATCATAATTATTCTTCCTCTGCATTCCATATCGAGGATATGTGGGATGGGAGCTTAAGAGATTGAAAGGAAGGCCCTAAAAGCTCATTGGGACGTTCACCGAACCGCCCACACCACAACAGCACCACTACAGAAGAACAAGACTAGGGAAATAGGATGGCTACACAAAAGATCAAGTTGAGGCAGCATACTGGTAACTTTCTTCCGAAATTTCGGACGACGAAGACTCAAGCTGGCCGGTAACGTCTAATCAAGTGGGAGAAACGGATCCGGACGATCCTAACAAGCAGTGTTTACGTTGTGATAACCGTGAAGGAAGGGGGCGAAGCCCCAAGATACACCAAGTGGGCCGCAGGCCTACTACCTACCTTTTACGACAATCAAACGCTCATGCAGTTCGCTACTATCACGTCAACCACTTAAAATAACCTTCACACCGATCTTCACCAGCTTCGATTGTACTATCTCTACTCATCTCGACCCACACGCAGCAACTCTCCACCACACCTGCATCCACACAACACGCTCCAATACCGCCTCTTCTTCTCTTCTTTCTCAAGTCTCCAACATCATCCTGTAGCAAACCCCTCAACTTCCCTATAGCTCATCATTCTCCTACAAAACTTTATAATGATTACTAACCAAAAGCCAAACAGAACCTTCCTTACCACATACTCAGTAACGCTCATGCGCGATGGCGATGACGCTGCCAAGGCTTAGCACTTCCTCCCTCCACTTTCTTCAAATCCGCTATGTCCCCCCAAACATATCCGAACCACCAAAATATCTCTTCTTCAATACGCTCTCAACTCATACCACATTCGACTCCCATCACTCGAACTACCCTCAACGATCTCTCACACTATATTAATCGTCCTGTATCGCTGCCACGACTTTGTCACCCCTCTTCCTCTCAACAAATCTCCCTCAAACCAAGCCAGCCCTATTCGCAGTTCTTCCACTGCAACTGCGCATCATAAATACTTTCAACCAACACCCTATCGCCAAAGACAACACACTCAACATCACTTCCTCTCATGGCCCATCGCCCCTCTTAATCTTTTCAATGTTTTTCTTCAGTTCGCTACCTCTAGCAATTTTGCCACAGACTGCACTTGCCCCACTAGCATGCTTGGCGTTACTCGCTTCGTCATGATAAATTCTGTAAAGATAGATAAAATATTGATAGCAAGTGTTTATAGATACTACTTGCTGATATGCATTGAAGACTAAGTCACCAAAACATTTGATAAGCAAGTCAGCAACCGCTTGGGGTGTTAAGCCTTGAATCCGTTACAGCGCATACTCGAGGGGATCTTATCCCAGCTCCAAGGCCTCGACCACACACAAAATCCAACCTCGATCGGACAGACGCGTGCGTCATATCACTGTGGTTGGTCTATCCGGGCCCCATTTTGACATGAAACCGGTGGAGTTAATTTACAAAGAGGAAACGACCCAAGTCACAGAGACTCATAACACGTCTGCTTTTTACTTCCACCAACTTTCAATCATCTCATTATCATCTTGAATTTAATTATTTTCAGTCTATTAAGTACTACTCATAAGAACGTTTCATAAGGTAGTCTGTACACCTCCAGCAATAGCAACGCTGTCGAATGTTTTTTGAATCACGTCTAAAAGGACTGTAGAAGCAAAGTTATAGCCGTTTGAAGAATTCGGCCTACATATCATCAAATGGTCAGCTCAATGCTATAACTGGACTAACCTATAGAGTTTTTTTGCAACACCTTAGCTGATTATCAGCAATGTACAGTCAGAAGTCCGATATTCGGGACCTCAAGAGAACCGACTTAACCGTAAGTCAGTTTCTCACTTAGTGAAATTCCTCTCCCGATCCCGTCTTAAATCTTGTAACCGCTCTAACTTTTGAACGAAGACAGATAGGAACAAGCCGATTGTTTCACTGAATTTGTCTCACTCTTAGCTTTCAAACGAGCTATCGCACGACAAAATCCGTCCACTAGAAGCCAAAATCGAAGCAAGCTGTCCAGAGGGGGGGGGGGGAGGTCAGTGAAATTTGATGAAAAATGTTTTGGTGACGGTCCCAGGTCGAAATTCCACACTTTGGAAAATTTTCAAATTTTTACCCATACAAAGTCACTCTGACACTTAGGATTTTTTCAAGTGAGCGAGCTCCGACCTAAAATCTTGTAACCGCTCTAACTTGTGAACGGCTGGTCCGATTGACTCGCAACAAAAAATGTTGTCGAGCAGTTTTTTCTCCTCTTTCAAACGAGTAGCTGTAAGACAAAATCCGTCCACTAGAACCAAAGTTAGAAGATTGTTGTCGGGGGGGGGGGGGGGGGGGAGGTCAGTGAAATTTGATGAAAAATGTTTTGGTGACGGTCCCAGGTCGAAATTCCACACTTTGGAAAATTTTCAAAATTTTACCCATACAAAGTCACTCTGACACTTAGGATTTTTTCAGGTAAGCGAGCTCCGACCTAAAATCTTGTAACCGCTCTAACTTTTGAACGAAGACAGATAGGAACAAGCCGATTGTTTCACTGAATTTGTCTCACTCTTAGCTTTCAAACGAGCTATCGCACGACAAAATCCGTCCACTAGAAGCCAAAATCGAAGCAAGCTGTCCAGAGGGGGGGGGGGGAGGTCAGTGAAATTTGATGAAAAATGTTTTGGTGACGGTCCCAGGTCGAAATTCCACACTTTGGAAAATTTTCAAAATTTTACCATACAAAGTCACTCTGACACTTAGGATTTTTTCAGGTAAGCGAGCTCCGACCTAAAATCTTGTAACCGCTCTAACTTTTGAACGAAGACAGATAGGAACAAGCCGATTGTTTCACTGAATTTGTCTCACTCTTAGCTTTCAAACGAGCTATCGCACGACAAAATCCGTCCACTAGAAGCCAAAATCGAAGCAAGCTGTCCAGAGGGGGGGGGGGGGGGACGTCAGCCGAAAATTTTTTCTCTCCGATTTCGCTGGAAACATCCTTCCTAACCCAAAATTTCACGTAGATTCCGAATCTGGACTCCGTTTTCTCATCCGATGCTTCGTTTGGGCGCTACACACCAAAACGTCCACATTCTATGTCAAAATTTTGAAGAAACAGTTTTTCTCGCCGATTGCCTTGAAACTCACCCTACCGATGCAGAATTTCACGCTGAATCCGAATCTGACCTCCGTTTTCTCATCCAACCACTCCTTCCACTCGAAACAACCCATTTTACAACCCAACATTCAGCAGATTGCACCAAAAACATCACACACTATAGCCTCAAGACTAATCCTGGCGGTCGCCCACGTCAACCTAGACGGTCGCCCACGTCCACCAGGCGGTCGGACCCACGCACCCGAGTCTCACACTCTATCGTTGCAGAGGGGGGGGGGGGACGTCAGCGAACATGTTGTGAACGTGGACCCACCCGGCCGGCACACCACGACAGACCACAACCTCTAGCGTTCCAGAGGGGGGGGGGGACTCAGACACGAAGCACCAAGGCGGCCGACCACGACACTCTGCCGTGCCAGAGGGGGGGGGGGACGCAGCCACGACGGCGGCCATCTTGCGCTATCCAGAAGTGGAGTTTTACTTACTACTCAAGTACACGCAGCGACGATCAACCAATCACTTATGCATATTCATACACATTCTTCACAATGCATATTCTTTGACATATGCATATTTCAAAAAAATCATGAATCTATAATGTTCTGCACCTGCAAGGAAAAGTTAATGAATGCAGACAGGAAGCATGTAGATAACTCAGTTATAAACAGAAAAAAGACTTGCACAAAATGTGTACTCCACAACATAAATGAGAAGATGGTGATAACTGAAAGATCATTTGCACAACTTCATAGGAACATCACGTTAATTAATCATATTATCTTGCCACGGCAAACTACCAGCGGGGCTAACAAAATAGTCGGTAAAAGCTTCACGGATTTCCCCCACTTCTTAAAGTATTATTATTAGTTCCGAAGCGGCCGGATCCTTGCACTCCGGAAGTTGGAACACTTCGCCATTCACCTGGATGAAATGTACCATCAATTTTCTCGAAATCCAGTAAATTTGGAGGAATATACTTCGAATAATTATTTTGAGAATTCATATCTTCGACTCGAAGGTAGTTATGCAATGTCATCGCTGCCCTGATATACTTCTCTCAGTTTTCGATATTTGCAACCATGGGTCGATGAAAAATTCTCCATCGAGCTGCCAAGATACCGAAAGCATTTTCGATTACACGTCTGGCTCTCGAGAGACGATAATTATATATCTGCTCCCTTCTGGGTAACAACTTTGTTCCTATACCAGGGTAAGGTCGCATTAAATAATTCTTCAAAGGAAACGCCTCATCACCCAAAATAACATAGGGGAGATCGCTATTGGCACCAGGAACAGAGGATGAAGAAGGGATATAGAGTAATTGTTTTTCCAAACATTCGAAAAGATCAGATTTCTGAAAAACACCTGCATCGCCTTCACGGCCGGTGGCACCGACGTTTACGTATGTGAATTTGTAGTCTGCATCACACATTGCAATGACCAAAATACTATAAAAATGTTTATAGTTATAAAAAAGTCGAACCACTTGCCTTCGGGCATTGAACGCGAAAATGCTTCCCGTCGATGCTGCCAATGCAGTGGGGAAATTGCCATCGAATTGCAAAATTTTCGGCTATTTGTCTCCATTGCTGATTTGAATTTGAAAATTTAAGATACTCAGATGACAACATTTTCCAAATAATATCACACGTTTCATTGACAATATTTGATATAGTTGACCTTCCACGATGGAATCGAAATGCTTGCTCTTGTTGAGAACATCTGGTAGCAAGGAAGACCAACGTAATGGTGAGCCTTTCGCTCGGTGAAACGGGCAGTCTCTTGCTGTACTTTCGTAAGCCATCCTGCGCCATGGATAGGAGATGCTCGCATTTCGCAGGAGTCATACGAAGATATGAGAAGAACATTTCCTGATCCTTGGATTTCAAATGGGGGATCAGCTGATTAAATTCGCTTAGGTCCATTCGAAGTTGAAATGCAGGTCGAGTTGACCATCGCCGGCGACGTTTCTTTCGTTTAAGTTCTTTCACACGGTGGAGAATAACTGTGACTGCAGCGACTTTTTCTATGTACGATGTTACAGGCACCATGATGAAACTGGAATCGACAACGAAGCAAAAACGAACACAATCGTTCTATAATGACTTCTGATTGGTTGACAGTGCTGTGAGTAACACACTATGATTGTGAACCGGAGGCCGCTTGCGTATTTTCATAGCAATCGTTCCGTTTACACGTAAGGATGCTGGGAGTGAACGCAAGCCCTTGTGTGCAACACGCATGTGAGCAACGCACATGCGTATTTACGCGCTATTGTGAATCCGGCTTTACATCTATATAACATGCTTATGAGCATGTTATCAAAGTGCAAATAATTGCATCGTAAAATGTTGTATTGTAGCAGGTAACTCTCGCTTATCTGAAGCACCGATAGGCCTACCATTCATGCATTTCATGTATGCTATATGAAAGTTGAATAATGTCTAGTGCCATAAGTTGGCCAAATAATGTCTGACAATCAAAGCTTTAATCATCCGGTACAGAGACGCCATCCACCGTCCCATCCCCGACCGGCCGGTGCTCGTTCCCTGAAGAAACTCGTTCTGGTTGCCGGGCTTCCTGTCCTGATCGCACACACGCAATGCACACGCTCTATACACAAGTTGCGAGAACTGCTCTCTATCCGACCATTCGCTGGCAAGACGAATGAGCGATGTATGTCATATAACAAATATGCAGAAGATAACTCTTAAATTATGTTAGACCACATCTACATACTCTTCAAAATTGATAGGCGGCCGGTTTCAAACCTGTTGTGCAGTTTGTAATAATTACTCGGATGTGTGACTACTGCAAAAAAGACGGAATGTATGCACGTGTATTTTGAATATCTGATGGCATGCTCATTTTTGGACAATGCGTAGAGAGCTGAAGCAACTCCCTTACTACACATTTACATTAATTGCTTGTACGACTTGCACACGAGTTTGAACTTTTGATTTCAGCAGAATTGTTCTCATTCTCCTCATAAAAATCTTAGAGGTTCTTACAAATGATACAGTATGCACTTTGTCTGCTTATGAAAAACCATGTGCATCTTTAAGCATAATCTTCAATACACCTGTGGAAAGCTAGCAATGCGCGCTAATATCATCACAGTGCAATATTATATCGTCGCCTAGAAAATCGGAATATGTTTGAAATTAAAAGATAAAGCTTTTATCGTCCTGCGTGAGCGATTGAATTATGATCTAGGAAACGAATAAGGCATGATAACAATTTGTTGAGACTTAGTAACGAGTCACATTTATTTGAAAGAGAAGGAAAATTTGTCATTGCTTTTGAAGTAGGCGAAGCAATTAATTCTTCTATAGAATAAAAAAATTAAAGCCATCAGTCTCTACTGAATCGGCTGATAGATGAATATCTGATAGTCATCTCATTGACATAATGGCCGTCCTTAGATGTGAAATAAGCCGACAGGAATTGTCAGTCACATGTTATAATTGGTGAGAAACAGCTTGAATTAACTATTAATTCGATGTTCTAATACGAGACGATTATCTGAACTATAAAAATGAAAGGAATTTGCTTTCAGTCTACTAAATCATCTGACATTAGGAAAAATCAGTTGAATTCTTTAAGACCTCAATCAGTACTCTGTCTCTGAAATTAAGATTTCAAAGTGAGAAAGCGCACTGAGAACGTTATCCATAGCAACAAAAATTTAATACTTAATTTTTTACAGTTTATGACATTGCTTAGGCGTGAAACATTATCGATGCCAGGCATGTGTTAAGAAGAACACATTTTTTCAAACCCCATGTGTATTTTAACTAATAAAATGCTTAATCTAGCAAGATTAGTATTATATAATTATTATATAGTTTATATATAATATTATCTATATATATAATATATTTTTATATTTTTATATGTTTATATTATATATAATATTATATAGTTTAATATAATTAATACGTCATAAGTGAGTTTTCTCTTTTCAGACGCTTTTTAGTGATTGTATTGTGTTAAATGATTGTTTAGGTATTGTTTGGTATATTCTGAGCGAGCGGAGAATCTACCTCTAATGTATTTTATTCTGCTACAACAACAAAGCAAGACAAGTAAAGAATGAGACACATTTTATGAGAAAAGAACCATTTCTGCTTTCCCTCATTCAAAATTTCATACAGTTTGATTTGCATGATGGCTGGAGACGATTTAGAAAATAAAATATTTGTCAACTATTGTTTTGTTCAAACTACATGTACACTGGATTGCTTCCGATCTTTGATAACTGACAGTTATATTGATACGCATGGATCAGCATAACTTCTTCTTCTTATGGATACTTCTTGGGTACAATTTAAAAAGTTTGTCATTTTCTGACAACTTTTAACCTGGAAAGCCCGTTTATCGCTACCACTGGCGCTGTGGCCTTGTGGTAGAGTGTTCGCTCTGCGTCCGGGAGACCTTGGTTCAAATCTTGGTCGGGTCAAACCTAAGACTTTTAAAATAGGTACACTCTGCATTCTTGCTAAACACTCAGAACGAAAAAAAGAGAGTGGTAAATGACAACTCGGCCACATGGAAGAAAGGCTCCGTGCCTAATGTGCTTCCGAGTATAAACAACGTTCATTTATTTATTTTTTTTATCAAGTTCGCCCATTCGATTGACTGCGGCTACACTGGTAAAAAATATGCATATTTTGCATGAAGTTCCAGTGATGGTGTCACCTTTTACCAACTCAGTCATCTTGTTGCTATAAAAAGCAGTTTGAAATTTGAATTCTACTATCTTTCAGATTTAAACATTTGAATAGTCATTATATGAAGACGCCTGAAAACAAAGTTGAAAGTATGTTCATAGTATATTTGTATTTGTATAGTTAAGTCGAGATAGATACAACTCCAATAGAGATTTTTGAAAATAGAACTCGTTGCCATTTGCGTTGTATATCGTGCAGAAGATTACAGAAACTGCTCATCCGGTTAAATAATGCAGTGAATATATTGTGTGGCATCATAATCTATCCAATTTTTACTTGGGAGTCACTATTTGAAGCATAAAACTGACAGTATTATTTATCCATTGATTATCAGTAGTATCTGTATGATGTCGTATATCCATGTAATAGTGACATATTATAGTGTGTAAATTGGTAAACATATTAACCATAACTTCATGTGTACTTTGTCAATAGTCTGCAATTAATTTAAATTTATTAAGATCCTTAACTTTGTGAGAAATTGACAAATCTCGATTTTCTTCAAGTACCTTTGAATAAAGGTCAAACTTTTGTACGTAGCAAAAAGATGTTGTGGTTCTGACGATAATATCGAAAAAAAATCAAATAAAGTTTCTAATAATAGAATGACTTTGCAGATTTCAGAGATGTCAATAAGCAAGATAACATCACGATAGACTCTCCAATTATCAAACATGTGAAGGCTTTGAAGTGCGTGACGATACTTGATATTTGATTCCAAACTCAACAACAAAGTTTTGACATGAACTAAAACTGCAATTTGTTTTTGTAACAATTGCATAAGCATATCGTGTGGCCTTGCATGTAAATATTGAAATGAGCTGAAATAACTGCATTTCTGCTTTGAGAAATGAGTAAATCTCAGTGAGCTGAGTAAAACCACCATGAAATTTGGTTATAAATCAGACAGTGGATTAGTAACAATGTCATAAGGAATATCTAAGCTTCAGGATATTAAGATCAGCCGTTATCTTTACATCGTGCTACCTAGTGTTTAATGATGGCATCCACATATATAATACCGGAAACCTTTTTAAAAAGGTTCATTTCTCTTCTTTGTACAGTATAACATTCGGTTGAAGAAATAGTTTCTTCTGAATTGAAATACAGAAATATATTTGCAGATTATCTCTACCGTCATGCATCTTGATATACTGACATAAGGTGCAACGATGCATGAACAAATGAACATTGTTGGCTAGGTCCGTTAAGATATTCAGCTTATGAAGCCGTTCTTGAGCCGACATTCGTATGCTTTCATTCATTAATATTTCTTGATCTTTCTACAACTTTCAGATGTTTTAGTTTTATGCGAAAATTGATATATGTGGAGCGCATCATTGCATAACGCACATATTTTGCATACCCAGTAACCGCAAATAGACCCTTGCGATCTGCTTTTGATTTAGCGGCAAGCATTGTGCAATTGTGATCCTTCACAAGACAAAATAGTCAGAGTAATATCTCCAGAGGTGGCAAAGGCCTTTGACCTAAGACCATGACAGCCTCCTTACTAAGCTTATGGCTGCCGTACTCTGCGGGGAGCTTAATAGCAGACGACCTTACTTAAGGGAGTGTGTTCAATTTGTGTGACTTTTACCCCATAACAAAACTGAACATTTGGCTATATCGCGGTAATGTTTAAACACACGCAATTAGAACAAATTTTATAATCTATGATATGAGCACATGTCCGTAAATAGACTCATGAACCCGTGAGATTCGCGTGTGATGTCCGTGAGACTCATAAAAGATTGTGCTATATTAATCTTGCTCAAGTGCAGACTGAGAAATACAGTACTAGGGGATTTCACTTGTTATCGTAACTTCATTGACTTGAAATGCATCAGGAAATTCAAGAAGCTTCAAATCATCATTTCCAAGGGCGTCATCGCTGTATCAATAAAATTGAAAAACGGTGTTTAGACAAAATTTGAGATATCTACTGCAGTTGTACCCTACTGAAAAATCGGAATAATTCTAGATTAAGCATATGTTAATGCTAACGTAAGTTCTCCCTTTTCTTAATGCATTAAAATGTATTGAAAATTTAGACACATATGCGCATCTTTTGCAAATAATTGGCAACATTTCCTACTTTTAAAATTAATTTGTTGCCGCTGAATTCAGCTACACACTTACATCATCAACGCACAAGAAAAAGGCCGATGGATAAACATACAACATAACAGTTTTCTTAAAGAGGAAAACTTTCAGAGTTTGCTTCCATTCTTCACACATATTGTGTTTTTGAATTCCTTGTCGAAAAATAGTAACTAAATGTGACATATTTTCTTATCGAAAAGAACCCGCCTCAAATACAATCAGTCCTCGATTATAACTCGCAAATAAATTGAAAGGATAATCACATGTCTCGTCCACAAGCAGAGCCTGCTCATAACTTTATCATTATTTTTGAGCTGTCTACTTCTTTAAAAAGCTCTTTTTGCGAACATTTTCATAAAAGCTCTTTCATTGGAGCAACTATTTGTTTTCTGACTTTATTTGATGTCCAACAATGGCTGTCAATAACTATTATTGCTCAACGTTCGGCCAAAATACAAATTCTTGATTTATAGGGAATCAACGTGACACATATAATAAATTTCTATTGATCCATGTGCTACTTTCCATCATAAGATAATTGGTTATTTAAGAGATATATTTTCACTGTTATCGTTCGCATCAATCAAATAGTAATCAATGAATCCAATGGTACAGATCAATGGCATTCAAAACGATAAGAAATGACAGCTATGACGATAAGAAGATGACAAAAAAAAGATAAAAAGATAAAGAAATGACAGAAATGAATCAATAACAGCTGCACTTATGCTCACAAAAATCGATATATAAACAAACTTATCAATACCACATCTTCAGTCACCGCAACTTTCTTGTTCCACTTTCGACAATATTTGCAGCCTGAGTTCGTTATCAATGCCGTAATCATCATTCACTTATATTTTATCCATTCATGCTTCGCCGCATTATCAATGTATCCAATACTCCATCACTTTAATCGATACCATTAAATCACAAACTCGGAAACCTGTGCTAAAATTTTCAGAAACTCACATAACCCGCGAGAAAATGAGGTATTATGTGGACAATATTCACGAGATTTTGGAATATGCCGCTTATTTCTGCTGACATTCAGGAAACAGAACTCTTTGGTCAAGATTAAGGTACTTCTATTCTTTCACCCCACATTTTTCAAGTTTTCCAAAATCATCAAATTTCGCCAAAGTTAGTCACATTGGGTTTAGAGTAGACTTGATCTGTCACTGAGTGACACTACAGCTGAGTGACACTACTGAGAAGTCTTACTTGAACCCTGGGATGAAGGATTGGTCCATATGATATTCAGTTAGAATACAAGGTACAGCTGTGATGATGAACTTCGTGTGATTGTTGTCTACAGACAAATGACGACCAGTTGTCTAATTCTGAGGTTGTAAATGTTCTACAAGTCAGATAAGAGGAGTTTCACACACTCAACGCTATGCGACTTTAGTAAGACTGCCCGTTGAGCAAGAGAAGACCGTTAATGATTCAACACTTCCGGATGTCAACAACAGCAATGTGGGGGGGGAAGAATAGAAGTACCAAGATTAATTATGAGTACCTACTACATTTATGAGTATAGAGCCCGACACCGCGTTGACAATTTTTCATCACTGCCAGTTAAGAAGCGCCTCTCCTTATTTAGAAAGAAGTAAGAGATGAATGACTTTAACTTTGATGATATCATGTTAATTTACATCATTCGATTTGGAGATCGACATAATTTGCTGACAGACAAGAGTAATAGACCGCAGAATACAGACGAGGAATTCTACTAGTCTACAAGGTCGTAAAAGAGAGGGATTTCATGAGAATCTCATGCGATAAGGTGATACGCAACAGCAGCAGCGTCTTCTCTATTCCTTCGACTATTGTTCCATCTGAAACGGCATGAAGCATGGGAAGCCTAATCACCAACAAAAAAGCTTCTCTACGAGATAGGATCACTTAAAGAAACTTGTTTTCCTTAACGTTTGTCTTTCGTCTGTGAAAAAATTGAAGTTTACGGAACCGTAGTTACAATTCATGTTGCCTATTTTGCATAATTATGTCGTATAAAGGGTTCAAAAGAAAAGATTCTTCGGGTACTTCCAAGCGATTATTATTGCGTGTGCGACGTTTCGCCCCAAAGGCTTAATTCGTGCATGATTAAGCCTTTGGGGCGAAACGTCGCACACGCAATAATAATCGCTTGGAAGTACCCGAAGAATCTTTTCTTTTGAACCCTTTATATTATGGAACCGGGTACGTGGAGGACTCGGCCTCAGGGCCATATCACTAATAATTATGTCGTGTTCTGGTGTTCTTAATTGTTTGCATTCAGTTCATGAAGAATATTAATGTAATAAAACTAGCCTCGCTGCTTTACACTCAATAATTTTTCTTCTATTACAATTTTGGGAAAAATGGATTTCAGGGTTTTTTTCCTGTGCTGAGTGAGTATCGCAACATACAAATACAGAGTAGTAATCAAATTTCAGTAACTGTTTAGTGATCTGCAAGATATAGATTTACCTGAATCTGTGACTTCTGCATTCTCTGAATTCTTATCAAGCGATTAGAGAAAACAATGGAAGCAGGACGCAGTTACCAACACTGCTTATTCAGATTTACCTTTAGAAATGAGTACAACACTCAAGGAATCATACTTGCATTTGAGTGCACGTTCCATAGAACACGTTTATAGCAGGTGGAGTATATAAGAGACATACAGTGAAATTTTTACACCAAAAGATTCAGTTTTTGCGGAGATTACGCTCCTGTGGTCTAAAAAAATATTTGATCAATTTTTAAGAAGCTGAAGTTTTGCAAATTATTCCTGTGTTTATGTACTAGCAACTCGGTACCTCTATATATAAGTAGTATGAAACCTCAGCTATCAAAAGAAGGAAAACTTCAAAAATTTGCTTATCTAACATGTGGTACTGGGTCTAAACGCGACTTCATTTAATAAAATCGAAACTGTAGCGCCGCGTCGCCTACGGTAGATCTTGTGTGGTGCGTACGGGTGATCTATACGGCTGATAGGTAATGCTTTAATTACCGAAATGAATATGAAATCTGCATTCCTATTCATGAAAATAGCCTGACAAATACAGTCCGTTTCATAAAAAGTGGATCATCCTAAAATTTGACTAAATAAAACATAAGCATGATACAGAAAGCAATTTTCATGTTATTTCATGTCCCTAATATATTTAAATGTCCTTATATAATCTGATAAGCTATGATACAGTAACGGTTCTTAAGAAGCTAATATTTTGTGGCCCTACCCTTATTGTCAATGACATTACCAATTCGTTTAGGCATTGATTCCATGATATCGTTGATTTTTGACTGATCTCACTTTCTCCACTCTCTTTTTAACATTGACGTAAGTTGTGATACGCCATCTGTAGGTAGCAGTGAACGACGAACGTTACGTTTTAGAATACTCCATACATTTTCTATGGGATTCAGATCAGGAGAACGAGCTGCCCAAGATAATGTCCTAAGCCCTAATTGAGACTTGCATAAGTTGACTTGACTACTACTCCTGTGACACGTAGCATTATCATCCATAAATAACCAAGTCGATGGATCACCAAGTTGATCTGTCATTTGGCCAATGTTCATTCGTAAAACATTCACATAGCGTTCAGAATTCATGGTTCCTTGATGTATGTGAAGTTCAGAGCGGCCATTGGTCCAAATGCCAGCCCAAATCAGAAGAGTCGCACCACCTTGTACCCGGGGACGATGTAAATGTCTCGGAATTTCCTGATCAGATTTCATCCATAATCTCAATCGACCATCACTATCCTTCAGACGGACTGATGCCTCATCAGACCAGACAACTCGAATCCATTGATTTCGCCAGTGACAATGACTCATTGCCCATCTGAGACGTCTTTTTGTATGCTGATCTGATAATTCGATCTGAGAGGGCCTCTTACAGCTCTTGAAATTCGACTCAATAAGTCTTCTACGAATAGTGGACTTAGAAATAGACGAGTCTAGTGCAGCCATCTCAGTTAACGAGAGACTTGTATCAACTTTAACAAATCTCAAAATTAGGCGGTCTCTACATTTGGATGTTTTGCGTGGACGGCCAGAGCCCTCTTTACGACAGCGTCGAAAATCATCATTATGCCATCGATGCACATTTGTGTAAGGGACATTTAGTCGCTTGCTTGTAGCTCGCAAAGAAATCCCTAGTTCTAGCAAGGCTGACACTTTGCCTTTTGTGAATGCGATCTCGTTATTGTTCATTTGTGCTTTGTATTGTTTTCAACTGGTAAGAGATAGATTTCTAGCTGAAAGCAATCTGGAGTGCTGCCAACACCACCGCAACGAAGTCAGGAAGCTATGGAACATGAAGTCCAGTTAATCACATGTAGCAGTTACATTATTGTTGATGAATAATGGTGCTATACTGGCTCTGATTGACCGATTTTCTTTATTTTTGTTTTGCTTGATAGCTTTTGGCTTGTAGAACAACATATTATATAACAAAGGAAACGAATGTAATTTTATAAGAGTGAGGTATGATTTTGTGTAACATTGCTAAATGAAGATCAAATTATCTACTACTTTTTTATCTATAACAGGAAAACAGCTCAATATTCATGCTTGAAATTTCCAACAATGATATTAGTAAGCACAACTGACATATCTTCCAAATTTCAGAGAAATTCGTTCAAGTTTGGCGGAGTTAGACAAAGTTGAAGTTAAGGCGATGTTTAAGGGTGATCCATTTTTTATGAAACAATCTGTAGCTTCAATTTCCGTAACTGTGTTGGAAGACGTATGCCTTGCTTGCATCCTATATTTTCAGTTGATTAACATAATAGTTGATACGAATTGTTTTCATATGGTGTCTTCACACCTATGAATCGCGAGAAACCTTTGAAATTAGTTCCGATAGATCTTGATAAAGATACAAGAGAAAAGAACTTGTCAAAATTGTCAGACTTAATGAAATGAAAATTGGAAACATCTGTATTAGTAAGCATAGTCATGTATCGCGGCACGTTTGAACCTCTGGAAAGTATTCAGATCATTCCCAGAAAAGAAGGTAGGTCCCATTGTGTGACATGCGAAAGAGCTCTTCGGTGATATTCTGTGAAAAGTTGTTTGAAAATTCATCATAAAGTATGAATAGTGCTAAAAATTCATTTTGTCAGACTTAGCGTTGCTATTAAAAGAAATAACTCTCCAGGGATTGAACTATGACTCAAGAAAGCTCCTATACAAAATAAATGGAGAATTGTCGATATTCAGCTGTAACTTGAGTCAGAATAAACAGATCTCATTTTTAAATTCGAATATTTTCTAACTATTTACGGACGAAAAAAGTTATTGAAATTGAATTGGTTTATATTTAGGAAAACATCAACCTGTATATACTCAACCTGTTATTCGATGCCATCTCGCATTGCAGTGTATCAAAATTCTAGGATGTCAAACACATGAAATTTTACGCGAATAGTTTTTGTTTTCATTTACAAATCGAATTTGTTTATACATCAGCGTAGTGAATGACAACTCAACCCTAATTTATTCATTTTCTAATATGTACTAGACTCATGGTCATAAAAAACAGCGATTTCAATAATTTTGTCAATGAGTACATAATATTATAATTATAATTCTGAGTATGTAATTGCAATAACTAGAATTCAACTATAATTAACATTTTTAGTCCACTCATCCACACGTATGTTGAATGTACATTAGATACACTACGCATGTTGCAGCTAAAGTACAAAATTCGTTAATTAGCAAATTATTTAGTTAATCCTAAAGAGAATTCTTAGTTTATTCTTAAGAAATTCTAATTTCAAGCTCTCAAAGTGGCATGATTCCTAAAATAAACACTTTTTTATTCACTATTCTCATTTGTACTGCTCCAAATTTGCAATGCTTCCGTTTCTAAGAATATCGAACAAATTTTATTTAGTCAGTTCTTAGTAATTCTCATAACGTGAAATTTGAATACACGGTAATTTTGTATAATCATATACGACGGCATTCGTTGTCTGATATGACAGCCTTAAAGGCATCCCTCATCATTATCATGATGCTATGAATGCATCACATACATGTATATTTGAAAAACATTAACTGCGGTCCCAAACCTTGAACTAATGCCGAATTAATCAGTAGAGAAGATAATAATACTGATAATGATAATAACCCATAGCATGGGATGTGACGTGTGCTCATCCGTCTACGAAATCATGGGCCTCTACGACCTCGGCTGTATTATCTGTGGAGAATGCAGTTGAAAGAAGAATACAAAGACCTTGACATCGACTTTTTCTTTCAACCTGTTTCCGTTGAAACTTGTATAGTGATTATGAAGAACTTACTTTCTCTTTTTTAAAAAAGCTGGGTTCTCGAATCGCCACCAAGACTGGTGAAACGAACGCAGTTCTTTATTTACGTCAACGCTTGGCTATTGCATTCAGATAGGGAACTGCGCATGTGTCTCGGAAACTCTTCCAGCTCATGGGGCTGCTCTCCATGCCTATAATTGACTTTCAAAGTTTTTACGTGCAGTTTTGTAATGCCTTAATTGTGTTGACTTTCACATAATGTAATTATTATTATTAATAATAATGATAATAATTCAAAAAATAGAAAAAAAATTAATTCATACATTTATATCCGGCTTTCACAAAAAAGTTCTAAGCGGTCCCAAATTTCTTAAAAAATGGCTTTTTAGAATCCTTTTGAAATGAATGGTATTGGAGAGGGAACGAATGTCAGCTGGCAGTTTATTCCAGAAAGCTGCAGCAACAACCGAAAATGTGCGATCACCGTGGATGATGTTGGTCAACGGGATCTCCATGGAACTGCTATTATGAAACTTCTCAAGTTCGCTTTGCGTGGTTCATGAAGTTGAATTTCACTTTGCAAATAACCTGGTACTGATCCCAACATTTTTGTGAACAATTAGACAAATTTGATGCATTATCCTAGCCTCTACCGGCAACCAGTGAATATGTAGGAGGAGATCCTTTACATGGACTTGTAATATATTATTATAATAACAATAAATTGCTTTATTGTACTTCATAATGTAAATTCAGAAGTAGCCATAGTGCTAGACAATCAATCAGATACAAGAAAGATAAAAACGTAGCAGCAACTGAAAAGCAGTCTATAAGAAGACGGGATTAGCGTTCAAGTTCAGGCATATCGAATGAAAGAGTTTTCGAATCGCTTGGTTTTTGCTTTCACTTGTCTATGTCGTGAGGAATATCTTAAAGCTGAAAAGTCACAAATTATGTTCAATGGATGGGAAGATTCCAGGCATTTTCTCGCCATGCACTGTGCTATTTTGTCACAAAAGTCACTCAAAACTATCTTTGAGAAATTTTTAACATTTTACAGATGCGTTTCTCAAATAACATAAGTTGCTTAAAGTGCTTCATAGCAACGGTACACCATGCTAGAAATGCATAACATACAATAGATCTAATCAATAAGCAATCTACGGTCCGTAATACATCTTTAGATGTATCCGCCATCTTTAAGTAATGTAACATAAAAACACGCGTACGAATTCTATAGATAACATTTGTAATATGTGTCTCCCACGAAAGTCGATTTTCTATAGTGATACCCAAAAGCTTACACGAGTTCACAGTTTCAATAGCAACATAACAATGTTGATTCACCAATGGCGGCAAAGACAATGAACGCTTGGTTTGCAAAGTCATCACCTTATTCTTGCTCATATTGAGCTGAAGCCTATGTTGTAAAGACCGAAGGATGATATTTTCCAACTGCTTTATGAGTTCGTCATCGCTATCATCGCGCACAAATTGAAGCAGAGATGTATCATCAGCAAATTTTACAATGCAACTAATTACAAAGCACGGCTTCAGACTATCGATGACAAGACTAAATAACAAGGGTGATAAAATACCTCCCGGAGGTACACACTAGTTTCAAGAAAGTATTTGGAGAACTTCTCATTCACTTTGACGCATTGTTGGCGACACTCCAGATAAGAAGATAACCAGTGAAGGGGTTCCTTATTTTTCAGGAAAAAATATTTTCAATAAAAAATAAAATCTGTGACAACATCTATTTTACTTCTTCAATAACCGCAATAGGCCTATGTATTGAAATAATAATGTTATTTGGTCGATAATTGATTTATGAAAAAATTGTAATTTACTGCAGATGACAGAGTGTCATGCATTAAAGCATTACGCATTATATGCACATGCTTTACACATGTATACCGGGTAGTCAAAAAGTCCTTGGACTCTTGGCAATGCTACACAAATATTTTATTTGAATTGAAAAACAAATAACTATGTCTATACAAGAGGAGGTATACACGATAATAGTTAATAGATAATAGATAATATACACAAATTTATTCAAAATGAAGTCCATTGGCCTGTATACATCGGTCTATTCTGTTGGCCCAATCACGAAATGCTCGATATTTTCAATTTCTTGGGTGATCTTATTTCTTAAATTGTTGAGATTAGCAAATCGTTCTCCAAGAGTAAACACTTTGTCTTTCAAATAGGACCAAAGAAATGAATCACACACAGTCAAATCCGGAGAACGTGTTGGCCATTCGACTGGCTGTCTTCGGCCGATCTATCGTCCTTGCAAATGCTGATCTAGCAAGTTTCTCACATCTGCTGCATTATGGCATGAAGCCCCATCTTGCTGAAAGATCATATCTCTTCCAGTACGACGAGTAAAATATGGTATTACAAGTGAAACAACAACATTGTCTATGTATCTTTCCGCGTTCATAGTCTCCTCTTGAATAATGTAAGAAACAAGACCTCTGCATGAAACCGAGAGAAACCTGAGAAATCGTACGGCGCGCGTCTGTAGCATTTGTGACTGCAACATTAGCTGCTGTGCGTGATGGGTGATTTACCGATTGAAGAAAAAGTATATTTGACGTCTTGGATGATTTCATTTAAAAGTCCTGCACAAGTAGCAGAAAAATATAGAGACATGTTTAATAAGGATTGCCCAGCAAAGAGTACGTTGTACTTTTTAAGAGATTTACTTTTGGAAACTGGATCAGTCATAAAACATCGTCCAAGATCAGGAAGACCAGTCAATGCAGGTGGAGACGACAAGGTTGAAGAAACCAGGCAACCGATTACAAATGATCCTACATTGTCAATTGATGACATTGCAGATGAACTGGTGGACGTATCACATGGAAATGCCTTTAACATTTTACATAAAAAACTACATGCCCATCCTTACAAGCCTACTTATTCGCAAGAATTGCACGATGGCGACGATGACAGAAGATTGCAGTTCTGTCAAATTATGAAAAACAATTTGCAAAATGACCCCGCTTACTTGAGAAAAATTACATTCAGTGATGAGTGTTCGTTTCATTTAAATGGGAATGTGAACAAACACAATTTACAATACTGGTCAATTGAAAATCCCCACGTTCGCATTGCAAATAAAAGTTGCACTACAAGATCTTTAACAGTTTGGGCTCTGGTTTCATGCAGAGGTCTTGTTTCTTACATTATTCAAGAGGAGACTATGAACGCGGAAAGATACATAGACAATGTTGTTGTTTCACTTGTAATACCATATTTTACTCGTCGTACTGGAAGAGATATGATCTTTCAGCAAGATGGGGCTTCATGCCATAATGCAGCAGATGTGAGAAACTTGCTAGATCAGCATTTGCAAGGACGATAGATCGGCCGAAGACAGCCAGTCGAATGGCCAACACGTTCTCCGGATTTGACTGTGTGTGATTCATTTCTTTGGTCCTATTTGAAAGACAAAGTGTTTACTCTTGGAGAACGATTTGCTAATCTCAACAATTTAAGAAATAAGATCACCCAAGAAATTGAAAATATCGAGCATTTCGTGATTGGGCCAACAGAATAGACCGATGTATACAGGCCAATGGACTTCATTTTGAATAAATTTGTGTATATTATCTATTATCTATTAACTATTATCGTGTATACCTCCTCTTGTATAGACATAGTTATTTGTTTTTCAATTCAAATATAATATTTGTGTAGCATTGCCAAGAGTCCAAGGACTTTTTGACTACCCGGTATGTGCATAAGAATACTTTACATGCTGAGAAGTCAATAGCACTTATGCCGCGGTTATCAATACTTTGTTGGATCACATTGGAACGTTTCTATGATGCAGCATGTTTTTCTGCAATTCAATATAGGCTATGAATGTTCTTCACATGTTCGTGTAATACCTTGATGTCAATTATAAAATAACTTCCTACGCAGAGTTTCAAGAATTTTAATTTATTATTGTTTGTATGCATATCGTCGGTTGTCGCGACAACATCGCATAAGTTCATTTTTGGGACAGCGGTAATAACTACTATGTACATTTTTAGCAATTTTTGTTTTTTTCGATAAAAGTTATTTTAATACCTTTCCGGATCGTATGTCAAAATTTCAGCGACTGATACAACCAAAATCTTAAGGAAAGATCACTTAAAAGCTTCGCCCTACATTGTTTAGCAAGTTAATATCTCACATACGTATTCTTTGGTTAATATCTCACATGTGTTGTAGCAACAAATATTACTATGTCACATAATACATTCTTGGTTAATACCGCAATGTTTTGGCAAGCAAAATCGCACATGTGCATTCATAATATATAGATTACACTCAATTACAGCTTTAGATTAAATTTGTATTTGAAAGCATGTTAAAAGCCGCATGCCAAGATGACTCCCTATTTTCGATAAACATCGTAATCTACAGACAGCTTTTGCTTCTCCTGAAAATTTTGTAATTTGACATATAGTAGATATTAACTAATAACCTTGAAATCACATATAAGATATTGCATACAACGACCAGATGCAAGGTTCCGTTTTGGACCCTCTTCTCTTTGTCATTTTGATGGACGATCTCCCAATCTTTTCCCAAACGAAGGTTGTGGCCTATGCGGATGATGTGACGCTGATTCATTTGTGTGATGAGAGTGTGCCTGATAGTTTCCAGAATGATGTTGATGCTTTCTGCGAATGGACTGCTGATAAACAACTTTGCATAAATGTCGGTAAAACTAAATCCATGACTGTGTCTCGCAAAAGCTGTGGTGTGATGAATTCTTCTGTTTGCATTGACAACACTCCGGTTGATGATGTTGAGTGTTTGAAAGTTCTGGGTGTTCATTTTTCCAAGGATCGTCTGTTGGTTTCGTCTGTTGTACAGTAGGTGTTGCCATGCGATGTCGTTGGTGAAGCGTTTGAGAAGCAACTGCAACAATGGTGCTGTTATTTGGAAAGCCTACACAGTTCTTATGTATAGCCATATTTCATTCTGCTGGCCTGTGATTTGTGACCTTCCTAAAAACTATTTCCGGAAACTTGAATGTCTAGATCGTGTTGCTCAGAAATGGGCCAATATTAAAAGTACCAAATGTCTTCGTAGTCGACTTGACAGAAGTTGTATCAAACTAATTAAGAAAGTCTCATGCCATAAGTCGAAACATCCATTGTCCGTGTTTTTTCAATTTAGAAATGTACAACGCAATGTCAGGCACAAGCGAGTTTTGCAAACGTTTTATAGACGTTCAGCTCTGTATAATAACAGCTTTGTGAAATTTGCCGTCCACGCTTAACATGTCAGTACGGTAACCGCCCTTTGCATTTGACAATAAAGATTTATTATTATTATTATTCGTCATTTAGCATGCTGCTACAATCCACACGCAAACATTTCACATTTTTCAAAAATTTTCATGGAGAATTTCATTGAAAGGAAAAATTGCTGTATTTATAAAGTTTGATATTAATCAATTAAAATAGGAAGCATGAAGAGGACTCTTGCAGACATTTTATAGCTACGGTCTTCATTCAACAAGGTTTGATTTACGAGCTCCATTCACTCAGGTGAATTTGCCTTCTCATTGACTTTTGATTCGGATAATTGAGTGAGAGAGCACCCATATTCAAATAATCGCTCATTGAGTGTTAAGCGCGCGGAATGAAAAATGATTGATTGAGTGATGAGATGTCTTACTCTCAAATGCCTAGCATGACTTTACTCTTGTCAAGATAAAGATTTAAGAGAATGACAAATATGACAGAATTCGATGGTGCAAATGTATATGAATATGGAAAAGACGAACTGCATGGGGAAATGTATCGATGAATGAGTAAAAGGATGAGATGGATGAAAGTAAGTGAGAAGCAGACTTGGAGGAATTATAGTTTTTGAAAGGACAAATTCACAAAGTGCAATTATACAAGCACTCAAAAAAATAGATCCAAATTCATTTCAAATGTAAAATCATTTCATATATCTAAAGGATACCGATCCATTATAAGTTACATAGGGGCCATTCCAGGCTAATGTTAACCATGGGGTCGAATTTCAAAGTATGGCCGATCAAAATGAGTGATATTCGAATAGGAATATTCTATAGTTTCAGAATTTCTATCGCTGTTATCAAAATATACGATGCAAACGAAATTTTTTCTTTCTTTTATCCCTATCGCATTTTTTTCAACAAACGGCCTATTCGGAGCAGTCGCGTAGCCATGATTTCATTTCCGGGGGGGGGACAATAATGCATATGCAATATACAACGACCGGATATACATCCGGGTGCAACAATATAACAATGCATACCACGGGAAGGTTTCGATTCTTCTGCGTTTACAAACCGAGTCAAGAATGGCCTCTACATGTGGGTGTCGCAAAATCGTGTCATGTCCTGGCTACAAGCCATATCGAGACATCCGTGTAACAACTAGTATCGGCGCCTGACCGACTATCTGACTCACAGAAATGAACATCTCTCGCGATCGTTGCGCAACAGGGGACATGCGAAAATTAACCAAGCGCGCTATTGTAGGATTTCAGATTCTCGTACTAATAAATTAATAATTGGACATAGAATGATATTGATATACCCCCGGATAAAACACAAAGTTTGTTCCCGGCTCAGATTTCATTTCGGGGGGGGACATGTCCCCCTTGTCCCCCGCTTGGCTACGCCACTGATTCGGAATGACATTTCGGAAATTCCTTTGTTTGTGCATTTTTTTAAAATTAAATTTTGAATTTTCTAATTTAGATCGACTCTTTGACATCATCAACGTATAGATGAACAAAATACCTTTTATATATTGATGTTTATACTAAACTTACTTTGGTTACAACATTAGCTCATCCAGTGAATATGGTGTAGTCTAAGTATGATTGAAATGACTTACTCGTACATGTATGTAGGCCCTATGATTAGACAAAATTTCCAAGCGTGCACAATTTGAGCATTTACATCCGATGACAAACTGATGCACGTATATTTTAAATATTTCTATACATCGCTATACATACAATCATGTAGAAAACTGCTTTAGTTAATTAGCGGATTGTCTATTAAATAATATTCATGTTGTTCCTAATACATGCACTTAAGATAGTGAAAACACCGTCAATCGCACAAAAATGCAAACTCCATTGTTAACAATGAAAGATATTGAATTACTTATAAAAGGAAGCGTATTCGAAGGGGTTTCAGCCATAGTCGAGCGAATTTTTCAATTACAAAAAAGTTTACTCTTAAGTAAACTTCCCTGAAATCCTTACCAATGAGGTCAAGTGTTACTGACCATTTGTATTACGCTGAGGCACCGGTATTTATTCTTTTTAATTCCGAGAAAGACCTTTCTGTATACTGGCTGACGTAAACAGGTATGGTCAAACACAGTTTTAATACAGTCCGTTTCATAAAAAGTCGATCATCCTAAAATTTGACTAAATAAAACATATGTATGATACAGAAAGCATTTTTCATGTTATTTCATGTCCCTAATATATTTAAATGTCCTTATATAATCTGATAAGCTATGATACAGTAACGGTTCTTAAGAAGCTAATATTTTGTGGCCCTACTCTTATTGTCAATGACATTACCAATTCGTCTAGGCATTGATTCGATGATATCGTTGATTTTTGACTGATCCAACTTTCTCCACTCTCTTTTTATCAGTGACGTAAGTTGTGATACACCATCTGTAGGTTGCAGTGAACGACGAACGTTACGTTTTAGAATACTCCATACATTTTTTATGGGATTCAGATCAGGAGAACGAGCTGGCTAAGATAATGTCCTAGGCCCTAATTGAGACTTGCATAAGTTGACTTGACTACTACTCCTGTGACACGTAGCATTATCATCCATAAATAACCAAGTCGATGGATCACCAAGTTGATCTGTCATTTGGCCAATGTTCATTCGTAAAACATTCACATAGCGTTCAGAATTCATGGTTCCTTGCTGTATGTGAAGTCTTCTACGAATAGTGGACTTAGAAATAGACGAGTATAGTGCAGCCATCTCAGTTAACGAGAGACTTGGATCAACTTTAACAAATCTCAAAATTAGGCGGTCTCTACGTTTGGATGTTTTGCATGGACGGCCAGAGCCCTCTTTACGACAGAGTCGAAAATCATCATTATGCCATCGATGCACATTTGTGTAAGGGACATTTAGTCGCTTGCTTGTAGCTCGCAAAGAAATCCCTAGTTCTAGCAAGGCTGACACTTTGCCTTTTGTGAATGCGATCTCGTTATTGTTCATTTGTGCTTTGTATTGTTTTCAACCGGTAAGAGATAGATTTCTAGCTGAAAGCAATCAGGAGTGCTGCCAACACCACCGCAACGAAGTCAGGAAGCTATGGAACATGAAGTCCAGTTAATCACATGTAGCAGTTACATTATTGTTGATGAATAATGGTGCTATACTGGCTCTGATTGACCGATTTTCTTTATTTTTGTTTTGCTTGATATCTTTTGGCTTGTAGAACAACATATTACATAACAAAGGAAACGAATGTAATTTTATAAGAGTGAGGTATGATTTTGTGTAACATTGCTAAATGAAGATCAAATTATCTACTACTTTTTTATCTATAACAGGAAAACAACTCAATATTCATGCTTGAAATTTCCAACAATGATATTAGTAAGCACAACTGACATATCTTCCAAATTTCAGAGAAATTCGTTCAAGTTTGGCGGAGTTAGACAAAGTTGAAGTTAAGGCGATGTTTAAGGGTGATCCATTTTTTATGAAACAATCTGTAGTTTCAGAACTTCGGGCAAACTCATGTGTAAATCCCTAGAAAAATGAACTTCAATAAGTCCTTCAATGGTTTTTCAAAGTCATCATCGAGATAAACGAATTTCAATTCAATTTGGAGCCGACATATGGAATATCATAGAGAACTTCACATGAAGATTTTAGTAATCGAATCAAATGGCAAGGGAAATCTCATTGATAAAAAGAAAAGATACTCATGTCTAAGAGACTCGAGATATCTCGATTGTCGTCCAATCAGCTACCGTTAATCGGTTGAGAGGAGCTATGCGTGTAACTTGTGCTTTTCGTCCATGACGTGAGATCATAGAAATTGATAACAATGAAGCCGCCTCGAGAATGGAAGTAAAGCTTCATGCAATACACAGCAATGGCACAAAAATCGCACGCATTTTCTCTCAGATGAACTTGTCAACGGCTGTATCATTGGGTTAGAATCGGTCACATGTATAATTCTAGGCTTTTCATTGGCTCTTCATGCCCCAACTTAGTTCCCTCGGAAGTGCCCCGACATGAGTCAATTTCCATTCTAGTCAACCTCGGATAATAATAATAATAATATATTTTACCACAAAATCTACACAATGTGTAATCAGAGTGGGGGTACAGATAAGAGGTTACAGGAGTTATAAAAGAGTGAAAAAGAAGGTTTTCAATGCTTTCTTGAAGCTGCGAGGGTTTGTTTCATTCCTCAAATGTAGAGGGAGCGAATTCCATAATAAGGCTCCAACGAATTGAAAGGCGCCCCTGGCACCAGCTGTTCTTGATAATGGTTGATGGAGTAAGGGGCGTCCTTCGACCTCAGTGACATGAACGATGCAGAGGATGCAGCAGGAGTCAACAGATCTTTAAGGTAAGTAGGTGAATTGCAGTAAATACAATTGTGCACTAGGCAACACACTTTGAATTGTACGCGGAGTCGCACAGGTAACCAATGAAGGCTTCGGAGAGTTTCAGAAATGTGAGCACGTTTCGGAAGTCGACGCACAAATCTGGCACAGGCATTTTGAACTTTTTGGAGTCGAAGTATGTTCGAAGCACAGAATTAAATATTTTGTTTATCTGCTTCGGAAGAGGCGCGCGCAGATGAATCTAATTCTGTGGTTCGAAGTCTTGCAACCTGCATAGATGACATTGCAGTAGTCCAACAACGTGAATACAAAGGAACAAATTAAGGTGTTGGCGTGATGGTCACTTATGTATCTTCGGATTCTATAAAGATTTCGCAGAATAAGAAAAGATTTTTTCCGAATCTGATTGACTTGGGCATCAAACGACAAAAATTTATCAAATTTAACACCCAGCGATTTCACATAATCGGCTTGATTAAGTTCATGTCCTGAGAGGTTGATAGTACATGGTGCAATGTCACTAACTCTTTTCCTAGTACCACATACATGCATCTGAGACTTCTCAGGGTTGATAAAAAGTTCGTTAGTTTGAAACCAATCAACAAGATGACACAAGCAGTTTTCAAGAACAGATAAACTGTTACGTGAATCACCTATAGAAAAAGAGATATACACATTCGTGTCATCAGCATATGAGTGATGCTTGAGACCATATGATGCAATAATATCCGAGATTGGTTTGGTGTAAAGGGAGAACAAAATTGGCCCCAACACAGATCCTTGAGGCACGCCACACGACAAAGAGGCGAACTTTGAAACATATTCACAAACTTTTACAGCCTGTTGCCTTTCGGACAAGTACGACTTAAACCAGTCTAAAACAGTTCCAGTGAAACCAAAGTTTTGAGCCAGTCTGTCCAAAAGTATATCATGATCTACTGTATCGAATGCGGAACTGAGATCCAAAAGCACAGAGCAGGTTACATGACCATTACTTGACGCAACAGATATGTCATTGTAAAATCTGCATAAGGCTGTTTCAGTGGAGTGACCAGCCTTATATGCAGATTGAGATGTCGAAAGTAAAGACTTCGATGACAAATAGCTACTAACACGATGTGATACAAGGCGTTCAATTTGATACAAAAGGCAACTGAGATACAGGCCTGTAATTCGAGTACACATCAGATAAAAAATAAAGTAAATAATAAAATAGATAAGTAAATAGATAAACAATCTATTTCTGTGCATGCGATGAAGTGTGGAACTCGTCATCTGCAGTTTTGGCTATTGTTCTATTTTGAGATGCAACGTCCAATGACGAATGAGGTATGGTCGAATTGACTTGCTTTCCCTTGAATTTTTTAGAATAAGTTATCTATCTAATAAATCCTGATTGAGTATGACCTTAACATCATACAATGGTAATATGATCTGAGAATAGTAACTGAATGTTGTTGAAAGTTTTCTGTTGATGCAACACTTAACTTTCTTATGGTTGATGACGTCGATTTAGTGAGGAGGAAAATGAGACAGAATACCTTGTCATGCTGAGCATGAAGGGCATGATCTCTAAAGCCGCAACTGATTCAATAATATAAAAGAAAGGTTGCCGGCTTTCTGCAATTAGTTAGACATATTCATTTTTCATTATTCATATAGATTTAAGAATGTGAAATATAACTTCTTCTGATAGTAAACAAATCAGCTGTACACAATGATGCTGCAACATTTACATTTGCAATTATGTCATATAAGGACAAACGACCAACATGCATCAGTACTTATCTATCCTTAGAAGTGCAGAATAAAGGAACCTTAATCAGATTTCTACTTTGAAAATTGGTGATCTACAAGCCCTTTCACGGGCCACTGCTTGTGGCCTCTCTGCCCCAACTTGGTTGCCCACCACTGATTCACTGATTCAAAGGCTTAAAGTATATTAAAATACAAAAGATCGATCTATTGTATTTTCTACTACAAATGAATTCAACATTTAACTGCATCTTTCATAGGGACGATTTGCCCCATCGAAATTTTCGCGTTGGCTTAAAAAATTAGATTTACGAGTAAATACATGTGCACGCTTGTGCGAATTTCAGTAAAGCGCACTTTTTCCAAATATCGTTGGATTCAAATACCTGAATTTTGCCACGTTCACGGACATTTTGTATGATAATTTTCAGTAAAGTCAATCAATGTTCATTTTATGAGTTCGAGTATTACGGTGTTTCATAAGTCTGCAAATTATGTCATGATAATCCATTATATCTATAGACATATAATATACACCTTAAGATTTGAATGTCACACAAATAATCTTGTTACCTAAAAGTGGATTTTTCAAAAAAATGAGCTAAAATTGACTATGGTGCAGCTGAGTGGCCTCTTCGGAATCATTTGATTTTTGGAAACGTTTGGAAAGTTTTGAATATTCAACTGATACAGATATTTTTGTCTTTACAATCTGATCTGAATATATTTTTGATTTGTTGCAGATGTATTGGACCTGTCATGGATAATATTTCTAATGTATAATTAGATATTGAAGAAAAAGTTTTGAAATGCTTTGAAATATCTATTATTGCAATACAGCACAAATTTTCCGTCGAATCTCTCGTCAGGTGCATTGACTGACGACTTCATTTCACCGGACGAAGGTTTCGGCTGAAAAGTTGCAATATAATTGCGTTGAAATATCTTTCAAGGAATCGCCAAACCATTTTTCAATATTCAGACAACGAAATGCATGTAAAATCGCATCAATGTCTTTCTGCATTCACAGGTAGCCTACTTATTAGTACATTTAGTAGCTTATCAACTATTTTTAGCTTTGGCATAATACTCAGGCATAATGTTAGCATACAAGAAATACATGTGAATTGTCCAGTGATTTTCATGTAATTCTACAACAGTGAATATGGTTGTGAGATTGAGGTCAATAGATTTATGTTGGCTATTTTCTCCCCAAACATGTGCACGAAACATATTGCCTACTGACGGCTAAGACCTGTTTGGCTCGGGTTATGATATAATAAAGGCGGCTGGCTTCTGCTAACTTTTCTCGAGACGCGCGCATGTTGATTCTAGAGTCCATTGCTTCAAGTAAGTTGAAAAGCGCCTATGCGACACTAAGATGTTTCAATCAAAGCGTCATTTGCATACCATTACTTACATGTAGTTGTTTACTCAATTTCATATTTGATTAATCGCGCAAATTGCGTCATTTCCCCTTAGTTTTCACAAGTTAGGCTCGTAACATATTAACCCCTTGAAATTCTTTCAGTTACTATGGAATTGTTTGATGTATTTTCTCGCTTTATCTTAAATATTGCTGATCCCAAAACTCTTCCAGTTTTTTAACCTTTGATATCGAATAACAAGCATCAATAGTTGTTTGCAGATGTCTGCTGTGCGATTTAGTTTTTACGAGAAGAATTTTATCTGTCTAATTCACTTTGCTTCATTCCAATGTCAAAAACGATGTGCATTGCATACCATTGTAACAGTCACCGCAAAATCTCTCAATCTCAGAATTCAAAACTCAGATAATCTCGAAAATGAACTCAATATCCTTGCAGACAAATATAGAAACAGCTATCTTCGTTCAGGAATGGACATTTTTACATTTCCTTGCTACCAGTGAATCAGCATGAAATTGAATTTGGATGAAAGTTTTAGCTATGGAATTTGAACATGATAATGATACATGCTGACATAATTATAATAAATCAAATCTCAATTCTCAACAGATTTAACCACAGCGAGACCTGTTTCGGCCTACTAGTCGTGGGGAGGCTTTAACCAGCAATGCTTGAGCTAGAGTACGTGAAAGCAAGCCCTCTAACCACAAGACCACCGAACCATCTGTTGAGAGTGTGAATTAGCCAGGTAGACACTACTTTTTAAAACGCATGCACATGGAGACGGATTGCATTTTACAATCACTTATTGCCGCATCCGAGATTGAGGCTCTTCACACAAGCGCTACTCTCACCTTCTCCGGCTGCTTGTCTTGATAATAGTAACCGATTTAGCACATAGCCTGCTGCTTGCGTAACGATAACAGATCTAAAATCATTAAATACTAGTACCAGAACATTGTAAGTGTCAGAATTGGAAGTGGATCGGATAGTTACGTTCCGCTCTTTCCCACGTATCGTCAGTCAGCAGCCTTCAAGTCCACATAGCCTCACAATCTCTCCCAGACTTCATTACAGCTGGAAGCGGGCCCGCGCCAGAAAAATTCTAAAGCACTTGGGCCGCGCTCGGGCCTGAAATATCAAGTATCCGGGCCGACATTTATTATGTCTGGAATTAGAAATATCTTTCTCACATGATCATTTTCAGGTACATTATCAACTTGGTTCTTAATAATATAAAATAAACATCGGCATGCGACGGATCAGTATTAAATATGCCTTCTCAACCAGAAAAAACATTCGATTGATGATTAGCAAATAACAGTTTTCTGGAATTTTGGCCAAAAGAGTCGATTGAATATTCAGTTTAATGTTTGACTTAGTGACCTCACTTTTCAAATAGGTTTTCTGTCTTCAGCACAATTCGTCTTCCACGCTTCAACTTAGATATAACTTACAACAGTGTCAGCTATCGGCACATCAAATAAGATCCAAATTATTTGTGATAGAAAAACGCGTTATACATGTGCAACATGTGAAAAACAACAAATGAAATTTCACTGTGTGAAAGTTTGAAAATTCATCTTGCTGCTCAACAGTTATCAATTTACTTGCAGATGCTACATTGGCCGTAAAGCATTCGATCATGTAATCAACAAATAGATTTCTAGAATGATTCTCAAGGCGATTACACTCAACTAACTTAATTGATATCTTTGTTAAGGATGGTAAAGTGCGCAAACAATGAAGTTTCTCACCCGGGCACAGATGCAAAATTCATCCGGACCGCGTCCCGGCCTATTATTTTGGAGCTGATACGGGCCCAGGACGGGTCCCGGCTTAGGGCATACGGGCCAGGACCGGGTCCGCTCCAAAAAGAGCTGCCCGGTTCCAGCTCTGATTCTCATACCCTGTCTTTCGATTAATATTGGCGTCTAGCCGCTTTGTATTTATGCCCGGGCCTGCATTGACTCCGAAATATCAGGCGCGGGCCCGGACCGTCCCTGGCCTATTATTTTGGATTTGACATTGGGCCAGGGCCTATACTTTTGCAATTGACACGGGCCCGGTGCGGGTCGCGGCTTAAGGCATGCGGGCCCGGGCCGTTTCTGGGCCAAGAAAAACGGTCCGGTTAATAATGGTGTCTAGCCCCATTCTATTTATGCCCGGGTCCTCATCGACTCCGAAATATCAGGCGCAGGCCGGGATAAATTTTGTATCTGGGCCTGGATGACAAAGTTAATTGCTTTACATGCCTAACCATCCTTAATGAAAATATCAATTGCAAGTGCAATCGCCTCAATAGTAATTCTAGAGAGCTAATTATTAATTGCATGATCGCATGCTGTAGGGTCTTCGTACCATCTGTAAGTAAATCTGCTACTGTTGAGCAGTGAGGCTTTAGAATTTTTAAGCATTAAGTACATAGTGCTTATCAATCGCTCTAAATATTGTACATGTACAACGCGTTTGTCTATCACAAATAGATTGGATCTTACACGTATTTGATGTACCGATAGTTGCCTATTCTTGTGAGTTATACTTATATTTGATTTTATTAAAGCATGAAAGACGAAAACACTGAAGACAGGTGGTCTACACTGTAAACTGTAGAGCACAAAAGCTGCCTGATTTATACACTGATGAATACACTACGAAAGCGATCGGCTTTCCTATTGGATTATATTTGTCATCCAATAGGAAAGCCAATCGTTGTCGTAGTGTATGAGCATGAACAATAGTGCTTTCGCACATTTTGTTATTCTCGTTTTGTACACCGGTTTCGTTGGTAGATTTGGTATTGCACAGTTTACGGTCTATTTGAAAAAGTGAAGTCATGCAGTCAAAATTTGAACTAAATATTTAATCGATTCCTTTCAATCGACTCCTTGAGAAATGTTACTTGCTAATCGTCTATCGATTGTTTGCAAAACTTGTTTGCTGCGTATAAAGTCGAAAAGCAACAACGTGCTGCTTCATCAGATCATTCTTATTACCTAATTTATTCAAGAGATGCCCTAAAAACTCAGATAAAGACACGAAACTCCTTCTATAGGATTTGACCGCATTAATTATCTGTCAATGTAAGAGGATCATTCTCTTTAGTAAACAAACTGGTCGAGAAAGCATATTTATTAGCTATTCGTCGTATACCGTTATTCATTTCATCCTAATGCATAAGAATCATGCTGACAAGCCATCACATGAATTGTTATTTGCTGCTCTCTGCCTCTGATGATATAAATGTTACTCTGGGAAACTTACGGAAGACTTTGCCGATTGACTTTACGCCGCTGACGAGGGGAGAATTCCCGAAACGTTCGGCATCTGTGCATCTTTGTTTTAATTCGACTTTTGGTCATTATATAAAGAAGGAGTGAACATCTTTACGTTTTCACGATGAAAGCATTGAATTGCAAAAACTTCCTGTTGGCGACCATCACCTGCATCTATGAATTGGTTCAGAGAATCTAAGGGATGAAGTGAGGAAGATATTTCTAATTTCAGACATAATGAATATCGGCCTGGGTACTAGATATTTCTGGTCCTGGCAAGATTGGACCTTGGGTAAGTGATATAAAACTTGGGTTTCTATTAATGCTGAATATATACAGATCAAGTTGCAAAAATTAATATTTTGATTTGAATCTTAGGAGAGCTACAGGATAAGAGCATAAATTTCTAATATTTTATCAAATCTCAACTGCATTCACAGAATATTCATTCTGGGCTTGACAATACCGCGCATTGAAAGTTCATACATACTGTATCTACCACAAGCTCACATGTATTTTGTTGCATTTGTGCATATTGAATTTTTATACATTCCGTTTATTTTATATCTTTTCAATTATCTTCGCACCCTTAACTTTCTGCAGCCGACATTTATCCAAAACTAAATTCATTCCGATTTCGTATTTTAAATATGTTTAACCATGCATTTACTGCACAGTTATAATATTTGTCAAGTTTGTTTATATTTCTAAATGATAAAATGAAAACAATTGCTTTGCTATGAGCAATGTGTAACTCAATTATACTTAAATCAAAGATCTTTAATTAGTCAGCATATCAGTGTAGGTTAATTAAAAAACTTTGTGACTTAATACATGTACTCAGGCTACTAATTCCAATTATTGCAATGATAAATCGCTTCCCACTAATACCACACTTCTCATGGGCCCAATAGAAATTTTGTCATCACAAAATACAAAGAATGCACTCGTTTACTTGATTTCATTCATTTATTCAAATTTGGGCTTGGGTTTTGGGTTTTGACCCAAAACTTTTGTTGGGTTTACCCAATGCAAGTTTTTGCCCAACCTTGGTCCTGGTGTTTACAGAACTTTTCAGGCCAAAGCCCGATGCGGGTTGCTTCCAGCTCTGATTGATAAGACTATTGATATGCTCAATAATTCTACATGTAGCTTTGATGAAGTGTTTATCACTGCTTTCCTTAAGGTGCTCTCTACATTCGCTCATCTGACCCCACTTGGATGAATCTGTCCCTTAATCTTTTCATTGATGATCGAGACCGTGCTCTCCATAGACGGCAATCGGAAAAATGCTGTCGTTTGAAACCTGAAGCTGAAGAGCATTAATGTCGCTCGAAAATACTTTTCCCTTGTAGGTATTAGTTGCATTGTTTAAAATTGTATCTAAAAGACTTTCAATAATGAAGTAGCGAGGGGAGCTTGGAAAGCGAAGGTTGAAGCATGCTATCTTCCTATCATTTAGTTGTCAAATAGAAATATGTTTTGATAGTTAAAGAAAACGTGTGGAAAGGATTTTGGAACTTGTTCTCAAATTGTTGTGCAAGAACCTATTCCAGAAGCGATCTCCAAAAAACATTATTTTCATCTCAAAAATTCCGAAGTAAGGTTATGAATGGCATGCTATAAAAGATGAGCTCCGTAATTGATACTTAAAACATATTGTACGTACGGATTTGCATGTTAGTTGCAGATTGCACATTTTACAATAAAATTCATTTACATTTTTTGCGCTATGTATCTTTTAAAACAGTGTCGTAAAACCAGTTAAAACCAGTTAAAACCGACTGCTATTAAATGAAATTTATAGCAACGTTTACAACACTGGCCAGCGAAATTAGGAACAATCATTAGCATTGATCTGATTAGACTTCGTTTTATTACACTGAACATTTACTGCAGACGGCTAGACAATGCATATCAATATTGATTTTGTAAAGTATCAAGTCTGGCCAACAATCAGAAAGTGAAAAGTATTCAGATGCTGTTATTTAACCGACCGCCATCGATGCAGTCTCAGTTGAACTATACGAACCTACTGAACGGTTTACTGAACGAATAATTTCTCCCGAGGATCAGTCACAATTTTGGATTTCGCCTATTCTTTAAGTTCCTGCTCCTTTACAGGTGAGATATAAATCATTCGAATTTTTCATGTTTCTTGTAAATTGATATTCATCACTATGCATACTCTTCGTGGCTGATCCTCAAAGTAACAATAATTAATTTAGCTTCAGGATTGAATGACGGAAAATTAGGAATACATATAAAACAAAATATACACTGTAGATGTGGTTTACAATCAATTAAAGGGAATCTGCTAGCTTGACTAATTCATTGAATTTATCAGACTTATCCATAAGGTGCATCCTCCTCTCATTCTCATTGCAGCCATATTTTTGTTACATCATGTTTACTCAAAGTTACTCATATTGTTTACTCAATGTATCTGATATTCTATTAAAACATGGCTTCAAAATCAAAATCATGCTTTTAAAATTGCTTTAAAACATTGTCCCCAAAGATAGTTTTAAAAGCACACTATTGAGCATGAGGCTTTTTCTCTGCTTGTAAACATAGCTGTAAACCTTGTTTTTAGACAAATCTTTTAATCGCCTTTTTTTCAAAAATGTTTTTATTGCCGTGGTTTGGAGTGTATGTGCATTTTTAAGCACGTTTTTAAATACGTTGCTTTTTCCAAACATGATTGATATCCAGTTTGAAGAGTGAAACATGTCAATTGATAGACACCTTGGAGATATTGCATTCAAAGCAAGATCATATTAATGCAAGTGAACCAATAACCTAATAGTCTACTAGTGGCTTGCTGAAGAAGCAAATGCGAATGTCTAGAATACTTTCAAAATTTTTAGGCTTTAGCAAATATAAGCAGACCATGTAAAATGTAACATCACTAGGTTACATGCCACGCGCAATTCACGCGTAATTACGAAACACCCCAAACATCCGTGGTTAAAGACATTCTATTCTTCTACGCGTGTACATACGCACTGCACTAAGAGTCAGAAATCACTTGATCTGATACTGTTAAAACATAGAGTATGTTTATAAATAGGCGCGGGCGAGCATTTACAGCATGCGCGTCGTCTACGGTTGTCTGCGTTGCCGCTTGAAGCACAGATGAATCGCTAAGCACATTCTGTCTTCCCTGAGCATGAAATTGAGGTCCTATCACATTGTTTAGCCTCTGATACATGCAGACACATGAGACGCAAAGTCTTTATAACAGGACTGCCGACAGATGTTGCAGCAATGCCACGCATAGCCACGGATGTTTAGGGTCATGTATAATTATGCGTAGTTGAGCGTGGCATGTCACCTAGTGATACAACTCAGTAGACTTAAAAATCCATGTTATCGACTCTAAAAAATGCCTAATATTATCACACATCAAATCAGCTTTTGATGTTGCGACACATTTGATAGGCTGTACAACTGAAAAGAAGCGATAAAAATGATGGAAAATGAAAGCATTAAAAACTTGATGCCCTGTTTTAAAACATTTAAGAAAACAAAGACAATATATTTCATTTTTTATCATAATTTTTATTATTTTTTTATCATTTTTCTCTGAAGACAATACAGGACAAAAAATAATATGAAAGTTTCAATTAAGGCTCAGATTATCTATAGTCTAAATTATCATGGCCAGTGTCAAATATTTCTAAATATGGTGAATGAGGTGAAGAATTCATGTATGATCTCCTAATATTTGACATGACAGCAGAATTAAATGGCATTATAAAGAATTGAAGTGTGCTATTGGAATGGGTAATATCATAATGCAAAAAATCTGCCACTGTATTATACCTTACAAAACTACGTTAAAGAATGCTATGAAATCAATGCTATAATAAAAAGCAATAAGACGAAAACTAAAAAGGATGACACTTTTGTTTTAAAGCAGTAAAATATCTGCTGTTTCAAGTATATTCCCAAGATTACAGGTATGTCTTACATTCCTTCAATGCATTTCTATTTCTCATCCACACTGATATTTGAATCCTCCAAGATTTGAATAAATCCTACATAAGTTAATATCCATTGTTGGAGCAGGGTAAGCCAGATTAGCGGTTTGAAAGGAAGACATCAAATTTCAGAATTCACCCAATACCTGACGGTGGCTCATGAGATGCGCTGGGTACTCTGAAGTTTGAAATTTTCCTTTCAAACCCTCCTCTAGCTCTCACAATTTACCCCTCTCCGAAGTTCTACTAAACCATGCATAATTTGATATTTCGATATTATAAATGTTCAAGAATGATAGATAATGAATCATAACAATACCTCAATTAGTTTATTCAAATTTGAGCGGATAATAGTTCATAATCTCAATATTCATAATACTCATTATTCAACTCAGTAACAACACAATCTGAACGATTGTTTCTTCACGTTTGATGGTAACTGACGTAGAGGTTGTTGGATTTCATTTTGAAAGTGAATTTGCACCGTCTCCCCAATAAAAGGACCTGTCGATCCTTGACAGTGCAAGCCGGTACGAAAGCACGGATACTTATTCTTTTATCATAAATACTTTTTACAGATTAAGCCATTTTTTGGGGACGAAACAAATTCATCAAACCGGTTGTCGTCCACAATAGTTTGTCGACGGAAATAAACATGTGAACAGACCATGTGTGGCAAGGGATGCCTATTATCGTAATATGATTAATTAGAAATCAGACATATGAAAACATTCTGTTCACATTCAGAGGAATAATGAATGGTGGATCAATGACATTTGAAATTATCAGCTGTTCTCATAAATAACGATTAATTGACATAATTTCTCTGAGGATGATCCCATAAGTATCAAATATTTTTAGGAGACGAGAAAAGGCATCAGCTAAATGAAATTCAATCATGTGAAGGTATGTGAATACTCGTGAAAGCTTAACAAAGTGATGGCGAAAAAATACCGGCATATATGATTATTTGTCAAATTACACATGGAGAGAGCAAAAGGATTTCTTTATCAAAGAATAATCAGATGTTGAGGTCTGCCATTGCTGTCATATTTGTAATGCCATTATTAAAGAACTACATACAGTATACTTCTGTGTTTGTCTAGAAAATGCATCTCTTGTTTTAAAACATCTTTTTTAATTAAAAAATGATTGCTTTTCTTGTTTTTTGGGAGAATTTCTCATAACAGTTGTTTGCTAAGACATTTGATCCAACTTCTGATTATAAAAACTAATAATGAAAGTTTAGATATCCTAATAATCTTGGTATCAATTGTTGCGTACTTATTGGGTTTTGGATCATTTCATGGGGAGTGAATACACTTGATAAAAGTTGTGCTGTGCATTCAAAATTAAAATTAAAATTAAATTTCTCTTTTGGCATTGATTGCTATGTTGCATTTAGTAGACGAATGAACCAGGTCAGACTTTAGTAGTAAGGAATTTTTTTAAGGCATCTCTACTGGGGAACCGCTGGCTCGGGAGGGCACTTAGGACTATAAGCTCAAGGTAGCATTTCAGGATTATATTCTCTCAGAGAATGGTCGCTCACTTTCATGAACCTCGTTCTGCGCATCCCGAGGTAAGTCCCAATGAGTACGGTACTGTAGGCCTTGCGTTTTTGACAGTGGTAATGAAATGGAAAGAACGATAGATCAAATACCCATGCAAAATATGTGGGCTGGTAAGACTCAACTTTACATAAGTCCAATGTTGTAAGTAAATAAATATTGAGCCTAGTTAGCATTGTGTAGCAAGAGGGTGGGTTTATAAGTCTGGTCTTATATTTTCATCTTACACGGAAGTCATTTTATATTATCAATCACAGCACACACTTGGTTTAAGCATGCTGGCAAAGCCAGACATTCATGCGACTGTGTTCCCTAAATTGCATTCTTTAATAATGAAAATTTACTACATATTCGTTCTTGCAATAATTTGATAATTTGTTTAGAGAAAATATTTGATAAGCAATTAATTCAAATATACTGCCTGACATAAAAAATGCTCCACTCAAATATATGAACTTTATTCCACTCACACTCATGAATTATAAGATAGCATTTTATATAAAACATTATATTTGAATAAATGGGAGACATTAGTACCGAGTATGTCCTCCCCGCAGTGAAATGCAGCTTTGAAGTCTCATCGGCATCGAGTCGCAAAGATGATCAAGCCGTTCCTGATCCAGCAATGGCCATTGATCGATGAGTCTCTCTGAAAGAGCTGTCAGTGTTGATGGCGGATGATCATATGCATCTCTAACTTTCCGACCAAGTTCATCCCAAGCATGTTCGATCGGAGACAGGTCGGGGGAGCGTGAAGGCCAATGGAGGATGCGAATTCCAGATCTCACTATCGCTGTTGTTACACAATGAGCTTTGTGTGGTCGAGCGTTGTCATCCTGGAATATGAGGTTGAGTTCATTTACCGTTGGGATGACGATTGGAGATATGATATTCGATAAATATCGCTCTCCGTTCAAGTTCCCATTCACAATGACTGCGACAGTTCGACCTCCGTACCAGATACCGGCCCAGATCATCACGCTACCACCACCAGGGCGGTCATGCTCAGATATGCAGCAGGATGAATACCTCTCACCAACCATTCGATGCACTCTAATGCGACCATCGTGAAAATCCAAAGTGAAACGGGATTCATCCGTCCACATCACTTGACGCCATTCCTCTGTGCTCCACGACAGATGCTACTCACACCATTCCACACGCTTTCGCTTGTGTTCGAGACGTGCGGAGAAAAAAATTGGCAGTGGAACAATGTCATTGTGTGAAATTCTCGCATTACTTACTTAGAGGAATTCTTACAACAGGTCGGTATGACCTCAGGCCCGCTTCTGCTAGACGGCGATATGCTGTTCGTATACTGCATGCAATTCCTGCTGCAGCCTTCCAGCTGATGGCCAGTCGAGGAACACTCTTAAAGCGATTGCGCTTTGCTGAGATAACCAACTTCCTATCGGTAGCATTGTTTGTCAATCTCGGTCTCCCTGATCCTTTCCTTCTTTTAACATTTCCATCATTGTTCCATCGACTCCACCACCTGATCACAGTGGAGTGTGACACACCCAACTTCCGTCCAACAAACCTTCAGCTCTTTCCACATCGTAGCATTCCAACAGCCATTCCTTTTACAAACTCTAATTGCGACATTTTTGCTTCAAAATTTAGTCAGAAAGAATTGCTTGATAGTGATAAAAGGTCGAATTTGAAATGCATCAACTATGCCAAAGATATAGACAATGGACAGCTGCTTTATATTAGCATGACAAATTTGATGCATAGACATCCTGGTCGGTGCAGTATGAAATAAAAGTCGTCCACTTCCATTGAGATTTTCTATATCAAGTGGATCGTTTTTAATGTCATAGAGTATAAATGGATCTAAATTTTGGCACTTCTTTTTTGGAAGTATACAGGGTGGCGCACGAGTGTATTAACAGTAGAGTACCCAGCACTTAACCTCATGCATTGATTCTTCTTACTAAGTTAGCAGCCTATGCTATGCAGAGGCAGCTGCATGTCTTTATCGATCTGTTGCAGGAATCACTTCTACAAGCCAGGCTTCGCATGTGAGTTAAACTCACAGACCAGTTTAGCTAGCAGAGATCGCTGCAACCTACCCGTCTACCTTTCACTGTTTGACGAATTACGCATTCAGTTCATTTTTTTTCAATCATGCCGCAGCGCACACTGACGTTTGATGAAAGAAAGTTTATCTTAAAATGTTACTGGAAACATGAAAACGCACGTGTTATTGATTCACGGGGTGCAACATTCGAATCTGATCCCCCATCACGTCAAGCTATTTATAACTTAAGAGATAAATTTGAGGAGAGTGGTCAAATTTCTGACCTACCGCGGAAGCACCAAGCAACGGTAAACACGGATATTAATCAAAATCTAGTTGCACAATCTGTTGTGGAAAATCCTAAATTATCAACAAGACGTCGCAGTAATGAACTGGGAATAAGCCGAAGATCACTGCAAAGAATTTTACATGACCTAGAGATGAAGCCCTACAGACCACATTTGGTGCATGGTTTATTAGAAGACGATACCGATAGGCGCTTGCAATTTTGCGAATTGTTTGTTAATGAATGTCATAACAATCAAGAATTCATGGATTTGATATTTTGGAGTGACGAAGCACAGTTTAAATTATCTGGTGGAGTAAACAGACATAACTGCGTTTATTGGGACACAGAGAATCCTTGTAACAAACTTGAATCGCAGCTGAACCAACCTGGCATTACAGTATGGGCCGGGATATCGTCAACTGGAATTGTTGGACCAGAATTTTTCGAAGGTACAGTGAATGGACAAAATTATCTAAATCGTCTGCAAACAACCATTGTTCCAAACTTGAGGAACCGACACGATTTTGATAGGTTATTTTTTATGCAAGATGGTGCACCACCCCATTTCGCCAAAGCGGTCCGTGAATACCTTGATCAGTGCTTCCCCAACAGATGGATGGGTAGGCGTGGAGCCATTGAATACCCACCACGTTCACCAGATCTGACGCCTATGGATTTTAGTGTGTGGGGAATTATTAAAGATGATGTATTTTCAAGAGGACCCAAAAATATCGCCGACCTTAGACAATTTATAACTGAATCTTTTGCCAACTTCAACAGAGACTTGTGTTCCAAAATTTGCAGAAGTGTTGAATCCCGTTGTCAAGAGTGCATTGATATGAATGGTGAGCAATTTGAGCACACGCACTAGAAGATGTAAGTTTGCCCATTTGTAGATATAATTATCAAAATAAATTTCTATGGCCTTCCAATTTAGAATAGCGTCTTTTGCTTAACTGTTAATACACTCGTGCGCCACCCTGTATGTGTTATTACAGGTTAAGTTTTCTAATATATCCCTATGCAGTATATCTTTTGTGTTTGGGAAGACTAAAGGAGATTTGATCTTATGGATCTAACTTTAGGCGACATATTTCACCCTTTCCATGTAGGTTGTCTTCACATGATGAGCTCTATGTAGCTCGATGCATGCAAGATCGAGTTTTTCTCACTATTCGAGCGTTCACATTTTCTTTTTTAAGATCTGCTAGATTTCGCTGTCAATCTTATCTGAGATAACAAGAAAACCGAAATACAGCGTTTTGCTGTTTTTCTTCTGGTTTTTCGTCATCTTGCGACGTTTACTCTTTGATTGTGCAATGAAACTGTCAGGATCACAATTTAGCTGAAGCACATGATTAAATTGCTTCTCGCTATGCGTAGGCTACAAGTCTTTTTTTGTGGGTATCAGTTAAAAATGCAGCCTCTTTCATTTTCAAGGCAGCATAGTCTCTATTACTGAGATAGTTGCAGATCAAATGGGCAAAAATGTGTTTCTTCATACCTTTTCTGAAAATTCAAAGATTCTCTCGTTGTTGGTACTGATACTGATTTTGAAATCGAGGAGGCTGATAGAATTATTTTTGGTTAATAATTCAATGTCAAAATGCATGTGTCGGTTTTGAGAGTTCAGGAGTTCAGGATGTTGAGGAGTAATGCGCCTTCACGGCTGTTTAACAAGACAAAACAGTTATAAAAATACCTTTTAATTAAACAGAGGAAATGTAATCTTAGACTTGTAGGCTGCAGCCTCAATGAACTCCATGAAGGTAACGGCCATTTTCTGACAGGGGAGGTCCAGTAGTACCTTCAGTTCCACGATAAAGTTTACAATCGAAGTTGAAGTGTTCTCCAATAAAAAAATTAGCATGAAAGAGAGCGCTATCACCGGATATATATTGCTTGATAGTGCAAAATGTGAAATGATGAGTCATCAGGCTGACTCCCCATCAGGGAGAAAGCCAAGGATGTGATGGAAGGATGGGTCCGAGAGGAGGAAACTGGTCCCTACCCCCCCTGGAAGGAAGGAAGGAGTTTTCCGGTAAGGGATGGGAAGGAAGGAATGTGGGAGGGATAGAGTGAGGAAAGGGTGGGTGTTGATGGTTTTGGGATGAGAAAAGTTGGAAATCTTCATGAAGGAGGGTTCGGATGTGAAAACGGAGTCCAGATTTGGAATCTGCGTGAAATTTTGGGTGGGGAAGGAAGGCGGGAGGAGTTTTCCTGAGAGGCAAGGGGTGGAGCGGGAGAGAGTTGGAAAAGGGCGGGTGTTGGTGGTTTTGGGATGAGAAAAGTCGTTTTTCGTCATGAAGGAGGTCTCGGATGGGGAAATGGAGGGCAGATTCGGAATTTTTGGCCAATTTTGGGTTAGGAAGGATGTTTCCAGCGACATCGGAGAGAAAAAGTTTTGAAGACGTCCCCCCCCCCCCTCCTGCCAAACTTCCAACTTTGGTGTGAGAGATCGTAGAAAGTCGTGCAATAGCTCATTTGAAAGCTGAGAATGAAAAAAATGCAGTGAAAACCTCAGTTTGGTCTAATTTTCTTGGGTTGAGGGAGGAAAATGGCAGGAAAACGTCAGAGTTGGAAAAGTCGGGTGTTGGATGTTTTGGGATGAGAAAAGTCGTTTTTCGACATGAAGGAGGTCTCGGATGGGAAAATGGAGGGCAGATTCGGAATTTTTGGGCAATTTTGGGTTAGGAAGGATGTTTCCAGCGACATCGGAGAGAAACAGTTTTGAAGACGTCCCCCCCCCCTCTTGTCAAACTTCCAACTTTGGTGTGAGAGATCGTAGAAAGTCGTGCAATAGCTTATTTGAAAGCTGAGAATGAAAAAAATGCAGTGAAAACCTCAGTTTGGTCTAATTTTCTTGGGTTGAGGGAGGAAAATGGCAGGAAAACGTCAGAGTTGGAAAAGTCGGGTGTTGGATGTTTTGGGATGAGAAAAGTCGTTTTTCGACATGAAGGAGGTCTCGGATGGGAAAATGGAGGGCAGATTCGGAATTTTTGGGCAATTTTGGGTTAGGAAGGATGTTTCCAGCGACATCGGAGAGAAAAAGTTTTGAAGACGTCCCCCCTCTTCTTGCCAAACTTCCAACTTTGCTGTGAGAGATCGTAGAAAGTCGTGTGATAGCTCATTTGAAAGGTAAGAGGGAGAAAAATGCAGTGGAAAGCTCAGTTTGGTCTAATTTTCTTGGGTTGAGGGAGGAAAATGGCAGGAAAACGTCAGAGTTGGAAAAGTCGGGTGTTGGATGTTTTGGGATGAGAAAAGTCGTTTTTCGACATGAAGGAGGTCTCGGATGGGAAAATGGAGGGCAGATTCGGAATTTTTGGGCAATTTTGGGTTAGGAAGGATGTTTCCAGCGACATCGGAGAGAAAAAGTTTTGAAGACGTCCCCCCCCCTTGCCAAACTTCCAACTTTGGTGTGAGAGATCGTAGAAAGTCGTGCAATAGCTCATTTGAAAGCTGAGAATGAAAAAAATGCAGTGAAAACCTCAGTTTGGTCCAATTTTCTTGGGTTGAGGGAGGAAAATGGCAGGAAAACGTCAGAGATGGAAAAAGTCGGGTTTTGGATGTTTTGGGATGAGAAAAGTCGTTTTTCGACATGAAGGAGGTCTCGGATGGGAAAATGGAGGGCAGATTCGGAATTTTTGGGCAATTTTGGGTTAGGAAGGATGTTTCCAGCGACATCGGAGAGAAAAAGTTTTGAAGACGTCCCCCCCCCCTCCTGCCAAACTTCCAACTTTGGTGTGAGAGATCGTAGAAAGTCGTGCAATAGCTCATTTGAAAGCTGAGAATGAAAAAAATGCAGTGAAAACCTCAGTTTGGTCTAATTTTCTTGGGTTGAGGGAGGAAAATGGCAGGAAAACGTCAGAGTTGGAAAAGTCGGGTGTTGGATGTTTTGGGATGAGAAAAGTCGTTTTTCGACATGAAGGAGGTCTCGGATGGGAAAATGGAGGGCAGATTCGGAATTTTTGGGCAATTTTGGGTTAGGAAGGATGTTTCCAGCGACATCGGAGAGAAAAAGTTTTGAAGACGTACCCCCCCCCCTCTTGTCAAACTTCCAACTTTGGTGTGAGAGATCGTAGAAAGTCGTGCAATAGCTTATTTGAAAGCTGAGAATGAAAAAAATGCAGTGAAAACCTCAGTTTGGTCTAATTTTCTTGGGTTGAGGGAGGAAAATGGCAGGAAAACGTCAGAGTTGGAAAAGTCGGGTGTTGGATGTTTTGGGATGAGAAAAGTCGTTTTTCGACATGAAGGAGGTCTCGGATGGGAAAATGGAGGGCAGATTCGGAATTTTTGGGCAATTTTGGGTTAGGAAGGATGTTTCCAGCGACATCGGAGAGAAAAAGTTTTGAAGACGTCCCCCCCCCTCCTGCCAAACTTCCAACTTTGGTGTGAGAGATCGTAGAAAGTCGTGCAATAGCTCATTTGAAAGCTGAGAATGAAAAAAATGCAGTGAAAACCTCAGTTTGGTCTAATTTTCTTGGGTTGAGGGAGGAAAATGGCAGGAAAACGTCAGAGTTGGAAAAGTCGGGTGTTGGATGTTTTGGGATGAGAAAAGTCGTTTTTCGACATGAAGGAGGTCTCGGATGGGAAAATGGAGGGCAGATTCGGAATTTTTGGGCAATTTTGGGTTAGGAAGGATGTTTCCAGCGACATCGGAGAGAAAAAGTTTTGAAGACGTCCCTCCCCCCTCTTGTCAAACTTCCAACTTTGGTGTGAGAGATCGTAGAAAGTCGTGCAATAGCTCATTTGAAAGCTGAGAATGAAAAAAATGCAGTGAAAACCTCAGTTTGGTCTAATTTTCTTGGGTTGAGGGAGGAAAATGGCAGGAAAACGTCAGAGTTGGAAAAGTCGGGTGTTGGATGTTTTGGGATGAGAAAAGTCGTTTTTCGACATGAAGGAGGTCTCGGATGGGAAAATGGAGGGCAGATTCGGAATTTTTGGGCAATTTTGGGTTAGGAAGGATGTTTCCAGCGACATCGGAGAGAAAAAGTTTTGAAGACGTCCCCCCCCCTCCTGCCAAACTTCCAACTTTGGTGTGAGAGATCGTAGAAAGTCGTGCAATAGCTCATTTGAAAGCTGAGAATGAAAAAAATGCAGTGAAAACCTCAGTTTGGTCTAATTTTCTTGGGTTGAGGGAGGAAAATGGCAGGAAAACGTCAGAGTTGGAAAAGTCGGGTGTTGGATGTTTTGGGATGAGAAAAGTCGTTTTTCGACATGAAGGAGGTCTCGGATGGGAAAATGGAGGGCAAATTCGGAATTTTTGGGCAATTTTGGGTTAGGAAGGATGTTTCCAGCGACATCGGAGAGAAAAAGTTTTGAAGACGTCCCCCCCCCTCCTGCCAAACTTCCAACTTTGGTGTGAGAGATCGTAGAAAGTCGTGCAATAGCTCATTTGAAAGCTGAGAATGAAAAAAATGCAGTGAAAACCTCAGTTTGGTCTAATTTTCTTGGGTTGAGGGAGGAAAATGGCAGGAAAAACGTCAGAGTTGGAAAAGTCGGGTGTTGGATGTTTTGGGATGAGAAAAGTCGTTTTTCGACATGAAGGAGGTCTCGGATGGGAAAATGGAGGGCAGATTCGGAATTTTTGGGCAATTTTGGGTTAGGAAGGATGTTTCCAGCGACATCGGAGAGAAAAAGTTTTGAAGACGTCCCCCCCCTCTTGTGAAACTTCCAACTTTGGTGTGAGAGATCGTAGAAAGTCGTGCAATAGCTCATTTGAAAGCTGAGAATGAAAAAAATGCAGTGAAAACCTCAGTTTGGTCTAATTTTCTTGGGTTGAGGGAGGAAAATGGCAGGAAAACGTCAGAGTTGGAAAAGTCGGGTGTTGGATGTTTTGGGATGAGAAAAGTCGTTTTTCGACATGAAGGAGGTCTCGGATGGGAAAATGGAGGGCAGATTCGGAATGTTTGGGCAATTTTGGGTTAGGAAGGGAGAGAGGGAGACGAGGAGGCCCCGCCTTGTCGCTCGCGCTGAATTTGTTCAAAACGAACCAGAGTAGGTGGAGCTTTCGATTTTATTCTTCGTCAGCACCTACGTATGCACATCTGGTTGCAGAAGACCTGATTCGACTTTTTATATTAGAGTATTATTGAGTGATTTCAGTTTGAATCTAGTTGGCTGTTAGCATGACCTTCTCCACTACAAATCAATTATTGCAACATCGATCTTAAGTTCTTGTTCTTAGTGAAAGCTACATTTGTGTTTATTGACGAACCGCATTTGTTCTTTATCATATTGTAAATACGATTAGAGCATTGACTGTATGGTAAAATCAATGTGGAGTCGTTACTTTTGACCTGAATAGAAATGTTCAAGCCGAAATTGCCGTAAGTTCTTAGTTTCTTAATCCAGTGCGATTCTCTTTTGCGTCGTTTTCTGTCGATTGGACAGTGTTCAATAGCAAAGAAACTAAAGTCAATTAGTGAACAATTAGAATTAAAGTGCTTTGCTATGACGGATCGATTTGGATCGCCACTTCTGATGTTGCAGAAATGTTCACGCATTCTACAATTTATGGTGCGAGATGTTTCACCAACGTAATGTTTATGACAATTGCGGCATTTGATAATATAGATTAGGCCAGTAGTGTCGCAAGTTATGCGGTGAACAATAGGATACAGAATATCATTATGCGGATTCTTGAAAGTTAAAGTAACTTGAGAAAAAGAGCAGTAGCATTGGGCATTGTTGCAGGGGAAGAAACCAGTTTCCCAGTATATTTTCTGGTCCGTTAGTTTGAGAATTTTGTCGGTAGTCTTACGGATTAAAATGCGAGTAATTCCTAGGTTTAGCCAAGTCTGCTTGAGTATCTTAATGCTATCGAGAAAGTCCGATCGATTATAGCTGTGAGTGCAAGCTCTGTAGATTTGACTATAAATTACCCCTTTATGCGTGTGTGGGGGATGATACGACTTATTAGTTAGTATAAAATGAGAGTCAGTTGGCTTGAACCACAGGGCATATGATAACTTGTTGCGTATTCTCGATATCATTAAGTCTAAGAACGGTAACTCTTTGTCGCTCAGATTAGACGATAATTTAATGCTAGGATGAAAATTATTCAGATGTTTGAAAAATTGCTCGAAGTCCGATCTGGTATGTGTCCAGACTCCAAAAATGTCATCCTGAAATCGCACCCATTTGAGAGGTTTCAAAGGGAAGGCAGTGATAGCACTTTGTTCCCAAAAATTCATGAAAATGTTGCAAAAAGACCCTGCAAATGCCTTGCCCATTGCTACTCCCGAAACCTGCTTAAAATATGAAGATTCAAACTTGAAATCATTGTTATTAAGGATTAGCTTAAGAAGTGTTAGAATAGTCAAATCAGGTCTTCTGGGGTCGGGCAAACGCAAAAACAAATCAGAGATGAGTTGGATAGTTTCACAAATCGGCGTTTTAGTATACAAGGACTCAACATCTAGAGTAAATAGTAATGCATCATTTGGCACAGTAATATCTCTTAAAATTGCTATCATGTGTAAAGAGTCCTGTAGAAAACTAGGAGAACAAATGGCTAGTGGCTTAATAAAGTAGTCGATCATATTTGAAACATGTCTGGATTCAGAATTGATATCAGAGATGATAGGTCTGCCAGGAGGAGAATAATCATTGATCCAAATTTCCTTATGTATTTTAGGTAGTAAATGAAAGCTTCTGGCAGAAAAGTTACTGGGAGGCATCAAGTAATTGAATTCTTTATACGAGATGAACTTCTTGGACCTCAAGTACCTAAGACATTGCATAATTTTTGCTTTCGTGTGCTTAGCGATAGGAGTATCGATTAAAGAATAGTTGTCGGTGTTATTCAGTTGTCGATAAGCCTCATCCCTGTATTGTTGGTTTGGTCTAATTTTCTTGGGTTGAGGGAGGAAAATGGCAGGAAAACGTCAGAGTTGGAAAAGTCGGGTGTTGGATGTTTTGGGATGAGAAAAGTCGTTTTTCGACATGAAGGAGGTCTCGGATGGGAAAATGGAGGGCAGATTCGGAATTTTTGGGCAATTTTGGGTTAGGAAGGATGTTTCCAGCGACATCGGAGAGAAAAAGTTTTGAAGACGTCCCCCCCCCTCTTGTCAAACTTCCAACTTTGGTGTGAGAGATCGTAGAAAGTCGTGCAATAGCTCATTTGAAAGCTGAGAATGAAAAAAATGCAGTGAAAACCTCAGTTTGGTCTAATTTTCTTGGGTTGAGGGAGGAAAATGGCAGGAAAACGTCAGAGTTGGAAAAGTCGGGTGTTGGATGTTTTGGGATGAGAAAAGTCGTTTTTCGACATGAAGGAGGTCTCGGATGGGAAAATGGAGGGCAGATTCGGAATTTTTGGGCAATTTTGGGTTAGGAAGGATGTTTCCAGCGACATCGGAGAGAAAAAGTTTTGAAGACGTCCCCCCCCCCTCCTGCCAAACTTCCAACTTTGGTGTGAGAGATCGTAGAAAGTCGTGCAATAGCTCATTTGAAAGCTGAGAATGAAAAAAATGCAGTGAAAACCTCAGTTTGGTCTAATTTTCTTGGGTTGAGGGAGGAAAATGGCAGGAAAACGTCAGAGTTGGAAAAGTCGGGTGTTGGATGTTTTGGGATGAGAAAAGTCGTTTTTCGACATGAAGGAGGTCTCGGATGGGAAAATGGAGGGCAAATTCGGAATTTTTGGGCAATTTTGGGTTAGGAAGGATGTTTCCAGCGACATCGGAGAGAAAAAGTTTTGAAGACGTCCCCCCCCCCTCCTGCCAAACTTCCAACTTTGGTGTGAGAGATCGTAGAAAGTCGTGCAATAGCTCATTTGAAAGCTGAGAATGAAAAAAATGCAGTGAAAACCTCAGTTTGGTCTAATTTTCTTGGGTTGAGGGAGGAAAATGGCAGGAAAACGTCAGAGTTGGAAAAGTCGGGTGTTGGATGTTTTGGGATGAGAAAAGTCGTTTTTCGACATGAAGGAGGTCTCGGATGGGAAAATGGAGGGCAGATTCGGAATTTTTGGGCAATTTTGGGTTAGGAAGGATGTTTCCAGCGACATCGGAGAGAAAAAGTTTTGAAGACGTCCCCCCCCCTCTTGTCAAACTTCCAACTTTGGTGTGAGAGATCGTAGAAAGTCGTGCAATAGCTCATTTGAAAGCTGAGAATGAAAAAAATGCAGTGAAAACCTCAGTTTGGTCTAATTTTCTTGGGTTGAGGGAGGAAAATGGCAGGAAAACGTCAGAGTTGGAAAAGTCGGGTGTTGGATGTTTTGGGATGAGAAAAGTCGTTTTTCGACATGAAGGAGGTCTCGGATGGGAAAATGGAGGGCAGATTCGGAATTTTTGGGCAATTTTGGGTTAGGAAGGATGTTTCCAGCGACATCGGAGAGAAAAAGTTTTGAAGACGTCCCCCCCTCTTGTCAAACTTCCAACTTTGGTGGTAGAGATCGTATAAAGTCGTGCAATAGCTCGTTTGAAAGCTAAGAATGAGACAAATGCAGTGGAAAACATGGCTTGTTCCTATCTGCCTTTGTTTAGAAGTGAGACGTTATTGAAAATTTTTCAACATTTTTTCCGAAAAACGACAGAGTTAGAATTAGTTAGAATTTTTACGAAAATCGCTCTAGCGAGTGAAGCAAGCCTCGGACGGGAAAACAGACCAGATTTGGAATCAGCGTCAAATTCTGCATCGGCATGGTAAATTTGAAAGCCATCGGAGAGAAACAATTTTTCATCATTTTTCCGAAAAACGACCGAGTTAGAATTTTTGCGATGGCTGTGGGCTTTAGAGCCAAAACGAAGCATCGGATGGGAAAATGGAGGGCAGATTCGGATTCAGCGTTAAATTCTACATGAAATGTTGAATTTCCAGCTCCATCGGAGCACTAGAACCGGAGATAGACGGGTTTAAAGTTTTTGGATGATGGGTATTACGTCATCAGCTGATCGCCACAAACTATATAAGTGGAAACTCTGCTTGTGGAAATCAGTTCTCCTCCCGACTGGGTTGGGGTAGGTGAACTCCGGAGCTCCGATGATAGCATTGGAAATCTGAAAAACCGACTTAGAAAATTTCATTGCTGATATCAGCTAAGGCGTCAGACTTAGAGGTTCGCCAGGAGATGGCCTTCGTCTTCAGGCCATAAAAGACTCCAAAACTTTAAAGGCTTGTAACTTTGCTTCTACAAGTCCGTTTGACTTGATTCAAAAAAGGTTCGGTCGCTATTGACCTGCCCTAAGTGATAAACTACTTATAAAATTTCATAAATAGTGCTAAAAAGTTGAAAAAATTTAAATTCACTAGTTTTGGAGTTTTTCTGGGGTTTTCGACCCTGCTGAAGTCAATGAAAGGATTTTTAATGATGTCTGAGCCAGTCTTCTCATCCTACAAGCAGCTTTTCACTGAAAGCGAGCAAGACACGGACAGTTTTGCTGTAATATTCCACTGACAGGGTGTTCCTTCGGGACGGCGGATGATGCCGTAGTGATAAGTGTGGCAAGGGAGTGTGTCATATTTTAGACCGAAACCGCTGGGGCAACTCATGTCTCATGTTGGGCATTTGACACAGTTCTCAACGTAGCACTTTGAACGCCAATCGGTTGAGTCTTAGCTATCTTGTCATGGGTGGCCTCTAAACATCTCCATTGCAAAACGCTGGTGAATCACTGCTTGTTATCCCTCTCTACGGCTTGCTATCAAGCTGATCAAAGTCTGTCAACCTCTTACCAACTCCACCGGTTTTCATGTCTGGCAATCAAGTCATGGACGGTGCAAGTCACGGAGATTTTCGGTGTGATACTTCCTGTGGGTGGGCGTTCCTTCGAGACAGCGGTGAAGTCCATAGCGATGAGTACTGCACGGGACGTGGGCAATGGTAATCCTTGTGAAACCTCTCTGCGTCATGTTTGCAAATGGTTGCCTTTTGTCTCAACGTTGTACTCTGACCGCCAGGGCGACATTTAGCTATCTGCCACAGGTTACCTCATAAAATCTCCATTGCACTTGTCTCCCGACAGTTGGTCAACCATGGGAGAATGAACCATCAGTTCTTTTAAGAACTGTCTCTATCACGGAGACAAAATGATGAAGGGATGAAACGGGAGGACATTCATGCGCCACACGCAACCACACACTCATTTCTCTCTTCGCTAGTGAACAAGCTCTTGTGAACGTCGTCAGAAACTTTATCATGTTGTGCAAACGTTTTACTGCGACACAGGTTGATGTATAGTTAGAAACTTTGATCATGGTGTTTTATGAAACACAAATGCCATAAATGTTAGCGTTGGTGTAGTCAAATAGTTTTACTGCGACACATGTTTGTAAAAGTAAAGTTTGATCATTGAAGTTTTACGAAACACACATGTCATAAAATGTTAGCGCTAGTGTAGTCAACTAGTTTTACTGCGACGCACGCTTGTAAAAGTAAAGTTTGATCATTGAAGTTGTATGACTGACCGAACTCACAGAAGCATTAGAAAGTTTTATCGAAAAGGTTTTACTGCACAGTGTAGATTGTCTTTTAACTTACTTTCACAGTGTTAGAAAGTTTTATTGGAGACAGTTTCCAAATGTTCCCTTATTAGAAAATTCAAACTTCATGACTGTTAGATTAGCTTCATCAGGATTACTAAAAGCAGTCTTCTACTGCAGTGAAACTGAGAGTTTAGAATGTTATATGAAAACAGTGTTCACCACAACACCAGAAAGTTTAGCACAACACAAGTGTTATGAAAAAATACTTTATTTGGTATTTGATTTAACATCATTGAAACCCACTTTACTAATAGCAATGACAATACGGTTTATTTTATTCAGAAGCAAATGATCCGTAACCATGAAAGTTGTCCATCCGAGAAATAATCTTCCACAGATATCGTGTATAAAACTCAGAAGCATCAGTAACATATTCTTGTCCATAGGAACGAAATTGAAAGTCAACACTTTCCGCTACTTCACCTTGTGGAAAATGAATGCAATTGACATGTGCAATTAAGTGAGCCTTGATGAGACTGTCTTTGAAATAAGATATCAACTCCGTAAATATTTCTCGTGTGTAGTCTAAACATGCTTCCAATTCTGTCTCCTCCCTTTGAAACTCAAGGATGTAATCTTGTATTAAGCCTTCGAAGCACTCTTGATGAAAACGAATCGTGCAATCATCATGTTTCAATGTATTGACTTCAGGTGCCATGGTTGAGTCTATTGCTAAACATCATATTTGCCTAGGACGATTTCAATAACGCGTTGCAAATGTGTGTTTGCACATCGGGAACTCTAGCTCGTCTGTGATTGGACGAGAGGTCTCATCCATTCACCGCTTAGGAAAATCTTATAAAAGGCAGTGCACCAGCTCTTTTCTTCACATTTATCTTTCACAAGGTGAGTGTCGGTGAGCTCCTGCTATCAGGTTGTTTTGACTTGCTTTAAAGTTGAATAGTCTCTTGCTATCATATCTTCTGCTCATAAAACATAACATCGCTGTAATACCTTCTTTGCTCGAGCGTTCCTTTGGGACGGCGGGTACTGCCGTAGAGGGATTGTGTTGCACGGGTTGTTCGTCGTTTGTTAGACCGAAACCTCTGAGCCGTTGCTGATGTTGGGCGTTCGACTTCATACTCAACGTGACGCTTTCTCTCGCCAGGTCAGAGTACTTCAGCCATTCGACAAAGGTTAGTCTTTATGATATGGAGTAGAGTGAAATGTAATTCATTAGATGTCACTTCAATGATTGTTCCCATGATAAACGTTGACTAGGCAAATGAAACGATTCTCATCTTTCCTTTTCAATGATTAAAGTTTTACAATTCATTACCTACTAACTGTCCGACATGGAGTTTACGAAAATTGAAAATTATCGCATTGCTGCTGAGATGGAGAAGGCTAACATCGAGCAATGTAAGTATTTGTATCAAGGTTGACTCTATTACTGACATCATTAGGGTAGACATCCCAATTAAAATCGAGAGCTCTTCCCTTATTTTGTTAATGTCTAAACCGAATCCAAATTTTACCTCTGCTGCCATTCTTTTTCAGTACATGAATGCATTCGTAATGGGGAACCCGTCCCCCAAGGAACAATCGGGGAAGCCTACGAGCGGATTGGCAAGTGTAAGTATCCTCACCTATGAGAGTTGGAATGTCATGTTTTAGCACTTCTGTATGCGTACAGATTACTCTCTATCATTATTATCTCCGCAACCTCTAATCTCTCTTTCCTCTCTACAGATGTGGCGAAGATGAACAAGTGGGAGGAAGCCGCGAGGCGAAGATTTAATGACGAATTTCTGGCCCTACCTTCCCGCCCATCTACCTTCGCCCAAGGTGCGACCCCTCTCTCGAGCTCGGGCATTGTCATCGCCCCACCTCCACCGCCTGCTCCGATGCCTGCGGCAGTCCCTGCTCCTCGTCACCACATCCCTCCGACACCGAAGCCCAGGACCCTTCCACCCTCGGCTCGCGTCCCTCTCCTGCCTCCTCCGCGTCCATCGGTGTTGCCAGAGCTACAGTCCTTAGATGGTAAGTATCCGTGATTGGGAAATGGGGGGATAAGACTTCAAACTTGAAATTATGATGATGTTACTAATCTCTTTTCTCTTTTTCTCAACAGATTTGGCGGCCTACCTCCTGGACGGCGACGGCCCCTCCCGTCCCATCATCATTCCTGCATCGCCACCACCACCTGCAGCGACCGACCTCCCTCTCCTCTCCGTCAAGTCGGTGGAGAGACTGTTGGAGCAGGAGGAGTTAGAGATAGTGGGAGAGGAGAGGGAGATTGAAGTCGAAGAGAAGGACTTTCGATGCCAGCGGTGTGACAGGGTCTTCGCCTCAGCCTGCAGTTTGAGACGTCACGCCGCTGGCCATGCCTGCAGGGGACGAAAGCGCCGGCCGATCCCTCAACGGCCCAAGTGTGAAGGTTGTGGACGCACGTTCTACAACAGCACCAACTTGCGAGTCCACATCGAAGGCGGTTCCTGTGGCAGTGTGAGGCAACCACCGACAACAACAGGTAGGAAGCATCCTTCATCGCACGTCGGCTTTTCCTGTTCTTCGTGTCAGAAGACCTTTCCTACAGAGTTTGTTCTTTCTTCGCACACACTCTGTCACACTCATCCCACTGAGCTTTACACTGACAACAACGTCACTCTAAGGCTGAGCAAGTTTTCCCTTGAGAGGCTCGTTCGCGACTATGAGTTAGAAAGCTCTGAAGCTGTGCAAGATATTCATCCTTTCTTGATGAATAATATAGGCTTAATTCATCAAATGTTGGCGAGTTTAGATAGATTTTTACTTAAGGGTATGTTCTATCTCACTGCTCGTTTCAATAAGGTAGACAGTAGCACGGGAGAAGTAGAGTCCACTGTGACCATTAGGATAGCCTCCTGTGCTGCTGATCTCATATGTGATGTAAACGAGTGGATAGAGAGACATGCGACCTATCTCGTCAGCAACTTAAATAAATTTAATGAAAGAGACAGCGGTCTGGTCTTTGATGGGATAGAGAAGGTAGAAATTAAAATTAATCTTTTAGAAAATTTACAAGGGAGTGGTTGTTTTACCCTCCCCAAAGCACTGGCTAGCAAAAAGGCTGTCATCAATGTAGAGTGTCAGTCCCAGTGTTTCAAGTATGCCGTCCTATCCATTCTTCACTATAATGACATAGGTATAAATCGTGAACGAATCACCAAGTATCGTGAATGGGAGGATGAGCTTAAGTTTGACGTGTTAGATGTCAACACATTAGATTTTAAGGGCATCGCCCAATTTGAAAAATTGAATAACATTAAGATTGTCATCCATCTCTGGGAAAAAGGTCTGAAGGGCGTTAGGTATAACAACCGCCAAAGTAACTTCGACCGGGTTGTCAATCTCCTCCTAGTCTATAGCGACAACCACTCAGAATGGCATTATTGTGGCATTCCTAAAATTTCAAAGTTTTACCATCATCAAACTGCATATAGGAACAATTTCTACTACTGTGATCGCTGCACACGGCTCTTTAGGTCAAAACCATTTTTTGAAGAGCATTACGAGTGGTGCTCTCGGGGTAAACTTCAAATGGAAGTCATGCCCAAAGATAAATTTTATAGGTATGAAGAAAACGGCAATGAGCTCAGTCCCATATGTACCATCTATGCGGACATTGAATGTTACATTGAACAAGAAGATCTAAGTCATGAGCCAGCAGCCATTGCCTGTTATGAAGTTTGGCATCCATATTGTAGGAATCAAAATAAAATGCATCTGTGGCAAGGCGAGGAGTGCGTTGAAAACTTCCTCAACTTTTTAGATAGGAAAGCCCGTTTTCATCAACGCTATGAAACGGAGCTGACTAGGAAACCCATGTGCTTCACAGAAGCCGATAAAATCAAATTTGATAAGACCACGGAATGTTCCCGCTGCTGTTCATCCTTTGATGATCAGCAACATAAGAAAGTGAGGGACCATTGCCATCTCAGTGGTAAATTTAGGTCTGCCTTATGCAGTAAATGCAATATGAAACTTAGGCTCAAACGGCGAACGCTCCCCGCCATCTTTCATAACTTTAAATGTTATGAAGCTCACATCATTATTCGCCATGGATTCGGTAAAATGAAATCCTGGTCATCCAAAGTGATTGCACAAAGTAAGGAAAAATTTATGTGCATCACTGCTACAGTCTAAGTCGATAAGACGAAGGAGGGGAAGCCTGTCTTCTATGACATAAAGTTTCTAGATAGCTTTCAATTTATGTCTTCTTCCTTAGCCGCGTTGGCTAATCATTTAGAAACACTTCCCCTCACTGAACATTTAAAGAAAGACTATCCCAACATAAGTGACAGTCTGATACGACGGAAAGGGGTGTTTCCTTATAGCTATTTTAGTTCAATGGATACATTGAAAGAAACGTCCATCGATAAATTTAAAAATGATTTGACGGGTGAGGATTGTTCGCTGGATGATTATAGGCATGCAGAGCAAGCATGGTTAGAATTTAGGTGTCACACTTTTGGTGACTACATGAGTGAGATTTTCTTTTAGGAATGTTTCAAGAGTATTGAATTGTAACCGTGTCCAATAGTCTAACGGCACACACGCCGCCAGTCCATACTTTGTTGACATTACCTTTAGATAATCTATCCGATGACTTGGAGCTTTTATGGTCACAGCTTCTCCATGATGAGTTATCTTTTGATTGAAAGCATTTTTACCCGATGCTAAAGTAAGGCAGTTAAGTGTACCTAGTGCGAGAGCAGAGGAGTTGATGGCTTCGAGCAACTGCATGGTTAGCGCCAGGACGGAAATGATTGCCATGAGCTCAGTCGTCCGTTTTATAAGCAGACCTAGCTCCAATCACATGCGTTTCCCTTTTCACGTTTTCCCTGTCTTTGTAACGTGACAAAGAGTTATCACACGTGACCTTTTGACTGCGTGGGTGGAAACCTTCCCTCTTACAAAGTCGTTCTAGTCCTCACAAAGACTTGAGTGACACACCCCTTCTAGCGAACAAAGACGAATTCATTTATCTAACAAAGAGCCTGATAGTAATGCACAAAGCGCAATGACTCATGTTGTGTCACGCCCCTTTTCTCGAACAAAGACGCATTCATTTATCTAACAAAGAGCCCGATAGTAATGCGCAAAGCGCAATGACTCATGTTGCTCTATACACCATTACAAAATACTCAGTGAAAAGAAAACTTTATTGCATCTACACAATGTGTCGACCATCAAACAAAGACGTGGATGTAGACACACTCAGTTGAATTATGATGTGATTAACAACGTACGCATTTCCTTCCATCGTCTCTCTTCTATTCTCTCCATATAACGACCATAAAATTGATCACTAAGAGTAATCCATTCTGTGCAATAAGATCCAAAACGAAGTGGTTTTTGGAAATCTTTCAACTCTATATAAGCAACGAGTCTACCCTTTACATCTTGAGGTTGTAAACTCTCCATCAATCTTTTGAAGAGAGGAAGGTTTTCAGTTAGCACTACTTTCATATCATTCATCTTCATTTTAAATGTAAGTTTCCAATCTTGTAAAAATCCATCGAATCCTTGTTGATCAAGTGTCAAATGACACGTGGTTACTTAAGTTGCGATGCGTCATCATAAACGTCGTGACTATAGATTTCACATTGCTTCAATGACTTCCACTATGAATAAAACAGAAATAACAATCATGTTCCACTGTAAGTTTATTCAACACCAGACAAATTTCACAAGTACAGAATACACTTCATAAAATGATCATCATTCATTCACAAGGAGTAAAAACATGTTTTACATAGACCCATGCTGTTGACAATAATATAGATACGGTTCATAAACGTCATAGAGACTACAATGCCAGCGTGAAGAGAGTTTTGCAATGTAGGTAGCTTTATTTCTAGTATTACAATGGGATGGTGGTCTGTAAAGTTGATGTCTCTCACCGAAACATATAGCCATGTCAAACATCATTTCATCTCTAAACTTCTTTTGATCACAATGCATATGATAGTCTTGTCTTACACGATCTACCCAACATGGTAAATATAAATTATCAATGTGCAACTGAAGTGTTGCTGCTTCTCGTTCAGAATCATTTCCTAATATTTTAACAATATGAAAACCTGACAGCCACCTTTTGAAATCACTTATCAAATACGTTTCATTTACAAATCCAATATGAATCAAAATAGAAGGATCAAGTCCATGCACATGACGTCGTTGCCATTCGTCTTTGTGTGGAGGACAGTAGGCAAACCTGTGATATACACTAACAACAGTTTGATCACTTTCTCTCATTGCAATAGCTCTCAATTCCTGCATGGGTGTTCCCTCACTGTCTATGAAGATGACAACCTACAATTTCAAAAAGATTTCATTACAAGATAATACATTGAGCAGGAACTTTACAAGGATGTCTGTCCTTTGCAACATGATTACAATGTTTTATTTGAACATAACGCGCAAGACCGCGTTTTCCACATTCACTACATACTAACTGATTACAATACTTAAGATTTCTCCTTGGTGGTATAAAAGCCTGCACCTAGCGATGACAATTCTGTTTCAACTGACTTTTCAACTGTCACTCCTGAAGTGACTTTACAATACTTGCTTTGTAAAATATAGCAGCGAGTGCCGCGATACAAAGGTTTATAATAAGAATTTTTCTTTTCTGGCCACAACTGTAATAGTTCAGTAGGAATAAGAGCCTTTTGCCTCACAACGTCTTCTAAAATATCAAGCTGCTGACGCAACCAATTATCAATAGGGATACTCAGGTTTTGACCGCAACGATTTACTTGCGTATCCACTTTTGGTAAGTATACCGCCGGCGTGTCAAGATAGATTCGAACACCGTTGTAGCGCACTTGTTGTTTGTAGGTAGGATAGCCGTGAATTACCTTTTCAATTTTCGGATTCCACAGCTCGAGATGTTGAGGATTCAGTGATGCAGCAGTTGGAGTAGGATTCATGGCCATGGCAGTCTGTAACGAAAGAATGCCACTAAGTACATTCATGATCATCAGAGAAAAGAAAATTGTTGGCTTAGCAGTGACATATTAGGTGGCCCTTAAGAGGACCTTTTGGAGCGTTCACATGATTTAAAGCTTATCACCAAAGTCTAAGTCTTCGTCATCGTCCAGTAAATTAAATGTCTTGGGCTTAGGACCCGAATTAAGTTTCAATTCCCTAAAAGACTTAAAGGTAAGGAGTCTAGGTGGTGGAGGTGGCGGTAGTGGTGATGGTTCAACAAAATAAGCTTGTACAATCATCGGCCACACACTCTCCTGCGTCTCTCTTCTAAAATGTTGGTAAGGTTTAGACTACACCGTCATGACACTCACTTGTAAATTTGCAAACAGGATTGATCAGACAAAGTTGAGAGAGGAAAATGGCTTGAGCAAGTCACACACGCTTTCCAAGTCAAGAGAATGAAATGAAGAGAAAATGGGGAGACGTCTGCTTTTATAGTCTCCTGCGAATCCACATTTGACATTATGAGAGCCAATCAGAGACCTCCGTTTCTCCCCTGACTTCGTTGCGGCAGGGAAAAGGAGGCACGCGGACGACTGACTCATGAATGCTTTTCCCAAATCTTGTAGTACAATCTAGTTTAGCACATTGAGTTGAATATGAATGTGTTTTATGCGACATAAGAGCAAGTTGGATCCATGCTCATGAAATGAATCTAGTCGAGATGCAATTTTCGCCATGTGTCGCTGATAGAAATCTTTGGGATCATGTATCGTCTCTGCAGAGTAGGATGCAAAATGAAACACTGCACGCTCACCTGCATGTCCATCAGTCACTTTCTCAAATTAAATCTCTGCAACTAATCGTCCTTTCACATCTTTATTTATCAAACTGTCCATGAGCTGTTGGAAAACGAAGTAGCCTTTAGCGATAGCAAAATCTAAGTCTGCCTTTTCATGATGAAAGGAGATGATGTAGTCCCTAATCACACCACGAAGACTTTGTCGATGAAAACGTAGTGAACAAAATTCATTCGTAAACTCTACTGCTTCTGTCATCTTTCTTCCTATCACTTCGGAGACATAGCATGAATGACATTCAGTTGTAACATGGCACGCTCATTCCAAATCTGGTCTCTGTTTTCCCGTCCGAGGCTTGCTTCACCCGCTAGAGCGATTTTCGTAAAAATTCTAACTCTGTCGTTTTTCGAAAAAATGTTGAAAAATTTTCAATAACGTCTCACCTCCAAACGAAGGCAGATAGGAACAAGCCATGTTTTCCACTGCATTTGTCTCATTCTTAGCTTTCAAACGAGCTATTGCACGACTTTCTACCATCTCTGGAACCAAAGTTGGAAGATCGCTGCCGAGGGGGGGGGGTCAGAACTTTTTCTCTCCGATTGAGTTGGAAAGAAGTTCCTAAATCCAAAATTGACCAAAACGTCCGAATTTGCACTCCGTTTTCCCATCCGAGACCTCATTCTTGTCGAAAAACGACTTTTCTCATCCGAAAACATCCAACACCCGACTTTTCCAACTCTGACGTTTTCCTGCCATTTTCCTCCCTCAACCCAAGAAAATTAGACCAAACTGAGCTTTTCACGGCAATTTTCTCATTCTCAGTTTTCAAATGAGCTATTGCACGACTTTCTACGATCTCTCACACCACAGTTGGAAGTTTGACAGGAGGGGGGGGGAGTCCTCGAAATTTTTTCTCTTCGATTTTGCTGGAAACATCCTTCCTAACCCAACATTTCACGCAGAGTCAGAATCTGGACTCCGTTTTCACATCCGAGGTCTCCTTCATGACGGAAAACGACTTTTCTCATCCCAAAACCACCAACACCCGCCCTTTTCCAACTCTCTCCCGCTCCACCCCTTGCCTCTCAGGAAAACTCCTCCCGCCTTCCTTCCCCACCCAAAATTTCACGCAGATTCCAAATCTGGACTCCGTTTTCACATCCGAACCCTCCTTCATGAAGAGTTCCAACTTTTCTCATCTCAAAACCATCAACACCCACCCTTTCCTCACTCTATCCCTCCCACATTCCTTCCTTCCCATCCCTTACCGGAAAACTCCTTCCTTCCTTCCAGGGGGGGGGTAGGGACCAGTTTCCTCCTCTCGGACCCATCCTTCCATCACATCCTTGGCTTTTTCCCTCACCTTCCTTCCAGAGGGGGGGGGGTAGGGACCCGTTTCCTCTTCTCGGACCCATCCTTCCATCACATCCTTGGCTTTCTCCCTCACCTTCCTTCCAGAGGGGGGGGGCTGAGTCAGCCTGATGACTCATCATTTCACATTTTGCACTTGCGTCTGCCACGGGGTTGCTACTTACCTTCATTAATGATGGATTCTGCAAAGACGTAATTTCATTCTTATGAACTTCGCTATCCATGTATGGGATCAAAAAAGGCTGCACCAACACCGTTCGTGGTGCAGCGACTGCTGCACAATCGCTTCCCATTATGAAATGTTAGTTCGAAATTCGAATGCATGTTATTGTAATGGGATACCACTCCTTTTTGCAGCAATACTAACTTTCACTAACTTAACCAAAGCGAAAATTCGGATTTCCATGAGCCCCTCCATCAAAAAGATGGCGATGGCGGTTCATCCGAATGCCTCTCATTGCTCCCAAGCACTTTCAGAAAAAGTAGACATTTGATTCACCTGATCAAGTGGCCAACAGTTTTTAATGAATTCATTTTGGATTTATTTTTGAGTACTATCTTGAATGCATGATCCGCTTCTGTGATTCCAGTATGGCATCGCTCTCGTTATGTAAATGTTGGTTGCGAAATGTTCCACTATCTGAAACGATCACTGGGTATTCTAGTTGCTTCATTTATATTACTTGTTTTGAATCTTCCTCTTGTCCAACACAACAGTACCAATGTCTCTCATAGCAGAGAATTTCCGAAGAGCAGCAATGCGTATGCTCTAAATCGATGTTACGTGGCCAGTATCTTAAAGATTTGCATTTAAATGGATGACATTGCAAAAAATTCATGATAATATATCAACATACATACAATACTTGTCCCTCTCAAGTTTTGAATTCTTAATTGATAATATTGTCTATCTGTCAGCTACAAGGCAGTTACGAACTAGAGTCATTTAGCTGTTTTAATGCTTATGAACGCGGCATATCTTGAATATCTAAATTGCTTTACTTTTATACACTGATAATCTCAGGATCAATTATATGATGGGCAGTAATACTATCAATCATTACATTTAGCTTGCTGTGTACTGCTTATTTACAGTATGTGTTAATCTGTTTTGTTGTTGCACCCATGATTGATACTTACCATCTCAAATATAATAAGCCCTACACTTTCGCATAAGGTTGTGATAATTTCATTCAATAAATACTCTATGACAAAATATCAGATTTGATGGAGGTACTTCTGAAGGAACATCTCTAAAATTTGCTATCAAATATGCATCGAAAATTTTAATTCTTCTATAAATTATACCAAATAGACAATATCTCAGCATAGAAACTATTGATATACACTGATAACAATGCCAGTTTTACAGAGCAGTTCAAGTAATTAATTGGAAAGTCATGTCAAACAGGTAAAAAATGTTTCCAAAGTTCGAGGCGCGGCCGTCTGGCGCGTGCAAGTTCGGTGTACCTAAAGCACACCGATCACTTAGTTTAGTTTACGGAACAATGAGTTTGTACATATAGTAGGCCTATATGATATGTATGATAAAACTAAAATACACGGTATTATCTAACGCCTGAACGTTTATACCCAATATTTTACAGTTAGTTTCTAACGGGTATGATATGCTAACGCTGAAACTAATGCCTGTTAAAAAAAGTAACATCACAGATGCGTATCTGACACTAATCTAACGGCCATTCATCACATCTAGCGGCTATCAGCGTTAGTTATCCGTTATTTTTTTAGTGTGTAGGGTGAATGCAGTAGGCAATATAGAATCTTATCTCAGCAGAAATATGTTTACCCACGTGTTTACTAAGTTACAATATTTAAAATGCTCTGTTTCTCTTAAAATCGGTTAGTTCAGTTTTTGATACTGATATAAAAGTGGGGTTACCTAGTTTTAATTTGCCGCAGGGCAACGTAGCCACTTTGAGGGGCAAGGTAGCCATTTGGTTATCTAGTTAGTATGTATTTCGTAGATAAATACCAGGTTCAGTAGGAAGACTGAAGAGGTCTTTCATTTCTCCCTATTAATCAATTATCGGTAGACGTGTTTCTGCAATGAGCCGGTGTTATTGTTGAACTTTTCAATGTGCTCGTAGTTAAAGAATGCAAGCAATATTTTCAGAAAAGTCGCAGCTGTGTACATGAATACACGTAGCTGACCTCATATGCCGGCAAAGGTTAAATTTCTCTGTAATTCAACACGAAATCAATAAGAAGCTACGGATTGATAAAAGCGAAATATATTGTTAATGAGTTTCAGATATCATTTTGGTAGATAGTCGGTCGTCGGTCACGTTAGGCAGAGATCTATGATTAAGCAAATCAAGTTTTGTTGTGTCTTTTAAATGCAAAATGCTAATTCGCAAAATTTGCTACAAACCAAAGCTCAAGTATTAGTAGATGAAGTGGTGTGGATTTAGTTCCCTTTTAATTAGATAATATTTTAAGTGAAGCCACCTAAAATAAAGATAACAACAGATTTAAAGAACATTTCTCATATATCTTTGATCATGCCAAGTCCTTTATTCAGTGCTACTAATGAACAATTATTGAAGGATCTGCGAAGACGCACATCTACAACAACAACAATTGTGCTAATAATTAAATCTAATTATTATGTTTCTTCCGCAGACTGACACTGTTGTCGATAGACAGTTGGATAGGTTTAGATGCTTTGAGCACATGCATACGTAAATGCGTACTTAGTTAACAGTGAGGTGATGTTCTGTTATTCAATATAGCAAAACAGATTAGAGAATTAGAATAAGGCATCTTGCGCGGCGTTGATCAGGTGCGCGACCGGTCTCGAAGCTCGGACGTGCGTCATCCAGGAGAGTATGGGACAAGCAGGAGGGAAGGGCCGAAGCAGCGAGAATCTGCCTCGCGGGTTTTCGGCTCCAAGACAGATGATCGAGTAGCCGACGGACGATGGTTGTCAGGCGCGTTGAAACTCTAACTCTGGCATACAGATCGCCATTCAATAGCAACTGCTTTGATGGCTCAATAAGACCATATTGGGAAGATGCCACTTGACACGCTCCATTTAAGTTCGAATCCATCGCTGCAATTTCTTAAAATGTTATTTAATAGATTCCATGGCCCTGATATTTAACTGTGGCAAGCTAAGGTGATTTTTTTCGGTTTCAAAAGATAAAACAGCAGGAACTGATTGCAACAAATCATTCCATATGAGACGTCAAAAATAATACTAACATCAGAAATATGAGCAATTGTCTATAAATAATGCGGTCACCTCGATGCCATTCTTTATCAGAAAAATCAGAGAGGAATGAGCTATATGAGCTATGTGAAACTGCAGCTCTGTCATATAGATCGTCATTCGACACACGATAATACCAGATAATCGTATTCTTTTGAAAAAATGAAATTCCATGCTACTGCATACAATTGATAAATCCAGGAAAAGACAGTTGCGAAAAATATCATGTATTAATTTCTACACATTTCCCAAAAGATACTTATAAATGTCATTTTGTCTTTCTGGAAAAACAACTGATCAGCTGAAATTTCAAAATACATATTACAATCGATAACCTATCTGCTTTACATTTTTTGGACATTTGATTCACTTTACTGCTAGATTTAGTATTCTTGAATTTCTTGCGAGTGAGAAAATTTATTGCGAAAATAAGCAGCCAATTACACTGAGGAGGTCTAATTGTACAAGAGTGGTTGATGGCAAGACCTGCTGTCATTCGCTGTCATATGAGCAAGAGAAAGTAGCGAGATGCTTTTCTAGTATTAGGAGTGTTATGGATGTAAAAATTGGCATGTCTTATGCCTGTGCTCAGTGGTGTCTTCTCCGTACCTGCGAGGCCTTCGGCGCATCCTCAAAAATAATTTACAAACACATAAAAATGAAAAATGTCATCATTCACAAAATTTCAATCAAATTTGATAGCTTCTCGTGATAGCTGTGAACAGCTTTCCGTCTCAAAATCAGATGCTCAGAGTGAACATTTTTAACGCGCGTGCTCGAATCACAGCTGTTTTCTTCGAACAATCAAGCACACACGCTAGTGGTGTGTTCAGACGAAGCACAGATGTTCGCATAGCGCACGCACGTCTTGGCTTTCCCGCCGATAGACATAATGCTTTGCCTTCTGCACTGCCTGTGCTACTTCTGTGTTATCTAGTATATCCCTATATTGATGGCAATCTGCGCATCTCAAATATAGGCAGCGCGATGCTCAAATGATGTTAATCTATGCTTTAGAAACCTGTGAATGAATATATTACTCAATAATTAAATGAAAGTAGCATCACAAGTGGGCGACTCGAAAAATCAAGAATTGCCTGATCGCCTTTAATGTCACTCAGCAGTAGCAGAGGCGTAAAAGCATGCTAGTTTCAACATCAAACACAGCGCTTAGGTAATTCCTCATGGTTCGGGTCGTTTTTGTCTATGGCCGCTTGCTTGTGCTTCATTTAATTATTGACATAGATGTGAATTGCCATCAAAATTACACAATATGCAGGCATATCGGTGGCCACCGAAATTCAACTAAATTGCAAAACAGATCTAAAATTCCTAGCTACCTTGATGAAATTGCTAGTCGAAATAAGTATTGGTTCGATCCAGTAATGTATGCTATTCCATAGGTTTTTTTACTGCATTCTCAATTCACTGTTGAAACGTAAGTATAACTTGTTTGCGAGCAAAAGATTGCTTGAGAGCAAGGAATGAACTGATCTGCTTTCGTGTCTCGCTCCAAAAGAAATACAAGAAGAATTGCTAAATGTCTGCTAACCATTTCACAAAATATTCCGCTTTCCTGAATGACCACAATGAAGAAAACAGTACAGAAGACCTCTGAGAGAACGAACTCATTCACCAATCATTCTTATCCGTCGCTCAGACAAACTTAGAAGTTATTGATGTTTATCAAGCTATTCCGAACATCAGCTGTAAGCTGTATTTAATCAAGCAATAGCGATGTGAGTTCGAAGCCAACTTGCCGATAACTCTCGTTCATTTTGATTAAGTAATGACCTCATATTCCATCCAAAAAGTTGACGAATAGGAGAGATATAGGACAAGTAGTAGACTTGAATGAGATAGAGTGCTCGCAGATTGTTCAGATGTGAGTTTTTTCAACTTTTCAATTTTAGCACAAATTTCTACTTAAGTCACATTTCGCTATCTGAATCATAGAATCTTAACAGCTGTTGTCGACATTATTTTATCAAATAAGTGCATAATTTCAATCTATTAATGAATAAAATACACATTTGAATATTCTGAAAGCTACTGTAATAAATGTAGTAATAGTTTAAACTTTTGAGTGCTGATTTATTATATCAAGGACTGATTTTTAATATATTTACTGAGTTGAGTACGTGTAGCACTGATTTTTATCTTTCTTGCATTCTAGCTTCGTACGAATTGTGTATTCTCAACCTGTCCATCTTAAAATTGTTCTATATCTTGACCCTCGCCCAACTGTGGAAATTTGATAGCTGTGGAAAGTGCCCCATTCGCTCTCCCCTGCTGATCTGCCAAACTATTATGCCAATTTTGCCAAACCACATATCAATCGAAAGGGCATTGAAAAGGGATTCAGGAAAATAGCATTATTTTTATTTTTTAAGGTCATCCCTGGCGTGATAAAGGGCAAAGGTCAAAAACGCTAATTTTTAACAAACTTCCATTAGATCACTATTTGAAATGGATAATGACAGCAAAATCTAATAAGCCACACACAAATAGAAAGATCTGGTCAAATTGGTTAATAAATTAATGATTATTTATCGTTATGAGATTACAATATTGTCATTAGATGAGCTCAAAGGTCAAATGATTCAAACTTTTAGCTCAATTCAGATCGTACTAAAATTCATTTTCTGAAATACGCTTAGTTATCTCATGCAGATGTAAATAATTGTTTTCCCATATTTCATCTGCTATCGGCAACATGATTCTGAAAGTTTCAATAATTGCTGATTAGGCCTAAATGCAGAAAAAAAGTAGGGCCTCCTGATGTTGGATGAAATGGCAGGTATTCAGGTCTGTTCCCATTTTTCAACTGAGGATGCAACTCAATATTGAATTATTCTATTTGCATAGGTCTTTGTTCGTATGATATTTACGCCATGCTGAAGTTCTACCATTGATCTTCATTAGATTAACGAATACTTGCGCTGAACAATATTCAGTGTTGTTGATTAACAATGGTATAGGGCAATCCAATTTTTGCTTCTTTCACAACATGCCTGTTTTAACTCTGTGAAGAAGGGTCTGGACTGTGAGGTCGAACTTTTGACCCGAAACGTCGAGCAAAAACTCGTTTTCACTTCTATTAAAAGCTATTAAAAAGTTCTACAGAAATTCAAGAAAATGCGTTCCTCGAATACGAGTGCAGCCTATAAAGAAGATAAGCTAAAAGAAATCTAGCGGCCATAGCTTGCTTTGGTTTAAAAGACATTCAAAATTTTCTCCATGGGAGCAAGTGCGGTGAGGGTTAAATTTATTATCAACCTTGTTGCAGCTCATTTTTTTCCACATGCTTTTGCGAAAGCACGGATCATTGTCTATCTTCTTGATTTGAAGATCAAATTGGCTGAAAATTAATAAAAATCGGCATCTGTACGCTTCACCGGGAGCTATTGCATATCTTCAGCAGTGTGTTGTATAGAATTCGAGAAATTGAACGAAGTCTACGTTCTAAGTTGATCTGCTTCCAGTCTTAATCACGCCGGGCTAGCCCAAGCCGAATGCTTCGCCTGGTTTTTGGCTGCGGCCGCCAAAAAACTTTGTCAGCTCCAGCCCTGCTGAACATTATTACATGAACATGCAATTAGTTAGTGACTGCCAAATTCATTTAGGCACAAAGGAGAGACTCTACAGAAAATGGGAAAAATTCATTCAAGTCAATGCATAAATTTAGTTTTTATAAACAAATCTTAAATTGAATGTCACTATTTTTTAAAAGCAAAAAACACAAGCAACATGCTTTAAAACACGGTGTATTTTTAAGCTAGCCGTGAATGAGCTGTGATGTTTAAGACATGAACGTTCGCGAATGATTTCGCTCTTCTTTCTATAAGCACCATCACGTGATCAGCTTTATGGACTGCTGTGGTATGAGAGCGAAAGATCAAAATAGATACAAACTCCAAGATCTTTCATGTCATTCCCTTAAACATGAATATGGTTTCCAGCTTCATACTATTTTGTTTATTAAATTGTAATATATTTTTATATTTTCTCATCAGGTGTTTCCTTGAACACAGATGTTTCTGTAATAGCCTACACCCCTACCATTAGCTGTAAGCACTTACTTTGCCAATGCGTGCTTAGTCGGGATCTGCATTAAAATATTAGTATACAGTCGTCGGGCTCCATGACCTTCATTTTGTTTACTTAAATCGATATTAAGAAGTGCAAGATAAGTTCACCACAGCCATGGATAGTGACTTGACTGACCTAATTACTTGCGGTATTAAATTAGTGATGGGGGTTTAAATTTGAAACGGTTGTTGCGCAAAAAAAGGGCTTGTACAACTGTCTAAAGTACCGACAACAAATGCGTTGATGTGCCCCATTCAACCATTCAATATACATTAAAAAGTGCTATTAGTGGCATGCAGTTTACCGGTATGTCGCGAAATTGTACTGCTTCAGAAAAATTATTCGTATAGCAATCGAGATATTCTTAAGCGGCGCTGTGGCCTTGTAGGAGAGTGTTCGCTCTGCGTGCGGGAGACCTTGGTTCAAATCTTGGTCAGGTCAAGCCTATAACTATGAAAATAGATACACTCTGCATACTTGCTAAGCATTCAGCACATAAAGAATGAGATGGGATAAATAACAATTCGGAAACATGGAAGAAAGGCTCCAATGTGATTCCAAGTATACACAAGGTTCATTTATTTATTTTATTTTTTATGCTAAATTCACATGAGTCATAGTTCATTTAATCTGTTGATAGTAATAGCACAGCAGTCTTAACAGACAGCAATAGCAGCTCGCTTAAATAAACTGGTTGGTCAGTTTCCTGACTAAAAATGCAATTTAGTGTCGTCTTTAAAAGAAACTCAACTGACATTTTGTTTTAAAAGATACCATACATTTCTTAGTATGCCGACACATATCTAGCTTAAGCGGAATGCTTGCATCTGTAAAGATGTTTGATTATCATGAAATATTGCAAAGTGCCAGTTCGCCAGGGTAATAGAGAGATTTTCTCAAACCTGAGCTGCTGCATTCCCTAGCATATATACGTACATGTAGTTCCGCCCGACATGGGCTCGATAATCGTCAGTACGACTTGGAATGGACCAAGCAAACTTGTGACTTATAGAGCGGCCTTGAAAGTTGATGGAGTAGATAACAGGCTATTATGTAAATATACTTTTCTAGGCTACCCTGCTCAGCCATTCTATATGTCATGGGCTAGTTTGGGTAATTTCGAGCCGTACTGACGAGCCTTTTTAGGGAGAAATGCAACACCGACGACTACCAGTGAATGTAGCGCTTCAATTGTTCAAGTCTGAGGACATCTTCCTGTCAAGATATCATTCCATAATTCCTTGGCTTATACAGACAAATAATTCATTCTTTCAATCTGTGACGCTACAACCATGGACCAGATTAGGTAATCGTCGTCCATAAATGCAAATACTTGTTCAATCTTAGAACTTTTCTCTTATAATGTTCTAATGATTCGGTTGTGCTGCATTGTTACGTGGTGCTTTCAATAAGTGGCCGACCTCACGCATTTAATTTTTGATTTAGTTGTCGATGTTTCTTTACAGTAGAACATATGTATCAAAGCTCTTTTAATACCAGAATTTCGAAAATAGCGTTTCATTTTCCCTTCAATTTTCAAATTTCAAAATTCGTAACTTACATCAACTAAAATTCGTAACTTTCAATCTTTAAATTTTCAATTTCTTATTTTTGTTACTTCAGAGGACATGTATCTTACTTCCGAGAGAGACTGGCTACATGAAAACAAATTTTGCTTTAACATTTTATTTTTCTACATATCCACCGTTGTTTTCGACACAATTTCTCCAGCGTTCAAGGAGGCACGAAGAAGCGTCTTCAAAGAAGTCGTCTGTCAAAGAAGAAAAATGGAGTTCAACGGATTCCTGAAGCTCTTGGTCGGTGTCGAAATGATGTCTACGCAAGTGCTTCTTGAGATGATTGAAAAGCCAGAAGTCACTCGGTGCAAGGTCAGGACTGTAAGGCGGATGTTGAACAAGAGTTAACCATGCGTTCCCAAAAGTCGATTCTGTAACGGCTGCCTTATGAATAGGTGCGTTATCGTGGAGAAGCCATAGTGGGACATTTCTTTGCTTTCTCCGTTTTCTCCTCACTTCCACTACAAGATCACTGCAATGCTTTGCATTAATGGTTCTTCCTGTCGGCACGAAATTGATCATAATGATGCCATGTCTATCCCAAAAGACAGACAGCATCATCGCGCGCCGATGCGACGTTGAAGATCTCATCTTCTTCGATGGCTTCTCTCCTGGAAGTTTCCATTCTGATGACTCCCTCTTTGTTCATGTAGATAGCGACTTAAGGGAGTTTCATCCTCGGTGATCATGTTGGAAAGAAATTGCTCACCATGCTGTTCAAAAGTATTGATGTTCAGCAAACAGCATGCCTTTCTGCGTTCTATCATTTCAGCAGAAAGGAACCGAGGCACAAATCTTGAGCAAAGCTTTCGAACTCCCAAGGCTTTGAGACGTTCACTAATGGTTCCAACACTACAATGGAATTTGGTTGATAACTCCCTCATTGTTATTCGTCGGTCGCTTTGAACTTTTTCTATCAGATCCTCGTCGATAGAAATTTCTATGGGTCTTCCTTCTCTTGCTTCATCGACGACTAAAACTCGACCACCTTTGAATTCTGTTGCCCAATATTTAACAGTCGTGTGAGAAGGAGCACTTTCGCCATAGACAGTATTCAATTCATTAAATATGTCTTTAACAGGAGTCCCTTTTAAAACAAAGAATCTAATGATACTGCGATATTCAACTTGCGAGACTTCCAACGTCATTTTCGTCAACTTCGATCAGAATGCACACAGATCGTGTTGCTCATTGAACAATGGCGCAGATGACTCATGCAGTCAGTCATGGCCACGCGCGTAATAGTCGAGTCAATAGCAGCGCATAAGAACAACAGCGGCTCATTATGACTGTTAACTGCCTGGCTAGTGATGAATGAATAAGAAACTTAGTGACTGAGGTTAAAAAAGCAAGAAATTGAAAATTTAAAGATTGAAAGTTACGAATTTTAGTTGATGTAAGTTACGAATTTTGAAATTTGAAAATTGAAGGGAAAATGAAACGCTATTTTCGAAATTCTGGTATTAAACGAGCTTTGATACACATGTTCTACTGTAAAAGAAACATCGACAACTAAATCAAAAATTAAATGCGTGAGGTCGGCCACTTATTGAACGCACCACGTATGCTGATCTCTACTGTTTTTAATGCCAAGTCACAGTCAATTTCAACTTTGCTTTTTTCATGGTGGATTCATTGAATATGCTTACAAGTACCTTGAACGAGTACAAGTAGAAGTGCAAAAGAGTAGGCCACCTCGATCATTTTGTTAGTTCGCAGTTTATTGCAAATATATTTTTTCAGTTTTCGCAATATTCGCTGTGCTTGAGTGTAAAATAAGACATAATTAGTATTTTCTTTATTTGCTTTGCATGCGTGTAATCAAATAAGACGATATGATTACTTACTAACTTGGAAACAGTAAATGAACTTTTCTACGGAATTTAATTTTGTCACTTAGGCCTAATGATCACTGAGTAGTTATGTAATCATTTTATACGCGGAAAAATCAGAAACGTCATTCATTCGCTATCAAAGATCCTTGTTATTTTATTGAATTGAAATACATGTGTGAAGAAGTCGTAGCAATAAACTACAATTTCAGATGGATATGCGCGTATTTTGACATATACGCACGTACATATCTATAATTGTGTAGTCACACTGTTGCGACAAGGTCTACCGACCAGGACAAAGTGATAAAACGATGCATTTATTTACATTTTCCAGCGTGATGCATCCATAGATAAATCCGCTTGAATTCATAGAAAAAAACGGATATACAAATTGACTCGTGACAAAGTCCCAAAATCTATCTTGACATAAGTTAAAACGATAGAATAAATTAAAATTGCCTATTGAAAGTCATCATACTGTACAGTTACAGAGATCACAATACCGTATATTTGACTTTGAAGGCTCTATAACTGAAAGAAGTTAGGATATAGGATTCAAAATCAAACCACGTATGAGTGAGCTAGAATCAAAAGTATGCTATTGTTATATTGCAGTTGTGTTGAAAAATGCAACTGGACAACACCAATAAAAAGTGGTAAATCTAGTCCAACAGCAGGTGATTAGCTCATATCGAGACGTTCAACAGATGTCCTCTGCAACGTCCTACTGTTATCATCTGAAAAAGCCATCCGGATTTGGCTATTGGAAATTCAAAAATTGAAAATTCGAACTGAAAATTTGTGTGACATCAGCAAATGTCTAGGCTAGCAATTTTTCAACAATTAACCACGCGGTTTCTGAATCTTCAAAACTTGCTAAAGCTACATATGAGAGCAAGACCACAAGTGAATTGATGTAGAAGCTTCTTAAATAAACTTATGCTAGCAAACATCGATGCGTTAATACTGACATTTTCCGTCGAGGAAAACATGAATCTGTTTACTTATCCAGCCCCAATAAATGTCATCTGATGTTGGCAAAGCTCAGAATTTATATGAATGATCATGTGTGTATCATTTATGTCTTGGATTCTTTAGATGAGATGCTTTTGATAGTGTGAGTTAATATATAATTAGCATGCATGAATTTCTGTGCTTTGTAAAGACAGGTTCTACTTTCATTTATGTTAGCATGATCAATATAGTTGTCTGAGTATTCGATTTAAATCAACAATTTCAAGTCTCGTGTTTGAAGGCAGTCTTAGACAGCGCTGTGCAATACACTCCTCTTCGATACACTCGCTGTGTTTGTGTTCGTGGTCTAGAGATGAACTTATAGTATCACTGATATTTGAAGAGGTGTGCAGAAACACAGCAAGATTTACAGTGACAGAAGAATAGACGATGATTACAACTTTATCGAAGTGATTGACTCGCCGAATTTATAGAATCAAAATGTCAGTAGCTTCAAAGTGAATAATTGGCTGCAAAATTGTGATCAGGTGTGCAAATCAGTTTTCGGCAATAGCAAACCTTTTGTATCAAATTAAGACACGACACGGTTAAAAAATTCGAAGAATCCAGGAAACGGAAGACGCCAAAGTTAAACAATTACCCTAGTGGAGAATCTTGTAAATAATTAGGTAATTAAAAGTCATGAATGAATGAAATAATACTGACAACATAGAGTAACCTACTCTAGTATAGAGCAGGTACTGAAATACGTATAAAGGCAAGTCTACTCAACTAAAGACGGTAAAGGAAATAAATTAAAACTTATAAACGATTTAATTTTTATCAAACAAGAAAGAAACCTAAAAAACCAAAATTAAGTTTGCTATGTATGGAGTCATCAGGGAGGAACCATGTGGCTGCATGAAGCAAGGTTTCGGCCCCTAACCTCCAACCTATACCACATGGCGGGGCCAGGCCAACCATATCGAATGTACGATATGGAAGGTCTCTCCAAGCCTGAGGAAACATAGCAGAACCAAACCGAAAATAAAATTTTTTTAATATGTTTGGACAAAAGGACGCACTTGAAACTAGAAGAGGTTATCTTAGCCCAACATGCCAATGATGGATGGCATCTGGCGGGGTGAAAAACAACCAAACTTAAAAACGAGGAACCTATTCTTGGAGAAGGACTTAATGCAAGAATTAACCAGCAAATTATTCTTATAACCCCGTCCTTTAAAGATATCAAAAATGCCCTCAGCTCTTGATATGAAGGCGGAAGCATCAGAAGAAATCCTAGCGAATCTGATGAGTTGGGCAGCAAAGATGTTTAAGCCAGTGTTCAAAGGCATGTTACTCTCGGGGAAAGTATATAGCACCACTGGGAAGCTGAACTCATCAACCTTATGGTAAACCTCTGTGATGTAATGGCCACCATCTTCGATCCTGATTTTAACATCCAAATAATTAACACATTTGTTGTTGTCCCCGCTTCTGCAAGCCAAGAGATCTACCGGGTAGATTTCAGGAAGGATCTTATCAAAATGTTTGAAGTTAAACACACAAATGTCATCGACATACCTAGTGGTACGAGAGAGAAGTTTTGCTAAGCCAAATCTCCTACTCGCTAGGAGTCCCCTCACAAAATAAAACTCCCTGTAAGCCAAAAACAGGTCAGCTAAGAGCGAGCTGGAATTCCCACCCATAGGTATGCCTCGAATTTGCTTGAAGACAAGTCCCCCGAAAGTGACAAAAGTGTTATTCAGGATAAAACTAATTGCATTAAGGAATTGGGTTTTGGACCAGCAGTGATACCCTCTGTATTTTTTATTCGAGAAGAAGGTTCTATAATAGCCAATGCAAATAAAGCTCTTGGAACTGCTAAAAATTAACTCACATAAGTCTTTCAAGGACTCCATAATCTGGTCTAAATTAAGATTCGTATAGAGTGTGGAGAAATCATAAACTTGTAAGGAGTGGCAATTCAAACACGACATCCTGTCAAGGAATTCCCCAGAAGAGTTAATGCTCCAGAAGGCGTTCACACCAGAATTATGCTTGATGGAAAGGCAATAACTACTAAATTTGTCCCGGATCAATTGCAAACCTTTGTTCACCAGTATGGCCAAATCTTTGGAAGTGCTGTTCCTAGCACCAGCTATGAATCTACTTTTATACGGATCTTTGTGCAATTTAGGTATCCAGAAAAGTTTAGGTAAAACCATAAATTTATCTTTAACCGTTATGCCAAAGGAATCCTTGAGGGTGGTGCAATGTTCGGCAATTATGTCATTAATGGAAGAAATTACTGGTGCGTAAGTCTGATTACCAACAGCATTGAAACTACTAAGGTCAAATCCTAGTTCGTTCAAGAGGACAATGAGGTAATACTTCTTACACACAATGACAAAATTGTTGGCGGCCTTATCCGCCGGAGTAATGACGTAATTTTTCTGAAAGTTTGAGATGAAGTTTTTACACTCCTTAGATCTTAGTACCTCGTGCGAATGCAAAGATGGAAAGCTAGAACTCAGGAAGGAAATGCGATTTCTAATTATCTTAAGGACAGCCTCCGACCAATTCTGGAAGTCAGAATTCTTAAGGGCGTATTTTCTGCAGGACTTTTCAATAAATGCAACTAGTGCATTTTTAACACTGACCCTAACAAAATCCCAAGACTTGTGAATAGGCTCTCTATAATTAGTGCCCTTAGCCATCAAATCCCTAAGTTTAGGGTTGGATATAATACTCAAGTCACCAGTAACCACGTGTGAAGCGGGCTTGTAGCAGAAGATAGAATCAGAACAAAGACAAGGCTTGCTAATAAATTCTCTGATTTCATCAATAGAAGTATTCTTCAAGATCTGGTTGTAATTGAAGAGCTTCCGACCAATAGGGGTGGTGTATTTAAAGAAAACCTGTAGTGGACATTTACTACGAATTGGATTAGGCAACATACTGTTAACATGTGAATCAGCGAAAATGGAAGAAACTTTTAAGAGATCTACTTCTTTGCACTCAAAAGGGATAATAATAACTTCCCTGTCGAACTTATCAATGGAATCTTCGACTTTTAAGAATCTCGAACAGAAGGATTCGACTAGATACGAGCAGGTACCCGGCTTGCTAAGAGTAAAAGCAAGAAGTTGCTTAAGTGTGGTACGACTAAGAGACTTCAAAGTGATGTAAAATTCGTAAAACATGTTGGAAAAACAAAGGCTATTAATTTTATCGTAGAGAGACTCCAAGCATTCAGCCAAGACATTTCTCTTATTACTGCGAATCCCATGCCCTCTAGGTCTTCTAAGGACCGGAGAAGAGAAGTACTGCTTATGTAAGGAACCTTTGGAGACACAACCAAAACCTTGAATTCTATCGTTCAAGCCAAGTGGGAAGATTGTACATAGTGTTTTAATCCAAAAATCCTCCCTCTTCAGAAGCTCCCTATCCCTAAGGTCAGAATTATCAGAGAAGTTGGAATCTACATGGTCTATAATTTGCAATTTAATGTTGCAAAAATTATGACCATCTTGTCTAAAGTGCTCATAAAGGAAAGTAGTGGGTTTTGAGGATGCATGGTAACGGTGACCATTCAACCTAGCATTTAAAGATTGGGTGGTTTTGCCAACATATTGGAACCCGCATTCGCTGCAAGAAATGAGATAGATTACAAAGCTGGATTTGCAATCGAAAGAACCACTTAAATCTATGAGAAAAGCCTTTCTAGTGGTGTTTGATACGAAAAAGGAAGATTTATGTATGGACCCACAACATAAGCACCCTTTTCTATTACAACTGTCAATAGAAAAGGAACCCGTGCTATCGGCTACATAAGCCTTTTTCTTAATACTGTAAGGGTAATGGTATCTAACTCTAGAAGCCGCAAGCAAAGTTTTTATTGTTACCCCTTGTCGAATAAGGCAAAATTCTAGGACTATGTGCTCTCAAAGCCCAAGGGTACTCATAGCAGTAACGAACTGTTGAAGCACATAGGGCCTACAAATGTCCGATGCACATTTTTTGCGTGGAAAATCCGCAAATTGCATCAGAAACTACAGTAGTTCGGGCATTATTGCATAGGATGATCTTTTCTGAGTGCCAGAGTAATCAAAAAGTGGTTGCGGCTTATCCTGTGTACCTCCGGCGTTAGTGACTCATTATCTCCGACGTAGAATATACCATAAAATGAGGCGCATGTTTATTTTCATCATTATCTGCATTGAACATGATATAGGGTTTGATCTACAAGGTGTCCTAATGCAACTTAACAATTTTTCTCTCAAATGACTTTTCAAAGGTAGTATGCATTGCCATCAAATTTTGATATGATTCAAAAGAGATCAAAGGATTCTTTGACACCTGAATCATTTCTATTATCTTGAGGTGTTTAAATAGGTTGCATTATAAAATATTTAAAAATTTCAAATGCTGCTCACGTGTAATTAAAGAAAGATAGTGACGTGACAATCTGCAGCACAACGCTCCACGATTGCTTCAGGATAGGCATGTGCCAAGTCCCCCGTCATTGATAAGCGGAAGTACCGTTCCGAACTCCGTAGTGGAAATCATCCTTTAATACCGTCAATCATAATTCACGCTAATGCTATTGGAATGCTGCGCGGTATGGAAGATACAGGACGTTCACGTTCGACGAGAGCATTGACACTGTAATTGACGCCTTCAGGCCAGAGCTGGAAAAATTCCACTGAATTTTTTTATTCCAATTCCAATTCCGGAGCAGAAATTTCAATTCCAAATCCAATTCCAATTCCAGTCAAAACAGTTCAATTCAATTCCAATTCCAATTCCATAATAAGATTCAATTCCGATAATTGCAAGTCGCGTATAGTGTCTTATGTCAATGTATCTAACGTTTGTTCGTTTCAATCTAATCCATGTGCCCTTATCCTATCCTCGTTGTTCCTATGTGCCATTCCCTGCGTCGTTCCTATGTGCGTTTTCATGTTAATAGCTCATATTTCTTGTGTACATGTACATGTATATATGTAAACGGTCAGCCCACGCCATTTTCGTTTCGTAAACGAGATATTCAATATTTCGCGAAAAAAAAGTTAGTGGTCAGCAAAGAATCAAACACTGAGAGAGAGAGAGAGATGAGATGAGATGCGAATAGGCTAAATATATTAATAAACTGACAGAAGAAAGAAATTCAGTGTGGGAATAACGTGATTGTTGATGAAAGAGAAAACGACGATGAAAATGATATCATAAAATTTGATTAACGGTCTATGTTAAAAAAGGAGATTAAAAATTCCGTGATAAGAGCGAAATGTGGTCGGGTCGAAAGCTAACGAGCAGAGATTAAAGGAAACTCTTTCAATTTTCAAAAGAAAGTGGCTTTATCGTCAAGTCTCAAAAATTTGTATAAATTAGAAACGATGAGAAATTGACACAACAACAACTACCAACAACAACACATACGACATCTTCAGTAGCTGTTAGAAGAACTCTGGGCTCTCGCGGTGTAACATAACTACAGAAGTAACAACAACAACAACTGCCAGCGAACAACAACACAGTAGCGTATACGGCAACACATCAGCGTGCGCGATTGAAGATTGACGGTATAAGTGACAGTGATAATTATGATATTATTTTGGTATACAGTAAGTGAGTCCGATCGAATTGAAGTGAATTTAACATTAAGAAGTGAACTGTAAGTGTCAAGTTTTTCTTTTATCGTTGCGTATCGTATCATATAACTATAGTCTTTAAAATTAATATTTTTAATTGTTGTGATTGGAAGTTGAATGATAGTTCATGTAATTGAATAATTAATTATTAGAATAATCTGTTGACACTGTCTGTATTATGATTTGAACTGACAGGGTTGCTGCCTTTAATGCAGCGTTAATTTTCCTCTTTCCAAACCAATTGTTTTTCGTGTGTACAACAATTATGTTAATCTCCAATTTTTGTGCTTATCCTATCAAGAACTAAATTCAACAATTGCTTTATTTTGGTTAATTATCTTACTTGATAAATAACTAAATAACAGATTGAACAAAAATGATTGTCTTTTCATTGTTTGCTTAATCGCTGAAATAACATTGTCCGGGGCTGCAGGCCCATCGAAGTCACAAAAAACACCCTTTATTCAACAATAGAATAAAGCTACCTCTGTCGATCTATCTCTCTCTTATCTCTGCGTGCAGTTAACACAACGGCCGAGTACTGTGATTTCAATTTTTGTACAAATAGATTTATCACAGGTCTATCGAAAAAGTGGAATTGAGGTTTATGAAGGTCAATTCCAATTCCAGTAGATTTAAATATCGTCGATTCCAATTCCAATTCCGACTTTTCCAACTCTGCTTCAGGCAGTTGCCATAGAAGTCAGCTAGACAAGCAAGTGAAGAGTTCAATTTATTGAAGACAACCATCGCGGAAGAAGTTCTCCAGATTTTGTTGGCGACTCACATAAAACCCTGAAAGACTTTCTGCTGCGGCCGTTCGATTTTCGGTTTTATTCGAACTTCTTCCTCCAGTCTCGAACTTCATGATAAAGATGTTTGTATGTCATTTCTGCCGCAAGTGGTTGCACGAAAGCTATGTCTGATATTTCGCTTTCCAACATTCCTTCGATTGTGCGGATGAATTCATGGAAGAAGCGTGTTAGCGTGTTAGCGTGCGGTCGTATTTTCTATAGCTCTCGTCTATTGTCGAATTTTCACTGTAATCAAAGTTTTAAGTAATCGTTTCCCTTAGTTTTTGATATCGTAGTAGTCCTTATTGTGTTTGCAGTCTTTTGGTGCTAGTTTTTGCTGTTGTTTTCTGATTATTTCCTTTTTTGTAGCAATTTTTTTATATAGTAGAGAACCCCTATTGTGTTGATTTTGGTGAGCTGACTTCACTGCCTTCGTGAAGCAACAATTTCACTCCAACTGTCCGAAGACTTTCTATTCAACTTCGTATTGATTTACCTAGACAGTAGGTAAGACATCAAACTGTTCGACTTTGCCATATTTTATTGTTATTGTACATAGAAATCTGATCTTTCCGCTAACTTTTGTGAAATTTCATAATGATTATGTTGCAACCAGTGTCTCCGTCAAAACCTAGCGATCGCCAATGTGGGGTTTGCAGAGATTCTATTTCGGAATTGGACATTCATGTGACTTGTGAAAAGTGTGATTTGCTCTTCCATTCCTATTGTACGAAACTGCCATCGTATGAATTTATTAAGTATATAAAAACAAAACGGATATATACTTGTGACACTTGTATGTTCAAAATTTATCCTACTGACATCCAGAACATAGCGAAACAAAATGAATCACATCAAAATCAACAAAGCAAAGAAGAACTAGATTGTGAAGCCGAATTCGATAGAATGAAGCAAAGACATCATCGAGAAAGAGAAGATTTGCTGACATCAATCAATACTTATGAACAAGAAATGAAGAAAAAGGATGAAGAAATTAGAAACTTACAAGCAGAAATCATACAGATGCGGTTGGCGGAAATCGATGCGAGAAGGATAGAAGCAAATAAAAGCCAAGAAAAGAAAGACAATGGAAGCGAAGAATCTGACGAAGAAGATTGTACAAATAAAGAAGACGATGACGTTGAAGACACAGAATATTACTTGAAGCAAATCAATATGAAAATAAGAAAAATGGGCGACAACATCAATGAAATTCATTCAACGGTTAACGCAATACGCGAAGAACGCTTCAGAACGGTACGAGTAAGCCCACCAAAGTCCAGTTTCCCTAAATTCATACCAATAAATACAACATCAAGCCAATCTCCGCAAGCAGAACAACGTCCTATTGAAGCAGATCGAGTTAACCAGCAGGAAGTTCAACGTTTGCATCAACGGTCATCTCATCAAAGACCGCCTCAACACCAAAGTTCTTTGAAATTCAAGTCATGTTACATTTGCGGTAGACGTGGGCACCTCTCGTGGAATTGCTGGTTTAACAACAACTACAACATGAGACCACAACCAAGAAGATATCCTGGACAGCATACTCATAGAAGAACAATGCCATATAGAAGACAGTGGAGAAATTTCCGACACGATGGAAATTATGAGTGGGCTAACGAAAGAAGATACCCAAGAAATCCATATCATGATCAAAGACCACACGGAAGACGACAACATCAATTTTATGAGAGCAGAAATTATCGAAGAGAAAATGATCAATTTCCTGAAGAAAGAATAAGACCATTGTCGCCTAACCAATATCAACAACAAAACACTCATTATAGAACAAACGATAACAGCTACACAAATCATTCAACACGTTCTAATTACAATAATAACCGTTATTTTTGATGAAGTGAAGGAAGGAGAGGAGGAAAAAACTGATGCTGAAAAGAAACAGACAAAGCATGCTAATATAGAATTATTCTATGTCAATATTAATGGATTAAATGAGGATAAAATAAAAAATGAGGATTTTTTACATGATATTCAGGAAGCTAATATCATATGTCTAACAGAAACACATTTGACTCTTATCCAAGCTCAACCGGTGCTTAAAAATTGCTACGGTCTTCATACAATAGCCAATAGAAACATCAATCGCGGGAGAAATATAAAAGGTGTCTCGATATATATAAAAGAAACTGATGATATTTCAATGCTAGATATTGAAAGTTTGATTAAAGAAAAAGGAAATCTCCAAATACTCAAATTAAAAAGTACTCATTGGAATAATTTAGAACATATATTCCTGATTGTTTGTTATGTAGATAACCGAGATTCAAAATACAAAGACAGAGAAATATATGAAAATATTAAGCAATACATGATCCAATTTAGAATGGAAAACATAATAATGATCGGGGATTTCAATGGTCGTATTGGCAATGAAACAAACTATGTCACTTGTACACTTCCAGAAAGAAAGTCAGATGACGTTTTGATAAATCCAATGGGCCGACATTTAATTAACTTTTGTAATGAAACTTCTTTGATAATTGCGAATGGTAGGTTAGAAAATAATTCTGAGGGTAGATGCACTTATTATAGAACTCAAAATGACGAGATACGTAAATCAGTAATTGACTTTCTTCTTATATCGGAATCAATGGTAAATAATCTTAATTCCTTTCAAATAATGGAACCGGTTCCATATACGGATCACTCTCCAATGATAATAGAATTAAAAATAAAATTGATATCAGAATTTGAGAAACAAAATCATCAACCTGATCAGGATTGCCATCATACCAAAGTAATCAAACCTCATAAATGGAAAAGCGATATGAAAAATAGCTTTAACCATAAAAAGTTTATTGAAAGATGTAAAGGTCTAAACAAACAAATTTTGAAAAACGATCTTTCGGTTGAAAATATCTATAATGAACTAAGCAACATTAATTCGATTTGCATAAAAAATGTCAAAAAGCCAACTCGAAAAGTTGTTCTTTCAAATGAAACACGGAAATTTAGAAAATGTTATAGGAAGAATGTTTCTCAATGGAAAAAATTCCCAACAGCTGAAAATTTATGTAGACTAATGGAAAGTAAAAGAATCTTAAATAGAAAAGTGAAAGCGGATAGAAGATTGGAAAAGATAAAGAAATTAAGAAATTTAAGAAATGCAAGAAAAAATAATGATCATAGAGAATATTGGCAACTGATAAATGAAAATAAAACTGTTAAAAAAACTAACCGCAAATGTGTATTAAAGGCTTCAGATTTTTATTCCTACATTGTAGCTAATGACTTAAAGGTATCAAGTAGTACATGTTTGTCTTACAACAGTTTACCAAAAATATTGCAAGGCCAAGTAAATGCTGATAATCTGAATAATAGAATTACAAAAACTGAAATTGTAAATGCTCTTAAAGAATCCAAGTCACAGAAAACAAGTGGCCCTGACAGAATAACTTATGAAGCATTAAAGATATGCGAAGACGAGACAATTGACACTCTAGAAACGCTGTATAGCTATGTACTGAATGATGCTGATGAAATTCCTTGGAGAAGTAGTTGGATTACACCAATATTCAAAAAAGGAAATAGAGCTGATCCAAATTCATATCGATATATCAACCTATCATCCTGCATAGAGAAGATTCTGACGAGAATTATAAATATGCGACTCAACAATTGGTTAATGGAAAATAACGTTATTAAGAAGAACCAAACCGGTTTTAAAAAGGGAAGTTCCGCATTGGATAACGTGCTGATTATCAAGGAAATTATGCAAATTTATAAGAATATAAAACAACCATTATTTCTATGTTTCGTTGATTTGTCGAAGGCTTTTGATTCCATTCCGAAAAGAAGATTGACTGATAAGTTAAAAAGTTTGATGCCCGAAAGTAAAATTTTGTCATTGATCATAAGCACCATTATCAATAAAGAATACAAAATTTTACATTGTGGCAAAGAAACACAATCCTTTAAACTTGAAAATGGTATTCCACAGGGAGATGTTCTATCACCAACTTTATTCAGTATTTACATAAATGACTTTATTGATATCTTAAATGATAACAAAGACACGATTGATCCAGTAAGACTATTTGATTTGGAAATGTCATCAGTCATATATGCGGATGACATATTGCTCATGAGCGAAAGCATGCATGGTTTGAAAAGTCAATTTAAATTTCTTTACAAATATTGTACACATAATGGCCTTAGCATTAATTATGATAAGACTAAAATCATGACTCACAATATAGCTACTAAAATAGACAGAATTGACATCGTTCTTGATGAAAAATTGACATCCATAGAAGTAGTTGACAAATATAAGTATTTAGGAATGTGGATATCAAAAAGTAACAAAATTCATTTGGAACAATTGACAACTAAGGGAAAGCAAGCCTCTTATCTAGCAGCTAAACAGCTAAAAGAGTTTGGACAAGTTACTGGAGATATTTTAAAGAATACATTTGAGATGCTTACGTTATCAAAAATGAAGTACTGTGCCGAATTCTGTTTCTTTAATAATTTAAAAAGTTTAGATCAAATTCAATATCAATTTTACAAAAGATATTACCATCTAAAGCAGACTACACCCAATTATTGTCTCATTGGTGAATTTGGAATATGTCCTATGGATGCTCATTTCTCGAAGGCAGCTATGTGTTATTGGATAAAAATAATTACGAGAAATGAAAGAAGTTTGATAAGAGAAGTATATGATGCAATATATCTCAATATGACTTCAGATGGTCATGATAGTAGATATACTTGGTGCTGGCGAATAAGGCAGTTACTTACAAAACTCAGCCTGACAAATCTATGGGACGAACAGGTAACGGCTGACAAAGGAAAATATTTGAGAATTGCAAAAAATCGAGTGACCCATTACATTAGAGAAAAATGGATATCTACAGCAAAAGATAGTCATTCTGGCCTGAATTATTTAGAATTATGTGGTTTTGAGAATACTATGAAATCATATCTGAATTTTGATATTGAATACAATGACATCAATATATTATTAAAATTTCGAACAAAAAATCATAAATTAGATTTCGTAACTGGCAGTTACGGAAATCGACTGCGATATGAAGAGCGTTTATGTGAGCTATGTGATAATTCGAAAGTGGAGACTCTGTATCATTTCATGATAGAATGCTCACTATATCAAAATTTACGACAAGAAACAGCGCCTTTGTTATGCAACTGTAGCAATACAACAGAATTCAATAAATTGATGAATATTTTAACTCCAAAACTGGTAAAATCCATCGCGAGGTTTCTCAAAAAAGTAAACGACTTGCGAACGATAACTAAGGAAATCACTAATCAATAAATATGAAATCTGGAAATTTATTTTCGTCAATTCTCCTCTCCTTCCTGTTCAGAATATATTTTAACAACACCGACCGCACGCTGTTTTCTGCCATCAAACTATGTTTTTTATGTATGTGAGCACACATGCTCCTGTTTTCCAATGTTCTTGGAAATAAACATTTTTGACTTTTGACTTTTGGAAGACTGTTTCTATCTTCAGATCATTAAGTGAAACAATTTAAGATAAAAGAATGCCACTGAAGTGAATATTCTCTTTAAATTAGTCCTTAAGTATCAAACAACTTGTTTTATTACTTTTTACAATTGTGCACAATTAAAAAGTGTGAGTGGAATTCACTGCAGATCAATTTCAATTGTGATTGCATTACTTTTTGCATGTTCAGTGATGTGAGTAATCAAATATGATGCGATTTTTCTCCGATGCAAATCTTAATGCTTTTTATAACAACAAGGTGGTAAACAATCGTTGAGGAAGTGAGTAATTGCACTGTACATCGCGTGTTGCATTACGCTTAATAGTTTCGAATAAAGCCTTGAAGCAGATCTATTGTTTTAAAACTTTCTTTTGTTCTTCGAATACTGTCAACTCACATTCAAAGACGAATTTGTTGTCTGATGAAATTATTTGCTTTCAGTTGCTAAATTGAACTAACAGTTTTTGTAGACATAAATTTTGCATGAAATAAGTATAATTAATGTATAAGCACATTACATTAAAAAGCAAACCTCTAGATACTCCACTGGCAATAATTTGCTGTCAAAATCCATAGGCACAAATATCCTTTTAATGCGAAAATCTACAAAATATATAATTGCGTTCGCAAATGCTTAGTAATCACTGATGAATCAGATCTTGTGAATTGAAATAAACAAACACTAAATGAGTAACTGATAAGGAGGACATTGACTTCCGTAAGAATTGTGGACTAACGTCACGAATATGCAAAAGTTACTTCAAGGACAAAATCCAAAAATACCAAGTTAACTTAATAACGTCAGGAATGATTTTCTCTTATAACTTTAAGTAGTAAATAACTTATGTCTGAGATTTGATTCAATCAATGAGTCACTCATACAAATGACACACAAATGTTTACTGAGAAAAGTGCAATACTCTTATAATGTGACGTAAATGGGAAGCATGTGGGCAGACGCACCATAGAAGTGGAGTGGTTTCAAGATTAGATATCTTGCACCATGCGCATATTCATACTTTCAACATGAATTGAAATATTTCATATATTTCAATATAATTTAAATATTCATATATTCAAGTTTTCCACGTTGGAGTTGGCCGTCTAGCATACCAAAGATAATTGCGTGTGTGAAGTTAGCCTCACCAATATCCACAACACTCTCGAAGAACAGCATCTACGCATAATTTGAGAGTGCCAGAACTTGCTTTCAAAATAATGCAGCAGCTTGCGAAAAAAATCGAGTTGAGGCGGATGTGAAGCTAGCCGTTAGAAATTACGGAAATTATCTTGCATCGCATATACCGTATATGAATTCTCAACCGCAGATATGGATGAATAAAATAACACGTCTGAAGAATATGCCACTCATTATTTCACCGAATTTCATTACAACAACTGAAAAACTCCATAAAATGAGTTCAAAGTGGATACAAAGTTTGCCGCACCAGTAGCAGAAAAATCAAAAACATTTGTCAATCCGAATAAAAATTGATTAAACCCAATTCAAAATGAGTGTGCCAGCTGTGCCAGTCCGCAGATAACCGCATCTCTTCATAGAATTCGCAGAAAATGTGAATTTTCGATTCAAATATTCGTGTCAGTTGTGAAAACTGCGTGTATCACTCACATCAATCAACCAAATTCACTTAAATTAGGAGTGTGCCGGCTTGTGCCAGCCTTCAGACAGCCCCAAAGCTTCCTAGAATCAATCAGCCAAATTCACTTAAATTAGGAGTGTGCCGGCTTGTGCCAGCATTCAGACAGCCCCAAAGCTCCCTAGAATCCGCAGCAAAGTAATACATAATGCACTTATCCTTACTTCTTGTGAATCAGTGGGGATGCGGAGCTAGATCCGCATTTAAACGGATTCATACTGAGAGTTTGGGTTGTTTGAGGGCTGGCACAAGCTGGCACAAACTGGCACACTCCTAATAAGTGTATTTGGCTGTTTGATGTGGACCACGCATCATATTGGTGCGGCTAACACGCGTGGTGCAATGCATGAATAGTTTATACAATTTTAGCTGATCTCAAAAGAATGACCGTCTTCCTTTTTCTGATTTATTTGATCATGCACAGTTTATATTTTAGACAATTAACCTCAAATACCACATGCTTGCAGTGTAAGTAAAGCTCAAAGTCGGCAATTTCTAGAAGAAATGATGAGACGTAGCGGAGCGATCAATGAGATATCATCAACAGATTCAAATTTTTCAAATACTTTATTTTTATATGATCATTTACATCAGTAAAATGTCATGATTATGATGTTGTAGCCGTCTTTTCTCATATATTTGCACCTTATTTTGTCGAAAGATGAAGGAAAAGTAGCCTAGAACATTCATTACACCAAAAATGCAAATGCAATGAACTCAGAATTCTACTCTGAATTCAAAGATATGCTGAAATCAGTTGGAGAGATAATTAAGATAATATTTTTCTTGTCCTTTGTTTAGAAAGAAGGTTTTCGCACCGGACTGCTGCCTGGCGGTGTGCAGACCCGGTTGGGGCAAACTTTAAATATCGAGTCTGCACCTCATATAGTGCAGCTATAAAGCATTTGCTGGATATGTTCACTAGGAGAATGTACAAATGAGCATGAATGTCGAATATTCGAAGATGAATCGGCATGAACTTCAACCTGTGATGATTTACGGAACTTCATGGAAGTATTAATCAGTTCTTCATTATTAATTTCTTTAGTATTACATGGTGAGTCAAAATAACTCCACATTTTTATAGTGCCGTAGAACAATGAAAATTCAACCAATTTTTAAATGCGGCATATCATTTTAAGCTTCTGAGTGTGGTAAGTGTGGTCTTTACGGTCATCAGAAGTACATAGATATGTTGACCTTGTAATCATTTAATACTAAAGAATCATTAAGGGAGAATAAAATTTATAGCTAAAAATATCTTCCAATATTTCTATTTCATTGGTGTACACGGCCTCCAGTTTTCGCTATATAATTTTCTGCATCTTTTCGGGATCCCTGAAATGATGGATCGGCATGTCCGTCGACTGACACTTCGCCACATGCTTATGGATTCTTGTTTAATGACGTCAAGTCCTCTTGGTAAGTTGAGTGGATTGATCATTCTTGATGAGAAGACCTCTCTTTTGTGATTCACCATGACCTTTTAGCAGGTCAGCAGTCATCAAACTTCGCGGACTGAATGTCGATGGGAATTCGACCACCAAACAGTCGATCAGTTTCCCGATCAGTACTTCCCTTGCTTGGTGGGTATAGGATATAAATTTAAATATACAGTATCTTTCATTTTGTAAAATGCTATTTCCACGGGATAACGGTGAGGCACGCAGAAGAATTGCGTGTCGAGCTCCAGTCATCATCCGGCGGTCACCCCTGAGGAAGTGAAAGTACTGCTCCAACCACTCTTCCGCTAAAATTGGTCCATCACTCTATCAAACCTTTCCAGGAAACGGCAACCCACAGCATTACGCCTCGCGAAAATTTAGCAGCTGTAACTTAAGCGCCATCCGATCAGCGACTCCTGATGCACAAATTATTTTTAGAGACTCGCAAATCAACACTTTTAATAGAGTCAAAGCTCATTCACTGTTCATTTCTTTTAAGTGTTTGGTTGTCTTATAGCCACTCTAATTACCATAGAGGCCATTTAACATCTCAATTGACTTCCACATGATATCTTTCTTAGACATAGACAACCTCATCCTAGCAAAAATTCACAATTCAACTGTCCCAAATGATTGTCATACATTATGTGTAGTCATGCGAAAATAGGAAAACTTTCAAATTCAAAATCGTTGGATGGCATCAAAGTTAACATATCTATGAACTTCTAATAGTCGCATAAAAAATTGGTTTGATTTTCACTTTAGTTTCTACTACACTTTATAAAATAGGGACATTTAATTTGACTCACCGTGTATACTTAAGCGATGATGGTACCGGATGATTGAGAATTTTGAATACATGCATTTTGCGTGCATGTTACAAATTTTTATCCCATAATTTATTCACTTTGCAATTTATTTTTGATTTTGCTCTTGTCAATTGTGTTCATCAGATCATAACAATTTTAGTAGAACAAATACTGTTTCATGAGAAAGTAAATTGTATCCATTATCAATATCATGTGAACCATACAGACAGCAGTAGCTATGTATATCGACAATGCATTACTACCTTTTTTGCAGTTAGAAAACTGCAATGATTGCTTCTAACGAAAAAAAGCAATAAATCAATTAAGATATTAAAGCTTTGAAATGTTTGATTGGAACAAGCTTGGCGGCATTTCTTTGAAACCAAAAAAAACATCAATAGAAATTTAGTTAATGTTCTGATACAGTCAATTAGTCGGTTGCTGTGTTGAATAAATTCCAGCGATTGAACAGAAAGATTCTAAAAAGTGAGCGCTTACTGTTGGCTGAGTAATGACTTAAAGTATAATTATATTGTATTCCTTGCACTTGCACAAAGTTCAATCTGAAATCCTGCAGTAACTTAATAGTTGGTGCATTTTATGACATCATTTTACAAGCTTAAGTGCTGCTTAAAATGAAATGCAGTGCATTTTCTATATCAAATGGCATTGAAATCAAAGTGATATATGTATATTGTATATACATGTAAGTATATGTTTTACATTCTGCAAGTCAACACGAGCATTGAAAAATATTGGAATATCTTCCATCAATCAAGCCGCCTCAGCTGCTGGCTAAATTATAAATTCTCATGAATGTTGTAAAATTATCCTTCACAATTTCATTACGGACTCACTCAGATTGATCGGAAGACAAATTAACGAGTTCGAGGTGGCAGAGCTAAATAATGGTGAGGTTTACACAATCAAAGTGTGACGCAATTGGATAAGACTCGGAATCAGCGTATCAGATGGACTATTCAGTGCTCATGTCAAAAGGGTTTGTAAAAAAGTGAAAGAGGCAAAATTAAAGGGCACCGCCAAATATTTTCGGTTCCGGTTTGGGCAGAGAGCTCCAATTCGGTTCCAGTTTCATCACCATAAATATTTATAGGCCAGCTTAAAGTACCCGCCCTTCGCTTCTAGAAATGCAAAGGCACAGCAAAACTGTTTCGCTAAACACTTTCATTGCAAGATTTGATTGTAAGATAATCGAAATCGAAAGAAAATATTATAAGAGCATCATCTCATCATGCACATGTGGATTTTGCGAGTTCATTCTGAAATAATATGGCACGCTGCTTCCTTTCAATTGGATTTCATGCTTCCTTTTTGGAAGATAGTGGCATAACTGTTGTGAATTATTCGACTACTGCTTATTGTCACCACCTGCAGACGCACACGACTTGGTATGCGATCACCTGTCAAGATAAATGCCAAATGAGTATTTCCTAATTTGAAATGTTGAAAGCTGATACTGCAAAATGATCAATTTTAGTCAATTGCTTGAATGTAATTCTAGACCAGGTGTCAAACAGATTTAACAGAAATCACTACGTTTGAATAAAGAAAATGTTAGAAAACAAGGATGATAATTGGCGACAATTATCAATTGCTACAAATTCCCATCTCTCATATACTTTTCATCATTAGGCTCCAGCTTTATTCGTTGTATCTGCCGCCGCAAAAAATGCAATTTGAATATAGTGAAAATCGGACGGGCCCGAAACTTTAAGATTTTCTTTTCAAAAAGGATAAAGTTAATAAACTGGGGACGTGGTACTACTGTGGTAGCTGCAGTGTGCCTGTGGTATCCATTTTCCAAAAACTTTCATAGGTCTGCCTTGAGTCTCAAAATACGTGGAATTTTGAGTTGCTTGAATTGTTTTGATGTTAAATTTCTATATGAAGCTCAATACCGATTGTTCGTCAGCATTAATCAGCGGAAAGAAATATCTTTCAGCACGAAACAGCGGGAAGTATCATCAAAAGATAAGAAAATCCGCGGCCCAGTGATGCACTGAATTCATCACGCGGCTCAGCTAGACGCGGTTCGATTAGACGCGGCTCAAGTAGATGCATCTCAGTTAGACGCTGCTCAGTTAGATGTCACCCACGTGCAGACGTGTAGTGCTTCTTTTGGTCTTTCATAATATGAGAGACCAACACCTAAATCACATGTCCAGAAGAATTGGGACATTCCAATTGTTAAATCACGTTTCGAGGATTTATACGAAAAATCGAGTGATACAATGCGAGCACGCTTATTATCAGTTTCCACGAAGGAATCTTGTCAATGGCTGAACGCCTATCCCATCGCTTCACTAAGTCTCTTAATGTCCGATGACCAATTCGCAATTGCATGCTCATTAAGACTCGGCGTGCCTGTCTGTGAGGAGCAACTATGTGTGTGCGGTGGTACTATAGACATTTTTGGCCAACATCCTTTGGTATGCAAGAAAACCAGTGGTCGCTTCCAGAAACATGGCTCCGTCAACGAAATAATATCTCGCGCATTGGTTTCTGCTGGAATGCCAAATACAACTGAACCGGTGGGTCTTTTCAGGCGAGACAACAAACGCCCTGATGGTCTAGCCCTGCTGAATTGGGAACGAGGTTGTTGTCTAGTCTGGGATTTTACGTGTAGCCACACCTTGGTTCTTTCCTACTCTAACATTGCTTTAAATGGTAAAGGAGCTGTTGCCGATGCAGCCGAAGCGAGGAAAGAAGAAAAATACCACGAAATAGGGGCCCGCTACATTTTTGTTCCTGTCGGAATCGAACGTTCGGTTCCTATGGGAATTGTGCTGCAAAATTCCTGAAGCAGCTAGGGAAGCGGCGCAAAAAATCGACGGGGGGAGGAAAAAGCAGGTTCCTATTCCATCAAAGGATCAGCACGGCAGTTCAAGTGGGAAATGCGAATTGCATTTTATACTGCATTGTTAGAGGCCCGATTCTGTCGCATCTTGACAGGCTGTAGTGACTGTTTACTGTTCTTTGCTTGACTTCATACTTCTCTGTCTTTTAAAGATGCTATCTGCCTGTAATAATGTTGAGAGGGACATCAATCTTCTTGTAGCAATTAGTCAGACGCACAAGCAGGTGACTAAGAATTTGCTGAGTGTGCTTATTTTTGATCCACCAAGACCGATGACAATCGTTATTCTCTAGTATTCTCTATCATATGATTTCAGTCGTTGGTGGTATTTTTGCAATCTGCGTAGAAGAACAATCTTGACTAGAAGTCAATTGTATCTAAAAATAAATACTCGGATTTTGCCAAGTTATCAATTAGAGCAGAGTGCGGTATAAAAATGCATCTGTCAAAAAATGCATGTCAATATAGTCACAACATTATGGGCTAAAATTTAGTTGCATTGTAGTTCACACAATGATAACGGAAGCAAAAAAAAACAGGGTCAATCAGAAAGAATACAATTCTTACGTGATTGTTAGCAACATAACAAAGAAAATAAAGTAAAGATACACAAGGATATACAAAATACGCAGGCGTCAAAAAACATGAAACTTTCCAGAAAATAAGCCCAGCACACAAATTTAAAAATTCGTCTTTTTACCAGTCAACTATTTTCGGTGCGATTATTCGACTAGTAAAAAACCGAAGATGGACTGCCCTAGTGGCGATCACTGGAAGTGGAAGAAGAAGTAGTCAACAACCATGAAAATTGAAATTTTGAAGGCTTCGGATACATATGCCATTATCCTATACTTCGTGCCTAATGATACCTGAAACCCAAGCAGAAATAGCAAATATTGCGTAATTTACCAGCATTGAATGGCTGTAAAAGGGGGAAAGCTTTGACAAAATTGCTGAAAGTCATTAAACATCGCTAAGCTCTTAACACAAGAAATGATATGTGAAAAACTATGATCAAAATGTTCAGCGTAGGAGAACACAAGAATATTTGAAGCACAATCAGCATTATAGGAATGCATTGGAAATAAGAAAATAGTAATGATGCATAATATGATTGACAATTACATTATATTCTGCCTCACCGCTTTTTGTCATTATAATCAAGAATTTAGCATCAAATATATGTTCATCTTATTCTTTTTCTGGTTACTGATTCGAAATAATCAGAATGTAGAAATCATGACATTCTGCTGGTATCAATTATGAATGTCTCAGGAATTTCGCCAACTTAGATGGAAACTTTATGACGATAGATCTGCCTCCAAAGTATAATTTAAGATTTGTCATTCCTCTTGAATAGAGAATCATGCATGTCATTCCATCAAATCTTCTTAAAAACTCTAAGGTATTTCTAGTCGTCTGGATGACTGGAAAAATGAAACGAATGTGTCTTTTGTGAAATGATTCCGTAAAGAATTTGAGGATTGAAATATCTTTATGGTATGGTTTAAGTTAAATATAGACTGTCTGACTATAGCATGAAACAATTTGATGGGTTTTAATCATAATTGACCATGATACTCATAGCTGATCAACGCATTGCTATGTTTTGAAGCGGGCACTAATCGACAAAGAAAGCACAATTCAAAAAGAAAATTCAAAATCGTATTGACATCAAAGCATATTTTTCTAAGTTTAACGATCACATTCAATCACTGAGCACATTCACATATCGTGACTATACAAGCGTAATGTCGTATTTGAAGAATCTAGACCCTTTTAGAGTTATGCAAATGAAAAGCAACACGAGTAGCGGAGGCCTTTCGTTCATTCTTGTTAAGGCAATGCATGAACAATGGATTACAGCAGCTATATTATTCTAAATAATTATATTATTCTCAGCAATTACTGGCATCTTACTTTTAGCTTAAAAACACAAGGTGTTTATATATTTATTTTTCATTTTTTCCTATGCGCTAATTATTGAAAATTGACAATTTTAATCACAAAAAGTCTCCAAAAGTAAAATATTTCTGCATATCATCTGCTTGCAGTGGACTTGACAGAAGGATCTCAGGTGACAGTTGATCGAAAAGGTCTCCCAAAGAATATTGCTTGAAAAGATGCAGCAAGACAAATCTGATCACTTTGTGATTCATTTTGTTTTTGTTACCTCACTTCTCGTCAGGAGCATGTCAGATGGGGACGAATGCATATCAGCCATACAGAAGTCACGAGTGACATACCGCAAGGTTCTTGTCTTGAGCCCCCTATCTTCGGATATTACATCTCGGAATTACGCATATGTGATCAATCCAATATCATTTTTACAAAATATGCTGATGATTCATTGTAGTTGGAAGTATCAGTAAAGATTTCATAACAAGACCCATTTCGTCTGCATATCAAACAATAGAAAACTGGACTCAAAGGAATGAGATGACTATTAAAAAGGAGAAATTCAAACAGCTTTTCATCTCTCAACAATAGAATTCGGACAACAGTTCGGCTTATCAAATTCCTGCTACCCCTACTGTCGAAACTATGTGAGTTTTGGTTGTTATTATTGACGACCGCCATACCTGGAATTCTCATATTCATGCGGTTTCAAAAAAGCCTTATGAAAGATGTATATTTTGAGGCAGTTAAAACCATTTCTATCGTCGTCAGAGTTGATTACAATCTATTATAGTTGTATCCGTGTCCGTTTGCAGTACCTCTTTTGGTTCACCTTAACTCTAAACAGAGCAAAACTTGGGAAAGTTTACAAAGTCGGTGTCACAAGATTATTTGTGGATCTAGTCACTGCTCTTGTCCTAATTTTAATTCTCTATTAAAATCCTTGGGGTCACTCTGTCATCTGACCTAAAGTGGCACAGTCACATATAGTGTATCAACAGGATTGCGTCAAGACGTCTGTATGCCCTTCGTGTTCTCCGTCCCTTCTTGAACCCGTCCAATTTACTCTCCGTATATATAGGCTTAATTCGTTCTGTGATGGAGTATTGCTCCCCATTGCTTATTGGTATGTCGAATGCTGATAAAGCTGTATTGAATAAACTTCAACATATGGCCCATCGCATTATATGTGGCTCTGACTGCACATGTGACTATTTTGAAGACCTCGAATACAGACGTGTACAGGCATGCATAAAGCTTTTGAACAACGTATCCTCCAATAACCAACATCCTCTGCATCCCCTGTGCCCAAAAAGTCTTCGTTTTCGGGTCGTTTCTTGCAACCGTATTCTGACACTACTCTAAGAAGAAACTCTTTCTTTCCTGCTGCCATAATTATAGCGAATAACTCTCACATCGATTGAGCAGCAGTCAGTTTATGATAAATATGTTAAACCTGCATACTACATGTAAACAAGATTGTGCGTACATTTAAACTCATGTCTCTATGTATTAATTACTTGTCAATTGTAAACGTTCGAGTGACTTATATGATGACTTTGTATGATTTTCATTTACCGAATATAAACATTACTCTCCCTTGACTATAAACGTTTAATGATTGGCTTCAAATTGTTTTGTTCGATAATTGATAACTCTGATCATCCTTTACATGATTTAATTTAAACTCATTTAACTTATTCTAACAAGCTAAGATTACCTATGTGTAGATCACTTCTTCGTAGCAATTCATTTAATCCAGTAATTCCTCGCATGTATCATGATGGATTTGCCCAGTGACTATACCACTCAATAATTAGAAATTTTCTGTACCACTCGATATTCTTTTTGTTAAATATTTCTAATCAACTACTTTGCTTGATATGTTGAATGTTTATGTTGGCATCACGGTTCCCATTATTGATGCCATTTTTGAAAATAAACGTTTACTATTATTATTATGTAGCTATTAGTGACTTCTAAATCCATCCAGACACTAATGATAATTATGATTACTTATAGTGTGCTAATCAAGCCAATATTTACAGTTCTGCATGAGTAGCTCTTACATTAAATGTCATTCTTTGATAATTTCCTATAAAACAAAAAAAGCTTTTTGAATTGAAAAATTGCATTTTAAAAGCACGCCATGTTCTTTTGAAGCCTTCATTTGAACAGATGGTGAAGGAGGAGAAAAAAGCAATAGTTTTTACAAGCGGAATATCAAATTTTGAGCATTCATTTGAACTGCGGAATGTGCGACCAAACATTACCAATATTGGGGTGGAGTATGAGCAAATTCAAAAGATCTCAACATTTGCCTCAAATAATTGGCCACATTTATGAGGATAGCAATCAACAAAGATAAGTTAATAAATATAATGGGCAAACTAAAATCTCTTGCGGGCAGGGAAAAAGTCAGAGCCATCCATTCATATTCGATAAGACATCCGGCGGACGAATAGATGTCCATTTCCTATCTAGATGCTGACACTGAGACGCTGAATTAGGGCTGCATAATGTATCTAGTCGTCGGACAGGTCTGCTGACCTCTAGAGTTGGAAGCGGACTAAAAAGGGCAAGGTTTCGCTTGCCTATTCGCTCTGGGCACCTTGTACTTCGATCGCATCCCATAAAATTTGTAAAAAAGTACGTATATCTTCATTGCACATTTCTTGATATGAATTAATGCTGAAAAAACAAGTCTCGTAAGAATGGTCAGAAATATGTAGAATGGGGCAAAACTAATAGCGTGTGTAGCTACCTCTAGAGAAAATGCAGACGTGGGCAATTTTGCTACACAATACTAGAGCAACACCGGTCTCGTTACAGGCAGACGCATGGGTTCCCTTCTTCCTTCCTTCCGCTAGTTCAAGCTCATGACCACTGTTGGACGCTGACCCAATGTTAGATGATCTCTGGACAGAGAGAGAGAGAAAAGAGAGAGAGAGAGAGAGAGAAGAGAGAGAGAGAGAGAGAGAGCTAGAGAGAGAGAGAGAGAGAGCTAGAGAGAGAGAGAGAGAGAGAGCTAGAGAGAGAGAGAGAGAGAGAGCTAGAGAGAGAGAGAGAGCTAGAGAGAGAGAGAGAGAGAGAGCTAGAGAGAGAGAGAGAGAGAGCTAGAGAGAGAGAGAGAGAGAGCTAGAGAGAGAGAGAAAAGAGAGCTAGAGAGAGAGAGAAGAGAGAGAGAGAAGAGAGAGAGAGAAGAGAGAGAGAGAGAGAGAGAGAGAGAGAGAGAGAGAGAGAGAGAGAGAGAGAGAAGAGAGAGAGAGAAGAGAGAGAGAGAAGAGAGAGAGAGACGAGAGAGAGAGAGAAGAGAGAGAGAGAAGAGAGAGAGAGAAGAGAGAGAGAGAGAGAGAGAAAGCGTTTTATATTACCAGTAATGAAAATCAAGGTAAGTACATATGTCAAGTTACAGCAAAATCAAATGCATTCACAGTAATGCAGTAAGGAAGTCACATGTCAAGAATCATTTAATGCTATTTAGATGTGCAGATACATAAAGTTGAAATTGCCGTTGTCTGCGGGCCGTCTTTGCCATTTCAACGTAATACTGTCCAGGCCGGTTAAAGCGGCATGGGATGAGTCTATGTAAAGGGTGCTCGGTGTTTTGTTCTGCGGCTACAAACAAATTGCACGCAAGTCGCAAGCGACGGCCATTTACATCCTCGAATAAGTTGCAATCACAATCTCGTCCGTGAATGATGCGATGAGCTCGTTTGCAGAAATGACGAAGATCATCCTGTAGATGTCTTGGCAAATATAAGGGATGTCTAGATGTCTTGACAGCATCAAGGGATTTCCTCGGTACCTGGAAAGGAAGTGTCGGCTGGTCAGGACTGGTTTGAGGTCACTACTTCTTCCTTCCGAGGAAAGAGAACTGCTAAATGGGACGTCTTGAAGCCGATCTTTATGATTTCGCATAAGGAGCTATTTTATGACTAACCATAAATACCGAAATTTTCATTCGCAACCATCAAAACGGATTGAAAAATGTTTGAAAACCAATCTAATGCCTAAATTATTTGACATATTCACACCAATGCTTAAATGCAGAATGTGGTGATATTAGTTATTTTGAAAGTTGATCTCAATTCATTAATTCCTAAATTTCAAATTTTTCGCAATAAAAGAGCTCACTAGCCACTGATGCAGAAATTCACATTCACTAATATTTGCAAACTACTAGTAAAATAATGTCTAAATGCATGCTTTGACATATTTCAAACACCTGAGTTTGAATTTCGCTTTTAAGAGGTCAGCAAAGATTCTCATGCATTGAAAATGTCAATGAGCGTTGCCTTGCTGATGGCATGACAAGCTGCATTTATTTAATTTTTCTGCACTGCTACGTCTATCTTTCTTACGCATGAAACTTTCCTTGACTTAATTGATTTTTTGCTTAAGATTGATTCAATTTTTTCCTTGATGTCTTTTCAATTGACTCTCCAATTAATTTCTCATGGTGCTTTAATTTTTTTTAGATCAGCTTATTATCTATTTCTGCCTCCGACATTAGAATTTGAGTGACAGATAAGAAACGATATTCTTTAGTATGTTTTCTGTGATAAAAGCGTAATGCGAATGACTCCTGCAGGGACATATCTGTGGGCGTGTAAGAGATCAGTGCGATATAATGAGTGCAACATATCACATAGGAAGTATTAAAGATAGGCTGTATAAGTTCCTATGTTCCATGAAAAGCATGAGGTTTGAATGAAAGATTTCTGATTAGTGAAAAACGCCGAATTATGCTTTTGAAGCATGTGATTCAGTGAAAACATAATCATCCAAATTTCGAAAACAAATGGATTTGAACTTGTCCTTGCGTGACTAATAATAGCTACCGTGAAATTTACAGTTCAACCAACGACGTCAAAGCTTCAAAACATCTTGTGAAATGTTGTCATTTCTGTTGTCGTTGAAACTCCCAAAAATGTTTCGAAATCATATAAAGTGACGCTTCATTGATAGGTGTGTGAATTTGAATTTGTTCAAGCCAGAAGCGTCCTCATCTTTGTAACATTCAATTCTGTGTTGAAAAAAAGTGCCAACATGGAAATACCTAAAGTACCATTCGCACCAGGTGAGGTGCGGCAGGAGACATTGTAATGCCGACAGAAGGCTTATGGAGTCATTGAGCTGCCGATTGGAGGAGTGCATCGGATCGGCTCTGGGGTTGAATCCGACGACCCGAAAATATAATCCAAATCCGATCCGAAGATAAGAAAAAGAATCCGAATCCGATCCGACATTCGTGTAATCTGACTAATCCGAAAGAATGTTTTCTTGACAGGCACAGGCGATATCGTACATACTCCTTCTGTTTTATACATCCAGTTCATTTCTCATATTTTGGATCAAGGCTCATGGTGTCCATTTTTCATGCAACATGTGCTTCGGTCTTCACATAGCGTCTGTTGAGAAAAAATCATTTCGCATTTTAGGTTTCAAGAGAAGAGTGTTGCAGCCATTCAAAAATGCAAATGTTTTGAAAATTATGTACAACTCATACGTTCGATCAAATCTTGATTACTGCTTCTCAGTTTGGTCGCCGCAATCTAAATATCTAATTGACAAGATCGAGCGTGTTCAGAAAGTTTTCGTCAAGGAGTTGTGGTTCCATAAGAACAAAGCATGACTGGTACCATAAAGTAATTATATTAGGTAGAGTCGTAACTCGGCATTTATTAAATCCATATTGTGTATACACTTTCGATTTTATTAAATGAACTCGAGATGAATACGGGGTGGGCATTGCTACCAAATGTGAGATATGAAGTTTGTTAAGTTTTGAAGAAATTACCACGGAATTGACTGATCATATGATAGTAATACAGATGGGATGATTGTATTTTACAGATCTTGGGTGTCATAACAGCCTTAGAGAGGTAATGTTTGTTAAAATGGTGATTCGATGGGTTGCTACTTTCGTGCTCAACCTCAAGAATGTATTTTCTTAAGCGTAATCATATCACAGGCAACCTACCACTTGCAGAGCAAAATGACGCAATGAAAGGCAATGATTTCAACTAACTTTGAAATATGTAAATGGGTCCACATCACTATTCAGATTCAATAAATGAAACATGAATTTAGTGAAACATAAAATCATGCCGGTGAAAATTGAATTCAAAGTCTGAAATTTTAGCCAAGAAAGCAAAATGAGATCTGGACTTTCTCATGAAGACTTCCATTATGATGCAATTCATGAAATTCCCTTGATAATCAGCATAATTTACGCTCAGTTAGGACGCTTATCATCAAATATTCATTCCTTTTGATATCCAACTTGTTTCATACTACTTATATAGGAGAGTCATCTCGGTAGTAGGCCTATAGAAATTTGAAAAATTTTGACTTTTTTTGAAACTACTCAAATAACTATTTGGACAACAGGAACGTAATCTACGTAAAAAACTGAATCTTTTCATATAAAAATTTTCACTGTATACAGACACTTTTTTGAGTCGACACTCTACCTATATACGTATATCCCTACTCTATGATTGGCACATGCGCAAAATATGCAAACACTTCGGTCTTTCGACTCTGGCGCATCGGCGTGACTCGTCGGATTTGCTTTTTTCATAAGATTTTGCATAATCGGGTCGATTGTCCTTATCTTGTATCAAATGTTTTGTTACACTTGCCAATAAGACGAACAAGGCATACTGATGAGTTCACCTGTGTTTTGAGTCGTGGTCTGCGAATTCGCAAGCATGATTTCTTCCCACGCATATTTACTTATTGTAATACTTTGAAACACATCAACTTTTTTTATCCTAGTCACAGATCAATTAAATTTAAATCAAAGCTACGTATGTGAACTTTTGTAAGCGTTTTACCGATGCTTGAATTCTAATATTGTGTTTTTTAACGGTCTTTGGCATATAGCTTTCTTTTCTTATTTCTGTAATTCCGTTTGTGATGACTGTAAATGGCGCAAGCTCTTGTCCCATATCAATAAAGAATAAAGAATGTATATGGCGAAATCCAAGAAACTAGATGAAAAGAACAACGACTGAATAGGAAGCTAGCCTGCTTTCAATTCTTCACTTAAGTGATAATCATCGTGGCGAAGTCTTTCGCCATTGTTGCAAATGACCAAGCAGCTTTCATTTCAATCAGTATCACTGAATATTTGGAGGTGCATAAATATATCGACACATTGAATCAAATATCTTAATGGAAGATATTTTCGTATGAAAAGCAATACCCAGAGCAGCAGACTTATCTGCGGACCAGACTGTTTTTGCAATACATTCTATTCCCAAGTTTAAGAGTTCGACGGCAGAATGCAGCCATAAAGCTTTTGATAAAGTTTCGAAACAACGCTTCTCATCCTCTTCATTCTCTGTGCCCACGTCTGTCGCAGATCACAGGAAGTTTCCTCTAGCAATTGTGTCAAACGTCGAGGAGACCTAACTCATTCATTCCCATGACTGTCCTGCTACTAAACAATACGCATATAGAATGAATTTAAATAGTGATTTCGTGTATGCCTTATGTTGTGAGTGAGTCGCGCCATGTATTTATTTTGCGTGCAGCTTGTCTTGCTTTTGTGTTTCATGTTCGTGAGTCGCCACCATTACTCCTAGCATTTGTCATGATTTCTATTGATTTTGAAATATACGATTACTTGACTTGACTTGATCATGTGGCTTTCATCAGAAAACATTACAACTTGCATATCTATAAACAATCTGCAAAATCGAATTTCACATTTAGAATAATAAGAAGGCTACATGCAATTACAGTCGTGCCTATAGGCCTGGCTCAAAATCTTGATTGCTGAAGGTTAATCCATGCACCCAATTAATCCTGTGTGATCATCTGCACTGACACTTCCAACTGCGTCTGAATTTCGCACATGAATTTCACCTGATGAAGGCTTCGGCCGAAAATTTGTGATTATAATATTGCAATACACATACAAGTATAGTTAGTGTTCGAGTTCTAAGCATATTTTCGGATTTTCTTTCTTTTTCAAACAATACTTTGACTCGATGACTTACATTTTGCAACAAAAAAAAATTCGCCGTGATGATGATTGGAAGTGAGCTAGCTTTTCTACTCGGTCATTGTTCTTTTAATCTATTTTCTTGTATTTGGAGTTCTGATTCGCATGTATAATATACTCAGGCGTCATTTCAGGAGGCAAAAGGGGATCCCCTCCTAAGTTTTCATAATCTTTGTAATACGATCACAATTTTTCTTAATTCGTTACCCTATAGTAGCATGCACATCAATCAGTTGATTAGAAATTACATCAAGAATTATTTGCATGTACATTAGAGATGTTGCAGATTGACGACTTATTCCTAAAACGTGCAAGTGGCGAAGAGCGCAACCATGCAAAGCTAAGTGAAATCCAACGGCGTCGAAGCATGTAGAGTGTAGGCAAACTACTTCCAAGCATTTACTCGATTTCTATGTGTTATATTTAACCGGAGCAAGAAATTGTGAAGTCGACAGTCAGTTAAAAGGCTGCTCCAGTCTTCTTCGCTGCTGTCGACAGATTCGTGACTGAGCTCAATCGACAATTCTTTTTGAATGCAATGGTATACTTCAATTTTTGAAGTTTTGAATCAATTTAACAGCGGTTTTAAACAAATGTTGAAGCTGATAAAATCATTTTGCGCTATATCATTGCGTATTATATTGTGCGTTACCAGTTACAACTGTGTCGAATGAGAAATACCTCTCAAAAATAAAACGTGTGAAGGATTTTTTTGAGGAATTCTATGGGGGTACGAACGTTTAAGTGATCTACTTATCATGGCCTACTAAAACGAGGAATGCTTTGTTTTAGACAACCAAAAAGTCATCGACGAACTCTCTTCAAGAAAAAACAGGCGATATTCATTGTTTTAAATACTGCGTTTTAAAATGCACTTCGGTTGAATACATTTCTATTTTTGACATACTTTTAGTCATTCATAATTATGTCTATTGCTTGGTAATTATTCATCATAGAATCATACGCCCCCCTTAGGGATTTTCTGAAATGACACCCTTTATTATGCTCTCAATCTCAAATGCAATAATTACAATGTTGATTATGATAATAATAGAAATGTGTATTGGCTTCAAAATGAGTCCCTGTTTGTAAATTTTCGTTGGATAGTCAGAAAGCCATGCTGCATTAAAATTCAGTCACATTTTTATGCCGTACACATGCACATCGATGGATCAAGTACGTTGGTGAAATTCAAAACCTAGAATTACTAACAACGGATGAGTACAATTTTCTAATCTTAATTTTTGATAGTGGCTTTGGTGCTAATAGTCTATATGGCCTACATTAAAATGCTCTGCACAATTTTGTAATCAACTTCGATCTAATTGAACTTTCCAGATATTGCTCTTTATCATAATGCATGGAAAAATCATATTTCCTGAAATTTTTCTACACGGTTATCATAACCTCGTCAATATTCCAAAAGCTCTCCATTAAACGAATATCGGCCGGTTACCGTATGTGACTATTTTACTTCCTCTCACTCCTCCAGTCGATGCTGAAAGTATTTGATGTTCATATTGCTTTAGCAATTTTGAGGCGCTAGATTGTGCATGTTACAATTCTATGCATTCAACTACCTAGATTTTTGAATGTACGAGATAGAAATCCCTCCATCTTTACCGTAAAAGTCTTGACCTATAACCTTTGGGCTAAAGTTGTCGGGACCATCTTTCACGAACATCCAAAGGTACATGAAGTAAGTGACATGTACGTACAAAACTTTTGCTGTGGTTTGTTGTGGCCAATATTTTGTTGAAGCTAATGAGTTTATTACACTCATCCCTAGAGATGATACAGATTGTTTCATAAAGAATTGAAATGGGTAAACGTAAATTACGTATAAAAAGTCGTTTCCAAATTCAATAAATTTTATTTGTTTAGAAAGCTCATGTTCTGAAATTGCTCCTGTGAAAATTTCATGACTATACTCCAGTGGTGGGCAACGCGTGGCCCGCCGACCCATGTTGTGTGGCGCGACACCGCTTTCCATATTCAAAGTAGCCCGAGGACATTATTTGAATCGGTAAGTTGAAAATGGCCCACTTCGACTTTCAGCTGTAAAAGACACTTCTAAGGTTTAGGTTGATATTTTCTAAGATTTGCAAAAGTATTAACTAATGACTTATTGAGCAATGACGGCACAAAAATTTCGTTATAATGCTCAAACCATGTTCCTTTTGCAATGAACATCTTCTCAATAGGAAGGTAAAGGACATAGCCATCAACTGCGTGAGTCACATGGTGTTCGATGCCTTGTTGAATATGTTTCACCACGTAATAAACAGAGTTGCAATTAACCTATAAATACATAAAGTAGGCTACGCATGAAGGAGTCCAACCGCATGAGGATATGTGATATTTATAAGCCATGCCTTTCTTTCAAGTATTCTTTCTGGATTTTATATGCTAGCTTTATATTGCACCAATTTTGTACTACAAGGGCATCAGCGCACGAGTATCGTTAGGGGAGCCCATGCGTAGTTTTCGAAAGCCGTTTATGTTTTGGTGAACTAAGCCTACGCTGCACTGAGGAGAGTGTAGCTTAGCCAGGCTTTATTTATGTTATTTTGTGTGGCATGTAGGCTTATGCAGATAGATGTAGGCTACTATAGACCGTCATTCTCGATGAAATAAGTTGATATTATTATATTACCAATAGGTTCATATCACTATTTAATCTCACAAAAGAGCCTCCGTAATTTTTTTTGTTCTGTTCACATTCCATTATTCATACAGATTTTAGAATGTAAAACACAATTCCTTAAAAGTCAACCGCTATGTATAGGCCTACAATGCTCTGCATGCATTTACAAATGCAATAATGTCATGTACTACCACTATGCATAATGCAGCAGTCCTTGAAATTACTCTCAAAAGTGCTCATACAAGGAATTTTCAACAAACCTATTTCTGCCGTTTAGAATTGGTGGTTCGCGAGTCCTCTCACGGTCAGACTAAATAATGCTTTAATCTTTTGCAATTTGTTTGGAATTCACATCTCATTTTCATTGTTGCATGCATAACTGACACATTACACATTTTTTCACACATGGATTGTTTTACTATGCCGCTGTTGATCGGTGTCTGTGCATTGTCTAGAATGCTTGTCTAGGCAGACGAGAACAATGCTGTGTAATCGAAAGACATCGAATTCATTCATTTCATCTGTTTTATGTCTCTCAGTAATATGCAAACTGCTGTACTGAAAGCTTACCAGAGAGGCTGTCTTAGGGGTCAAGCTAAGGCTTTGATTCGAAGTGGCCGCACAGCAGGGATGTGGAGTCGGAGTCCTATCATTTTTGCTGGAGTCGGAGTCCTATCAAATGATAGGACTCCGGACTCCGGCCTATAACTAGACCCGAAATATAATACAAACAAATTATTTATCCTCGTGCATAGCTGTCACTGTCTTGATGTCAACTTTCTCCGTCAAACAAAGGTACAGAGGCAGCAGTGCATGCAAAGTTTGTAATAGTTGAGGGAATGAACCGTGATAGTGAAAAACAGGATTGTCTTTTCACTGGTGATTTAGTAGAGAAGACAAGCCTTTCTAGCCTCGATCACACCTACGCACCAAAGGTCATGTCAGAGACAAAAATGAAATGCTAGTTTGTTTGAGAACATAACCTCTCACCCTCACGTTAATCGTGTATGTGATGGTTCCTCTAAAGCGCATATTAAAATCGAAAGTGTACTCATATTTTTTGGAGAAAGATGTGGGATTTTCCTGCCTGGTAGAGACTGGAGAAAAACCATGTGAAGCACACATCAAAAAGATGGTAGGAGCCGAGTCGCATGCATCCAACATAAGGCGACATTTGATAAACTTTCATCGATAATGATTGATAATTCATGCAGCAATGATCACTAAAAATAGGTTCAGCTAAACCTATAATGATCTATGATGTAGGTTACCGGTTTGTTTTTCAAAAAATTGGGCTTTATATACTTGCCACCAGGAGTCGGAGTCCTATCAACCCCGGAGAGTCCTATCAAAATGATAGGACACCGCATCCCTGCCGCACAGTTGCCACTGTCGCAACAATTAAAGGTCCCCAAAAGTACTATTTACTTTTGGTTGCAAAGAGGCTGTCAGCAGCCTGATAGAAGGTCTTCTGACAGACCAAGGCTGACTTCTCGCACGTCAAATCGCTACATCACCAGTGTGGTCGATAGTGATCCATCTACCTCTATATCTGAGCTTTCAGGAGGTTCAAATCTTTCCAGGACAACTGTTTGAAGACGACTTAAGGAGTTGAACTTCTCCAGTCGTAAGATGACATCGCAGCTGAATCTGTCCGAGCGATACGAGAAACTGAGACTACAGTGGTAAATGAAGCGTTGCCACTGGCGGAGTCAGTGGTCACGTGTTGTTTGGTCGGATGAGGCAGCTGTCTGACTAAAATTAAAAGATGGACGTCTACGCCTTTGGCTGTCGTCTGGGCAAGACATTCCTGATCATTTTTTACATCGAGGAGTCAGGACGATTGCTGGTGATTGCTCATCTGGGGAGCCATTTGGCGTGATGGTCGTAGTTCACTGCATGTTATGCGGGAAAACATGAACTCCGAACGCTGTTCGTGTGCTCGAAGAACATGTTTATCCTGTAGTATTTAGTTTAGGTTATCCATCATCTGATTGAATTCTCATGGATGACAATGCTCCATGCCATAGTGCCAGGGCAACTCAATTGTATAAAAGACAGGCAGGAATACGAACCTTAGACTGACCGGCAAGGTCTCCTGACTTGAATCCAATCGAGTATGTCAGGTCTATCTTTGAACGGCGAGTTCGTCGACGAATTTATCCTGGTAATGATTTGAATTGGTTGGAAACTTTAGTGAGGCAGGAGTGAATCAAATTGATCAACAGATGATCCGAAATTTGATAGGCAGCATGCCTGATCGCAGCCGAAAGGTAATAAAAGTTAGAGGAGACGAATCTGGCCACTAGGGAACGCACCCCTCAGTCCTTTTATGGACTGCGCCCTTACCCGGCCAACATACAACAAAGAAAAATATTTGATATGATATAGGAAACAAATTCCTTTAATTACAGTTAAAAGCTTGCTGTTCACAATAAAATGCTGCTGCTTTAACTAATTTCTAAGCATTAAATAAATGTACATGTCCGTCATTAATCTGCTGTAGATTCTGAGCGTTTAATCTACAAGTAGATTTCAATTATCGACGAAACTATGAAAACATTCGTATATCTACAAAACCGGACAATGCATATTCATGGAATCGTGAAATGAATATATTTTATGCCACTGATTTCATGCAGATAAATTTTCAATTAACTCGCGTCAATCCTATGTTTCCACGTCGCCATCGGATTCGGAGAATACACAGCTTTTGATACTCGTAGATTCTGAAAATTCATCTCCCGAAACAAGTGGGATGACGCATGCTTATTCCACTCATCCCAGCAGATGTGTTATTAATTCATTAATCTGTTGTAGATTGTGAATGAAGCTTTAACGTCACTACTCCCCATACTGGGGGCTTGGACAGTGCTGACATAGACAGACTTTTCTGAGGCGCTGTGGTACTTTTAGCCTGAATGCCCTTCCTGATGATTTCCAATGACACATTCGGGCCTCGACCTCTGGACCAAAAGATCGCTATGCCCAGCACGTGGCAAGCTTTGTAAATGATCGAAACATTGTTCATGATGTCACGTCTGCTGCAGGTATTACATTCAAGCAAATGGTCGAAAATTGGACCAGGTCTTGACACATGTTCATGAAATCTTCTACCTAGATGTCGTGTTGTGTCACCGATGTATGTGGTATACTGATCACCAGTACACTTGAATTCATAAACCACCGATGAGACAAGGGACCTCGGGGTAGGAGACTTCAGAGGAAAAAACTCTCGCAGTCTGGTGCTACGAAAAGAAAAAGCACAATATGGTCTTATTTTCACAGGTATCACCCTTTTAACACGTCTGCAATACATGATAATTTCCTTGTCAAAATATCTGAAAGTAAAAGTCTGTCTTCTGATGTTACTTTCTTCCCTTATTGAGTCTTCTTGGTTCACTTGTCTAGGAATTACAATTTTGTCAATTGTACTTCTTCACTTTGATCTTATCTCATTTTATTTCATGTAATTATTACTTATTCGTCTTTTAAAATCATCTGAGTTATCTTATACTCATCAATGTTTTAAAATATGCCGGTGTGTGTAAAGAAAGAGTATTTTTAATCTTTATGAAAATCATCTTTTTTACTTACGACCTGCTTAGATCATCAATGACTAATATAACAGTACACTTGCAAAGATTCATAAATGGATTATTAAATCCTGCACCAATGAATTTTTTTAATCTAAAAATGCTTAAAATATTTAAAGTCCAGCTTTTATCATTGTTTGGTGGATTAGTGGATGAACTTTTATCGCTGCTGGCATTCATACTGACAAACTTACTAAGATTCCTAGCGAAGTTCCTAGTCATGAAACTTTTTCATTTTATTGGTTATTCTCACCGCGTAACAAAGAAATTTCTTTCCTTTTCTTATCGCATCGCATCATCAATGCAGGCAGATTGAATAGGGATGTCAAGGTCAAGGTCAACCTGACTGTGTTCTCAACATTGTTACAAGAGTTGCTACCACATTAATGGCTCTACTCCTGCATGAAACCGAAATAGAAAGGTGGGAGGAGACGTGATACAAAAATAGCTTTAGGCAAAGAGAAAAAGTTTGTCTAATTTCTAATTTAATCACATCACTGTCAAGGTGATGTGAACACATCAGTGAAGACTTCCTATTGATGTTTTCCATGGATTTGCATGTCACAATTTTGATCCATTTGATGCTTAGTTAGATTGTTAAATCAAACAGACTTTTCGACTCATCCCGAATGTAACAACTTCTTAAGACGAAATTATTGCATGCTTCATTTCCATATGCTCTCTGATATGTTCATGACCACTTAGAACTCATGTGAAGGCCAGATGTAAATATACGCATTATTACTATAAGTTCATAGCAAGTATTTTTTTCTCCTTTCATTATCAATGCGAAGAATAAGAAGTTCAAGCTTGCGATTAGAGCGATTTGATACTTTCGAAGTCTTTCTTCACCTTCATTAACCAACTTCTTGAATATGTTACAAGAGGATGTAATTGTTTAGACAAAAAGAAATAATGATACTGGAGATATTCATTAAAGATTTGTAAATGATGACGAGAAGAAATGAAAATTATTAAATTATTGAGAGAAGACATATTGGGTGGAAAATTTTAGTTAGTCTCATTGTGGATGTTACGAGTTTTCTCATGATGAAAACCTTCTGAGTGCAACGATGATGCGGATATTCTCGTGATGCTCTATTAGATTCTGATAGCTGAATTAGCAGCTAATTCATTCATAGTTGTGCTCAGGAGGTAAATATTGGCTTCTTTTAGGAGGTCAAGGGATATTGAAGGGGAAACCTTCCTTTCTCAGTCAAGGTCGTCCGAGATAAAACTTGCGCGAGGAGTCCCTGATGTACTGATCTGGGCGAATCTAGTGGAACCAACCTGAAAAGCTTTTCCAAGCCGGACTGGGTCACCAGTGGAGGAGTGGAAGACTATGCGACCTAAACCCTTTCTTATGGACGGACATGTCATGTACTGGAAAGGAGAAGGGAGCACTGGATTAGCAGACGATGGAAAGACAGTGTGATAGAATTCTATGGAAAATCAAATCGGATATATGTCCTCATTCTCAAAGTAGCCACATCTCTGACATTCAAAATCATTCAAGTCCATGCTCCCATGTCAGCCAGTAGCAAAGAAACTCCTGAAGCGCTTTGTGATGCCGAAGAGGAAGCAGTCAATGGTGGCAAAGGGAGAATACCCGTAGACATGAAAGATTTCAATGTAAAAGTTGGTCAACAGTGAAATGTAGAAGATATGACGTGACCATTTGGTGTTGCTGAACGCAATGGATGAGGATAGGTATTACAGTGAAGCCCCTTTAACTTGGCACCAAAAGGGACTGCGCCAAAAGTGCTAAGTTAGAGGGGTGCAAAGGATAAAGGGGTTCAATCAGGACTGGCGAAGTCCTGCCAATTTAGAGAGGTTGCTTAAAAAGCGGGGTGCTAAGTTAAAGAGGTTTCACTGAATTAAGATTCGCACAAGGATATAGTAGTCTCAAAATAATTAATGCATCAAGAGTAGGAAATGAACCTGGGAATCAATCCAATCAAAGATTCTTTCGATTTTGTAAATTGCCTTCGTTCACTACAGCTAAATAACAAGCAGTTTTGCTCTTTCGACATTAGCTCGCTTTTCACGAATGTCCCCTTGGAGACAATCGATCTCATCGAAAATATACAAAACAAATTCAATATAGAACTTCCGATCAGCTTTCCAAAATTAAAAACTTTAATTTTGATTTGTACTTACAACATTCAGTTTCTTTTCAATGGAAAGTATTACTTCCAAAAGGACGGAGTTGCAATGGCCAGTCCACTAGGCCCTATTCTCGCTGACATTTTTGTTGGCTATGTCGAAAATTATATTTTCAGTAAAATTAAGAATAACAGGCCTCTTCATTACTTTCGCTTCGTTGATGATACTTTTGCCGTTTTCAGCATTGACGCTGACATCCCCAAATACCTTTCGGACGTAAATAATTCTCATCCTAATTTGTATTTCACATGCGAATTACTCCAAAATAGGAAACTATCTTTCCTTGATGTCAATATAATTAAAAACGACGATGATAGCTTTTCTACTTCTGTATTTAGAAAATCCACTTGGACAGGCTTATACCTGCACTTCTTCAGCTTTGTTCCTTCGTCTTACAAACCCAATCTTGTTAAAAATCTTTTTGATCGTGCACGGCGTATTTGTACTGCAGATCAATTATCTTCTGAGTTTAGGCTTATTCAGGAAACGTTGCAGTCCAATGGTTATCCATCCTCATTCATCGAGAAGTACAGCAAACCAAGACAAGAACAGGAGACTGAATATGGTCCTGCAAAGAAGACTGCTTACTTGATGGTGCCGTTCCTGGGTGAGAGATTCTCGAACGAAGTCAGAGCCAAAGTCCGTGCGGTAACTGCTCTAGCTTTTCCAGCTATCGAGCCGAAGGTCGTGTTCATGACAAGAAGGGTTCCGGTGTGATCACTGAAAGACATGCTGCCACTCAATTGTTCGTCTGACGTCATCTACCAATTTAATTGTAACTGTGGAGACAGTTATGTTGGACGGACTGAACGGTGGTTGGCAAAACGAGTGCACGAGCATCTTCCGGCATGGCTGATGAACAAAAGACCTCGACCAAGATCATCAGAGCCTCCCAGCAGTGCTGTTGCAAGACACGCTCTCAATTGTCCGCAGTTCGACGTCACACGTACAAAGATGTCGTATTTCAAGAAGGTCGCCAAAGCTCGTCACACAGTGTTACTTCCATTCCTAGAGGCGACAATTATCAACGTCACAAGACCTCAATTGTGTGTGCAAAAGCAAACAGTGATGACGCCCCAGCTACCGTGGTTCTGACTTGACTTTTGACTTTAGCTCACTTACTTTCTTTTATTTCAATTTGTATATAAAAACGTTTTACCATGATTTGTCTGTAAATACGACGTACCGCTTGACGAGAGTCGTCGAAAGGCCTCGCGGAATATATTTAAATGATGAAACAGCTGTTTTGTCTATCTTTCATCTCAAATGCTACTTCGGCTTCACGTTGCTTTATAAAATTATATTTTCTCCCCCCTCCATTAGTGTTAATTGCCGCGGAAACACATTCTCAAGTCCTGCATTTGCCCCCAGGAAACAGAATTTCTCAACATAATTGCCCATCAACACCCACCGGACGCGGCGCGTCATCATGCCTCCAGAATTTTTTGTTCAGAACCTTAATAAGCCTATGGGACTGTCACTGTTCACACCGAACACAGCGTGGTCCCGCGTGTCCGAGCATTTTTAGTTTGCGCGTCGTCTACGGTTGTCTGCGTTGCCACTTGAACGACGGATGAACCGCTGAGCAGAGTTGGAAGTGGGTCGTGGTCATGGATCAGGTGGGTCAAGTGGGTCACAAAATCGCCTGGATCAGGTGTGTCGTGGGTCAAACTTCGTTGACCCACTTAAAACTAATTTGACCCATGATAGATTTGACAATCTCAAATACAGTAAACTTCATTTATTCGTATTCAAATCATTCATAAAAATTGATGAGTCAGTGTCACTGAAAGGGGTGATGGATGCACACAGTCAAAATATGCAACTATTGACCTTCACACACCTCATACAGTTTCGAAAGGGGGGAAATTCACACAAATTAAAGGCTCGAAAACAATTGCTGATGTCTACTGAGAGATGTTGATTGGTGAAGAGAAGTTGTTAGAGTACAATTGTGTCTGCTCGATCCTCTGTCGATATGTCTGACGAAACCCAATGATGTGTGACCTTGATTTTAGAGATACATGTAGAGCTACTGAAAAAGTCACGTACTCAGAGGTTTTATTCATCTTGAAAATTTTCTTTCAATGCCAACTGACCTTCGCGTTGTTTGCTTCGTTTGGTTGTTGGTCGTTCGTAGAAAATATCCTCTGGTAGAGATTAGGATAGTAAATCTCTGTTAAAGATTGATCAGTGCCTAAATATTTTCGAAATATTTAATTGATCAAAATATCTTGATAATATATATTATGCTTCACATCTATTATCTTCACAAAGTATTTAACCGTTCAATCTACTTTCGCATCATACATGTTCCATGCATCTCATTGCTCATTCGATACATGATAATCCGAAATACGATAATGCATCCGACGGTCATTGATATACACTTATCCCTGTCACACAGACTTATTACGGCAGAGCTCTGTGAGGAGATATTTTTTGACACTTCGCATCAATAAAATGTTTCGTTTTGATATTTGATTTGGTATCAATAAAAATAGGAATATTTACATGATGCTACTAGTGATTGTTATCACAACGTACTCGTACATGTAGCGCAACACAAATATATCAGTTCATCTATATGTATTGTAAGCTTGAATTATAATAATATTGTAATAATATTCACGCGTTACGCATGCTTACTCCATTTGCTTTTCAATGAAATGTCATTCTTACATCAAATACACAACTTTCTACTTAAATCCAACATTAGCAGAAGTTCATGAAATTTGAATCGATTGCCATCAGAAGCAACAAAATATTACGAGTAGTTTGACGAATTTTGTGGGATAATTTTCACACATGTAGTATCTAACATAATAAATGCATAAATAAATGATTAAGGCCTACTGCAATCTTATTTTTTAACTTCATTTGATTATGAAATGTAACATTTGAAATTTAGTCTGTAGGACCCTCAACTTAACTAATCATCTCTCTACGAGTTAAATAGGTGGCACTAAAAGGATAGTCAAGAATTATAACAAGAAACAGAATCATTTGTATTTTATTAGAACCTTGGGATTTGTGGTACATGAACTTTGATTATTAGATAATTTTGATGAGGTTGCATATCTATTTATCATATGGCAAAGGATCTGATACACTTGCATCTTCATAGCAAATCTTAACCATAATTTTGATACTACGAGGCCTCTATCTAGTTTGACCTAGAATATTGAGTGAAAATGAAACTAAAGATCATACCAGAAAAGGAAATTGCACTCACATCATTCACCCTTGTAGCATGTGGGTTAGGTGGGTCAAGTGGGTCGAAAATGTGGTGGGTCAGGTGGTTTGTGGGTCATGTTAGTAGTAAGCAAAACTCCACTTCTGGACCGCGCAAGACGGCCGCCATCGCTGAGTCTCCCCCCCTCTGGCACGGCAGAGTGTCGTGGTCGGCCGCCGTGGTGCTTCGTGTCTGAGTCCCCCCCCCCTCTGGAACGACAGAGGTTGTGGTCTGTCGTGGTGTGCGGGCCAGGTGGGTTCACAACATGTTCGCTGACTCCCCCCCCTCTGGAACGACAGAGTGTGAGACTCGGGTGAGTTGGTCCGACCGCCTGGTTGACGTGGGCGACCGTCTAGGTTGACGTGGGCGACCGCCAGGATTAGTCTTGAGGCTATAGTGTGTGATGTTTTTGGTGCAATCTGCTGAATGTTGGGTTGTAAAATGGGTTGTTTCGAGTGGAAGGAGTGGTCGGATGAGAAAACGGAGGTCGGATTCGTGTTCAGCGTGAAATTCTGCATCGGTAGGGTGAGTTTCCAGTCAATCGGTGAGAAAAAATTTTCAACATTTTTCGAAAAACGACAGAGTTAGAATTTGGGACGTTTTGGTGTGTAGTGTCCAAACGAAGCATCGGATGAGAAAACGGAGGTCAGATTCGGATTCAGCGTGAAATTCTGCATCGGTAGGGTGAGTTTCAAGTCAGTCGGAGAGAAAAAATTTTCGGCTGACGTCCCCCCCCCTCTGGACAGCTTGCTTCCAGTGGACGGATTTTGTCGTGCGATAGCTCGTTTGAAAGCTAAGAGTGAGACAAATTCAGTGAAAGAATCGGCTTGTTCCTATCTGTCTTCGTTCAAAAGTTAGAGCGGTTACAAGATTTTAGGTCGGAGCTCGCTTACCTGAAAAAATCCTAAGTGTCAGAGTGACTTTGTATGGGTAAAATTTTGAAAATTTTCCAAAGTGTGGAATTTCGACCTGGGACCGTCACCAAAACATTTTTCATCAAATTTCACTGACCCCCCCCCCCGACAGCAATCTTCTAACTTTGGTTCTAGTGGACGGATTTTGTCTTACAGCTACTCGTTTGAAAGAGGAGAAAAAACTGCTCAACAACATTTTTTGTTGCGAGTCAATCGGACCAGCCGTTCAAAAGTTAGAGCGGTTACAAGATTTTAGTTCGGAGCTCGCTTACCTGAAAAAATCCTAAGTGTCAGAGTGACTTTGTATGGGTAAAATTTTGAAAATTTTCCAAAGTGTGGAATTTCGACCTGGGACCGTCACCAAAACATTTTTCATCAAATTTCACTGACCTCCCCCCCCTCTGGACAGCTTGCTTCGATTTTGGCTTCTAGTGGACGGATTTTGTCGTGCGATAGCTCGTTTGAAAGCTAAGAGTGACACAAATTCAGTGAAAGAAACGGCTTGTTCCTATCTGTCTTCGTTCAAAAGTTAGAGCGGTTACAAGATTTTAGGTCGGAGCTCGCTTACCTGAAAAAATCCTAAGTGTCAGAGTGACTTTGTATGGGTAAAATTTTGAAAATTTTCCAAAGTGTGGAATTTCGACCTGGGACCGTCACCAAAACATTTTTCATCAAATTTCTGTGAATGAGGGGGGGGAGGTCAGTGAAATTTGATGAAAAATGTTTTGGTAAAGGTCCCAGGTCGAAATTCGGAAGTTTTAAATTTTTCAAAATTTTCACCACACTGGAGCTCTCACACTTAGGAATTTTTTCACTTGTGGCATGTTACATGCATATGTGCTGACGGACCAACTTCCCGTGGTCATATGAGAATGGTTCAGGTGTCATATTGTAAAGAATGATGAGACAAATCGTTTGCAACAAACCGCATGTCGCTACGATGAATACTTTCGGAGATAGAGCCATTTTAAGTTTTCTTCCGAGCATATATAAACCCCCGACAACGTAAGTCTGATCACTTCATCGAAAGACGAGGTAAGCGACGGTCGTCGCTCTGAGCTCCCGATATCGGGTGTTTCAAAGGACTCTATCTTTTGAAGTAGGCAAGCTATCTTCTTACTTCAAAGTTTGTATGATAGAGTTTGATAGTGTCTTTACTACTGATAAAATTTTTTAAAAGTAGTATGAGTAGTAAAATGCGGAATTTTTTAAAAATTCTTAATTTTCACTTTTTTTCAAAGTTTTAACATATAGACTAAGGTTTTCAAGTATCCTGAGTTCAAATATGCTATCAGATTTGAAATTTAACTAAGTCTAAGGCAGCTTTGAGGGGTTAGATCCCAGCTACTGATCACTACCTTTGACTCGGCGTTCCTGTTACCACTTCGGGGCAGTGACAATGATGTCTTCAGCTGTAAAGAGCGGGTATCGGGGAAGATCTCTCACTTCCCTAGTGATCAGTACAAGGCCTTTGGGCTGTCGACGGGATCGAGTGCCACTCACTACACTCTTTAGGAATATGACTGTACTACATGATTCCAAACTTATACAAATTTCATTATCTTACAGCTAACGATAAATCAGGCATGGCTAATGACAAGAATAGAAAATACCATATCAAAATGTGTGTGTGCGGTCGTATAAATCGCAGTGCGGACGCCAAGGCTCACGTCAAGAAGGCGGGCACCGGCCACATGATTATCTTGAATAGGGTTGCGTGCGTGAAGTGTAGAGTGCTGAAGGGTGATGAGGATGAGGCGCGTTTCTACAGAGTGCATGCTGACTGTAGTGGTGGTTTAGTGACTGATTTGAGATTTACGCAGTTGATTGTGGAAGAGAGGGAGCGAATGTTGGCGATCGAGCGAGAGGGTAAGGTTGAGAATGTTGTTGAGAATGTTGTTGAGAATGTTGTTGAGAATGATGAGTTGGCGAGAGCGGTTGCGTCGTTGGAGCGTGAGATTGAGCGAAAGAGAGTGCTTGAGAGTGATGATGAGGATGATGTGGATTTAGATAGCGAGCGTGTGAGGAAGCGTGTGAGGAAGTTGAGCTCTTCGTCATCGGAGGTGTCAAACATTGTCATCACCGACCCCCCGAAGAGCTCATCTTCCCCAAAAGTGAAGAGTGGTGGGATTCGTGTGCAGTCGGCGAGGTGGTTGAAGGATGAAGAGAAGAGGCATGTTTCGCAGCAGATGGCGCATGATTTGTTGGTAAATAAGTATGAGAGTTTGAAGAAAGTGAAGGATGAAGTTGTGAAGGAGTTGGATGAGTTAAAAAAGAAGGAACTGAAGTCGAAGGAGGTGGCGGATGAAAACATTAGAATGAGGCGTTGTGTGACTGATTTGAAGAATAAGACGCGAGAGTTGGAAGAGAAGAATGATGAGTGTGAGAAGAGGGCGAGTGCTGCGGAGAGAAGAATGAGAGATGCAGAGGCGAAGTTTGAGGAGATGATGAAGGAGATGAGTGTGTTGAGAGCGAGGAATGTTGAGTTGGAGAGGACTGTGGCTCGGCGGGGTGATGAGAGGCAGGCGTATGAGAAGTTGGAGCGCATGAGGGATGAGTGGGAACGTGTGAATGAGGATCGTTTGTTTGAGTTTCACATCCCTATTCGGGATAATCATTTGGCCGGCGAAGTATTGGTAAATCAAAGCCTCGACGAAAGTATAGTATGTTACAATGGTCATCCGAGCAAGAAGTGTCTGCATGCCAGCCTGAGAATGCGCGGTCACCTACATAAATTCTCGATTCGGAAACGCGCGAGACTGCCAAAGGATGACTAACTTGGTAAGTGAAAAAGTAAATAAGATAAAGATAGTATATCCTATTCTAATACATATCATTTTCATTGCAGATCTTTGCCCGCCTTCACCACCCCATCACGTCACTCCCGAGAACGAACCATCGGCTCTCTTAAGGGCCACCTAGGGGCAGGACATGATAGAACCTCCACGCGGTTTGCCCTGGGCAGTCTTTAGACTGGCGAATACTATCATTAAGTTGAATCTGCTATCAGTCAACTTGAACGTTGCGTCGCGTTAGAGGGGTATATAAACCACTGCCTCTCATTTCATTTCATTTCAATCATGCAGACGCCGAACAGTCAAGTCAGCTCTCCTCGCGGACCACAGTTAAGGCCGCGAAATTTATTTGAGGAGTTTGTCAGGCTAGAGGAGCAAGACAGAGTTTTTAATAATCTTGCTCGGATTGGCAATCCGATGACAGCAACTGCTGTCAATCCAACGGAATGGCGCTACATTCCAATTTTTAGTCATGTGCCAGTTAGTGTGGAAGTCGACAGTGCTACCAAAGAGAGAGTCAAAGACTCTCTCAGCAGAATTGGTAGGGTGTAAGATGACGTTACTCCCGAGAACGAACCATCGGCTCTCTTAAGGGCGAATACTATCATTAAGTTGAATCTGCTATCAGTCAACTTGAACATTATGCAGTCGATTGCTATCCCTGAAGCATTCTGATTCGCTGTTGAGCAATTCATTGTTGAAAACCCTATATAAGCTAGAAGATTGTAGCGCTTCTCATTCAATTTGAAGTCACGATGGAAGCGACATCTGCCGACAACATTCCCGTCTTCACTGATGAAGACAACGGCATTCCCGAGTTCGTCATCCTCGACGAGTGGGATGAGGAGGATGAGAAGAAGGGGAAGATCAAGAGATAAATAAACATTTAAAAAGACAAGATAAATAAACATTTATTATGGCATGTATTTCAAAAGGTCTTCATCGTCAATATCGTCTCAGAGTCTGGCTTCACATAGATCACAAAAACAGTTGAGCTGCTTTAAACGTTCTTCTGCAGCGTCCCTCACTTTCTCAATGTACGCCCACTCCGCCACGGTTCGCGGTTGGGAGTTAGGGGTGTACCACTCCCATATTTGATGCAAGTGCGACTTGCTGGTCATCTCCATCACCCCTTCGGCATCATATTGTAAATATTTCCACCGTATGCCTGTTAGGTCGGGCAACTCCTCTTCATCCTCCTCCGATAATGATAACTTTCGTATATTGTCGAGATTGTATGTCTTCTCCACCTTCGCCTTTCTTGGTGCATTTGGTGTAACGAGCACCTTTGCTGATGTATATGGAGAGGAGAACTCCAATGCGGTATTTGGTGTTGTTGGAGGACTTGTCATGTTGTCTTTGAAATGCTGACTTTGAATATTGATAACTTTAACATTTTTCTAATTCTTAAGTATACACAAGCAGCCAATCAGAATGAACATCCAATGAATGAAGAGAATGAAAGTATATAAGCAAAGTGACATTCGTGTCATTTCACTCTGTCTTTGAGACGCATAAGTGAACAGTTGTCTAGCGAATTCTGTTATTATTTGAGGCGTACAAGTGAATTCCAAATTTGAGACGTATTATTTGAGTGAAGTCTCTATCTTGTTGAAGTATCAAGCTTAAACATAATTTCGTTGAAATGGTAAGTTGAAAATTTCTTCACTCATCTCCCTCAAACGTGTGGCTAATAGCATTTTCCTCAATTTCAGGCATCAACTTCATCACCAACACCCTCCCTTCTCGAGGAAAGTTTAGAGTTGTTGAGTCAAAGTAGGTTGTAACAATACACTGAGACTTGAACAGAGATGATAGAATGATTTCTCTTTCAGGTGATGTGAGTTCCAGCTCAGGACTCTCGCGACAAGGCAACGAGTGGGAATGTGCCGACTGCGGACATATGTTTACAAGGAAGCACAGTCTCCTTCGACACATCAAACAACGTGTGTGTCAACGCAAAGCGGCGTCAATCTCCGGAGGTGAAGTTGATTCTGACGATGACATCTCCTTTCCTTGCGATTTATGCCCTCTTTCTTTTGATAGTCACTTTCAGCGATCTTCGCACAGACTTCAACACACGCATGCAAATGATCACTACACCAACGGTACCTCTACCATCTCCCTCATTAATGTTTCCCATAATAATTTAGTACGCGACTACTGCATGGAGTCCAATACTCAAATAGTAGATTTTCCTGAGTGGCTCCTTCAAAATTCAAACATTATCGAAGCGCTCTTCAATAATTTAGACAATTTTAGAATGAAGGCGCTCATCTACCTTAAACTAAAATATATTAAAATAGATTTTCAAACGGGTCAAGTGACGGAGAGAATACAGTTTCATGTTCCTTCCTCTTCCGCAACCGAAGTTGTAGACTGCGAGTCTTGGCTAAATTTTCACATTCAATGTTTAAAATCAAATGTAGATAAATTCAATCAACGCGACAGCGCTCTCATTTTTGATAGTGTGGACTCAGCCATATTCAAAATTTCCCTATTAGAAAGTCATGCAGCTCGAAGCACATTTAAACTACCAAAAACGTTGTATAATAAGAAAGCTGTCATCAATGTTGATTGTAAATCACAGTGTTTCAAATATGCAGTCCTATCCATCCTTCACTATAATGATATCAACGCGCATCGAGATCGCACCTATAGCTATAGACAGTGGGAGGATGAACTAGACTTTGAAGGTTGTGATAGTAACAACATGAAAATCAAAGATGTAGAAACGTTCGAAAAACATAATAAGATTAAAATTGTCGTTCACGTGTGGGAGAAGGGGTTGAAGGGTGCCCGCTATAATTCACGTTCAACTTGTTATGAACGTGTAGTCAACCTCTTATTAGTAAAACAAGATGATAGCGAGGAATGGCACTACTGTGGTATTCCCAAAATCTCTCGCTTGTACACTCACTTGGGGCACTCTAAAAGAGGTGAACATTTTGTATGCGACCGCTGCATCCGCTCCTTTTGGAGTAAAGATAAATTTGAAACTCACTATGAATGGTGCAAGCGAGGTAAATTACAAATGGAACGCATGCCCAAAGATAAAATATTTTCACATAGGGATAATGGTGACGAATTAAGTCCCCTGCGTGTCATTTACGCAGACATAGAATGCTACATTGATGATATCATCCACAAGCCAGCAGCCATATCCTGCTATGAAGTATGGCATGACCACTTTAGGAATAGACAAAACAAAATGCATACTTGGCAAGGTGAAGATTGCATTTCAAAATTTCTAGAATTTCTCGATAAAGCTGCTAAATTTCAACAATCATATGATTCCCAATTGCAGCGTAAGTCACTACATATGTCAGATGAAGACAAACAAAAATTTGAAAGTTGCACATCCTGTCCTAAATGTCATAAAACGTTTGATGACGATAAAATTAAGAAAGTGCGTGATCATGATCACATCACTGGTAAATTTAGAAACGCACTCTGCTCCAAATGTAACTTTTCACTTAGGTTGAGACGTCGTGTACTACCCGTCATTTTTCATAACTTTAAGGGCTATGACAGTCATATGCTCATAAAAGGAGGGTTGAGCCAGATGAAATCGTGGCAGTTTAATGTAATAGCACAAACGAGAGAAAAATTCATGGCAATGACAGCAAAAGTACCAGTAGATAAAACTAAAGAAAATAAGACAGTCTTCTTCGAAATAAAATTTTTAGATTCATTTCAATTCATGTCAGCGTCACTAGCTTCTCTCGTTCGTAATCTCAAGTTTCTTTCCCATAGTCAAACTTTGAAGAAACACTATCCAAACTTAACGGATGAAATAATCACTCGCAAAGGAGTCTTTCCTTATGCGTATTTTAGCTCAATGTCTAAACTAAATGAAACAACCCTTCCTTCCATTGACAAATTCAAAAACGATTTGACGGGTGAAGATTGTTCAGTAGAGGACTATGAACATGCTCAAGAGGCATGGTTAAAATTTGATTGTAAAACGTTTGGCGATTATATGATCGCTTACTTAGAATTAGATGTCATTTTGCTGGCTGATGTCTTTCAGGAGTTTCGACGAGTGGCATTAGAAGAAGACAAATTAGATCCTGTCCACTTTGTCAGTCTACCAGCCATGTCCTTTAAATCAGCCTTTAAAATGACTGGTGAGACCATTCATCTCTTACAAGACCCGGAGATGTATAATATATTTGAGCGCGGAATACGCGGTGGTCTCACATTTGTAAATAAACATCATATAAAATCTGAAACAGTAGGTGATGATCATATCCACCTAAAGTACTATGACCAAAATAATTTATATGGCAGTTCACTGTCTAAACCACTACCTCATTCCGAGTTTAGTTGGTTAAATCAAAATGAGCTTGAGTATTACTCCAACCCTTCAAACATACTGAATATTCCAGATGAAGGTGATTGGGGATATTATTTTGAAGTGGATTTGATTTATCCAAATAGTATTAAAAATAAAACTGCTGATTTCCCACTTGCACCTGAATCTGGCGAAGTGACTGAAGATATGTTTTCACCATTCATGTCACAATTTCATAATAACTTAACAGAGTGTGGACAGCCAAGGTACAAACCATGCCGCAAACTTTTACTCACCCAATATGATAAGAAAAATTATCTCGTACACTTCTGCATATTAAAATTCTATTTAGAAATGGGCATGCTTCTAAAGTCAGTTCACCGCATTATCAAATTTAGACAGAAAGCCTTCCTCAAACCCTACATAGATAGTAACAGTCAAAAACGTGCACTCGCCCAAAATAATTTTGAAAAGGATTTTTATAAATATAAGAATAACAGTCTATTCGGAAAGACCATGGAGGATGTTAGAAAACGTATGAATTACAAACTAGTCGTTGATGAACAAAAATATCACAAATTGACCTCATCACCTCTTTTCATTGATAGAGACATCATCGATGAGGATCTTGTAGGTGTTAAAATGATTAAATCAGAAGTTGAGTTGTGCAAACCCATCTATATTGGGCAAGCCGTTTTAGATTATTCCAAGCTTGAAATGTATCAACTCTTCTACAAAATATTAAAACCATGCCCTCTCGTAAAAGAGGTTCGCTTGCTGGGTGGTGATACAGATAGTTTCTTTTTAGGAATTACCACTCAAAAAGATTTAAATTTTAATGAAGTAGGCAAGTCATTAGAAAAATATTTCGACACATCTAACTACAATCCTACTCATCCACTCTATTCCATACAGAATAAAGCCAAACTTGGTTGTTTTAAGGATGAAACAGCAGGAAAGGAAATAGATGAAATGATTCTCCTCCGTCCTAAAATGTATTCCATGAAACTAAAAGAATGTGCAGATAGTATTAAGCGTGCTAAAGGTATATCAAAATCCATTGTTCATAAAATGAAACATCGGTCCTATAAGAAGGCCTATAAAAATAAAACTATAACGTTTGTCAATATGACAATCTTAAAATCTCAAGTTCATACTGTGAAAACGTACACTTTCAAGAAACGAGCACTTTCAGCATGGGAGGATAAGAGGTGTTGGATAGGACATAACACATCTCTTCCACATGGACATCCTGACACAAACATACCTCCACCCAAAAGAATAAAACTCACGCTACCACATTCAGGAGATGTATTGACATAATCAACTTTAACTCAGTATTTTGATGTTGCTTTTTGTAGATATACATGGTTGTTTTATGTATCGCATGAGATCGTTTCTTCCTTGTGAATATATGCCTACAGTCAGCCCATTCCCCTATATCTGTGAAAAGACTTTTTCATATACATATTTTTATTTCAATAAACATATCACAATGACTTCACTTTGTTTTCCGAAACACTAAAGTTACGAGGGATTTAGTATCTTTCACGTGGATGCACTCTTGTAAACCATTGGTAATTTTGATAGCAATAGAGGGTATAGTTTGTTTGATGACGGGATGATAGAAAATAGATTCAAACATCTTCTCGACTATTCCATATGAAGCGTCTTTATCATGAATGAAATCACGTAAAATGTATTCTTTTTTCTCGCCAACAGAAATAGGTAAAATCAAATCACTTTGAATGTAAAGGTGCTGTTCATGTTTATCAAGTGTCATTGGTGTTTCTATACCAATCGTATGCGCAGCAGCAAACACTGTTTGTAGCATTGAAAAGCCAAAGAGTTTTTTCAAATTTTTACTCAATTGACATTGAATGTCATCACCCAGTTTCAGAACAACGCGTTGATTTTCAATTGAAAACGAAATGTGGTGTGTCTTTACATCATATTTACTTTTCATCACATGCTTCAACTTCTGTTGTATATAAGGATTTACTACATGAATGAAGCTTTCAACTGTATGATATAGACGCGGCATTATATTGATAGCAACTTTAGATTCTTCATAAGACTGGTAAATTTTCTTGATGCGATCGCCATAGATGTCCACCCACCATTCATCATTAACTGAATCAGCTTTAGTGTGATATTCATGAGAAGCATACACCACACCGCTTCCAATAATAGGCGTATAATGTCTTACAAAATGACGCAAGGTTGGAGAGAAATAAACTGTAAGTTTGTCATTATATTTCTGAATAACCAACTTATTTTTGTCCGCCATAATTTTCTCTCCATACTTCTTACCCACAGTCTCATTCCATCGTTTTACTAACTCAATAAGTGATAAAGGTTGAACACCACGCTTTTTCAAAATGATGCGTTCTTCGCATTCTACAACATCTTCATCAAATATTTTAAATCTATAATGAAATTTGTTGATTCGAGTTGAATAAACTTTTTTAACATTTGCAGTAGCAATTGACGTTAGATGTAGTCCATGACCAAAACCAAGATGTGGATAGAATTCACTATCCAACCTCAGCGTAAGACCTTTAGTAAAAGAATGAAAGCGGAGGAACTGTCTCCCACTCCAATGATAGATAGTAAACTCATAAGCTTTCTGATTTTTATTCTTCATGATGGAAGTATTACCACTGTTGAATGCCTTAATAATTTTCTCATTCCCAAATGGCTCATAAGAATCTGATTTTATCTGAATCCATTCATAGTTCCACTTTCCATCTGACGTTAAATTGTATGGGAACTGAAATGCATTATTCATCGTTATTCCATCATGGGTGCGAGGAGTCAATATCATTTCTTCCAAATCATTCACATTCTGAATATTGCTATCATAGCAAATACTAGAAACGCCAACCTCCCATTCACCTTCTAAATGCAGTGGCCGATTTAATTCTACTCGATAGTCTGATGGTTTATTTTTGGGAAATTTATTCATAGAAGCATTACTGGGGAAGTAGATTAGAAACGAGTCCTTATTTTCACTTTCCATATTATTCACATTGGAAAAATATATTAGCATACGTTTGCATTAACTCTTCATTCGGAAATGGAGTGTGATACTTGTCACAGCATCTTTATGAAAAGGAATCAACGCACCAGCATCGTCATAAATGGCAATATCAATTTGTGGGATGTAGTTTGATTTCAGCTTTGTATAATGCACTTTCTTGAAAGTATGCTCAGATAAAATACTGCAGCTTTTTGGCTGGTATGGTATCATTGCTAGCAATGGAGCTTCAACATCTCCCACACGTACATCTTCACCAATATTGGAATATATCTGAAAATAGTTAATACGACGCGATAGCGACATGTCTGCGCTAGCTTTGGTTACAGTACCACTTTTAAAGATATTTTGGTCAAAACCCAAAATGTCCATTAGAGTTTTATCCATAATTAGTTCAATACCTTTTCCACTTATAGTGAGAGACAAAGTACCTTCTTTTTCAGAAAATGAAATATGTTGGTCATTAATCACTTCATTTAAATAATCTACAACCAATTTAACCGAAGTAATAATGCGAGGCATCAACACTCTTGTTTCATGTAAGATACCACCTAAAGGCTCTACACACTTTTTGTATAAAGATACGGTCCATTCTGTATCAAATTGATTTGACCTTTCACATGGTAAATGTTGCATATCAGATTTTCCATGAACAGCTGCAGAACGATGTCGTAAGAACTGATGAAAATCTTTTGAACAAACTAATACTAGATCATCATCATTTAATTTACTTATTGCAATATGATTAGATGATTTAATATAAGTCAATGTTGCCACTTGCTTGCCATCAACTCGAAGGAGATAATTAAATTTCTTCAATAATGTTTCAGGAGTCATGTTTGTCTTTCTTGGCTTAATCACAATCTTCTTCACCAACGTCTTCTCATTTCTTGGAATAAGATCTACATAATAAGCTTCCTCTCGATATATTAACTGTTTATGGCCACTTATGTGGTAATTAACGTTAAAATTATCATAGCTTGTCAAGGCGCTAGCGAGGTAGCCTAAATCATTTCTTAAACTTGGACTTAAACCAACAATCCAATCTTTCTCAACTACATGATGTACATAATTATAATCATCATTGTGCGGAGTAAATTGGACAATATGTTTACACGCTTTATTCAAGAAATCATATATAAACTTTTTACATGATAAGAGATCTTTCTTTGGCCACTGTGGAATGTATACTCGGCACCCCTTTTCACATTGATAAGCAGCTGTACGCCTCATATTAATAGTCATCACCTCATGATCAAAAGTATAGACACAGTTGCTATAAACAAGTTGAGTGACACCCACTTCCCAATTCCCATTTAGCTGTTGTGCATGATCAATGGGAGTAGAAAAGAGTGCAGCTCGATTACTAGTAAATCTCTTTGTAGCCGCATTGCTAATCAAAATATGATAAAACGACATTTTTATATTGCTAATCTGCAACTTTGCATAACATCATGAAGACTTGGATTTTGGACTCTCTACAATATATCAGAGTTGATCGTGATGGAAACGTACATTTCAAAAATTCTCATGGTCATACATCAAGAGGAATTACATTAACATGGCGACAATTTGTCAACCTCAATGATATCATGAGGGATTTGGACTATTTTGAAACATTAAGATTCATCTCCTTGGGTGATCAAGTTTGGCTTCAACATTACAGAAATGAAATTCAAATCTACCATTCTCATTCCGCAAACTGTTTCTCATTTCGCAAATACAATTGGGAGAAGTATAGAAGGTATATACATCGCTCCATCATGACATTTATTCGTCGTGAGTTCATCGCCCTACTATGCAAATCTTAATCAGGCATGACTACTACACATCATGAGTTGGAAATTAGATTCCCTACAACGTATTGAAACGGATCATGATCGAAACGTCTATTTCAAAGATTCAACTGGAAATGTGAGAAGAGAGTTTGCTTTATCTTATCGTCATTTTCAATCTCTACATCATATCATGAAGGACTTGAAATACTTCTATATGAAAAGACATTCACGTATTGGAAATCGCATCTGGCTGCGCGTCAACAATCGGCGAATTCAACTCTATCATTCCCAACTTCATACTAACTTCACATTTCATCAAGGTAGTTGGGAAAAGTATAAAAGGAAGGTACATCGCTCAATTTACTCATTCTTTCATCATGAAGCGCCATCGCTACACCATCGTCAACATTCTCCGTCGCTTCAGACTCTACACCAAAATCGATCTCACAACATTACACCAACAGCTTCCAAACAGCAAGTATTACCCGGGCCGTCCTCAAATGTTAGTGGTGAAGATGAACAATTCACGGAATCTTCAACTCTTCCCAAATGGGACTGTACAGATTCTCGGCGCCCTTTCTCATTCATCGGCGCAGTCAATGCGCTTAGAGCTACAAAGACTACTACGTCGGATATGGAAGAGGGAGTGGTGTGTGATGTCGAATCTGACTGTGGACAATATGGTGATCTCTACTCAATTGAGTGACAGTCTATCATTTTTGAAGATTCGTACCAGCAGTTACAGTTTGTGTTATGAACCCGAACTTTTTCCTGCAGCTCTCATTAGTTGTTGGTTACCTGTGCATGTGGCAATCTTTCATAATAGTAAAGTGATCATTACTGGACTAAAATCTCATGTACAATCAAATGTGATCCTAGACTATCTCATTGAGTATATACGTACCCAGCGGATTGTAAAATAAAAAACAATTTTTCCAACATGATGTTTTTATTTCAAATCATGATAGAACTTACAAATCATTTTTTCATTAGAGGATGGATTACATGAAAAGTTTTGAATAACAGATGCAAATCGAGATACATGTAAACGTCTTAAGATGAAGTACAGTACAAAAGCACCACACGTTGATGAAAGTGGATGTTGTAGTATGCGTTCATTTCGCTGATATTGACGCGTATGTTTTCTCAACCACTGCTGTGTTGGTATATTTGGAGGTTGAGCAAGAGAGTCAAATAGTTCACCACGTCGGTCTTCTCCAATAAAGATCGCTTTCCAATGCTCACCGCCTAAATTCTGAGAATGAGTGTTTAGCACAATAAAGATGGGATAGTGATTTACTGCAGGTGGTAAGGTATCGAGTGAATAGACATTATCGAAAGCTTTCAACGTCGCTTCGTCTGCATTACGCTGCACTTTAGTCTTAATATCGTCAGCAGTCAACCAACTCATTAACGATTATACTGAAGAATCACGTCACGATACTTTGTAATTTCAATATTTGAATCGAAGACTGCATAAATCAATACATTGATCGTCTCAGCTAGTGTTCTTTTGAATGTCAAATCCAAACGAATATTATGAGGCACGTTCGCTTGACGATAGGGTGCACTAATATCGCTGTCAGCAGTCAAATCAAATGCATAAATAGTATATCCACTCTTAAACTCTTTCATAGTCAGTCCGTTGGTGTCATCCGTATTGTAAAAGCCAAAGACATCCATAAAATCAACATAACTGCGCATAAATTGATCCGAAGCAAAATCTGGTTTGTAGGGTGGACCAGGATGACTCACACCATTTACACGTAAAGCAATTTCACTTAACTGATTGTGTTTAAAATTGAAAGGATTCTTCTTTATATTACCATTAAATGCATCATTTTCAACCATTGCCACCATGAGGAGCTTCGGTGCTTCCGATGGAAAGAGGCCATCTTTCATGAAACTCTTTTGATCTTTCGGAATTGTAAAGGTGAGAAACTTTGTATGATGAACGGGGTAAATGGCATTTTGGCGGTTAAGGCCTTCAGCATGCCCTCTAATGACACTTGGATTCGGTACTACTCGACGAATGTAAAGTGCAATATCTTCCACATGAATTCTAAAATTGTCAACTTTAGCAAATGCATTCAGCGCAAATTCAGGCTTATTCAATGTCAGCTTGAGTCGCATGCTGGTATTACACAGTAAAAACTTTGACTGTCTAAAGAAGTCTAAATTCAGCGGACCATATAGCTGACATACTCTACTATCTTTAATCATAGCAGATCGCTTTACAAAGCCACTGTTTGTTTCAACATCAAATTTTCCTGCTTCATCTCTGTACCATCCCATGGCTTCCATATGACTTTTTTGTGCTGCTGGATGAAACTGTGATACATGATTGAAATATGATTTATAGGGATAATCGCTTTGACCACCTTCCACCTGCTGCTCTCCAATCGTTAGAGAAACATCACGAAGTAATGTAGTCAATGGTAAATTGTTCAGTCCAACTTTATGTGCATCGTCAATAGCAGTTCCATCTGCTTGCTGAATTCTAAACCTCAAATCAAGCATCGCATAACTCAAATCTATGTAGTCATCACTACCACCAGGAATAACAAATTCAATGGGGCCAGCATTCTCAGCTGTTCGAGGATGATAATCTACAATACTTGAACTAAGAATATCTGTCTGTATGGCTTGTTGATCGAACAAACAAAAACCGGAAGTTTTACACTCCATGATTAGAAGTTATAGCAGCGTCGTCGTTTAGCGCCTGATGAATGATTAGAGCCTCTGCGACGTTTGCGTGAATGCCTTTTGACTGAAGATCGCACCTTACCAGCTCCGCGATGTTTCCTCCTTCCTTTTTTCATTCGTTTAGGTGATTTCTTTCCTTGAGTAACACCAGCAATGGTCTGCTTCAATGTTTTTAAACCGCGTTCCTTCCCACGATTCAACAAACTGCTCTTAAAACTTCTACCTCTGGAAAGATCACTAGCAACATCACCAGCAAAGCCAACGGCATTACTTAAAACATTTCGTTTTAAAGATCTACCGACATTGGATATGAGAGGTGCTACAACAGATTTCAGTGCACCAAGTATGCTACCTCCACGTTGGCGGCGAGCACCGATGTAAATTTGTCCTCCGCCACTTACATAGGAGGGTCGTGAATAAAATGAGGCAGTTGGATTCATAGCTCAAACCCTAAACATTGTTAGTTACAACTTTGCATGAATCACTGTCGATCACTTAGATGAAAGATGTCGGCACGACGCATCCAAGAGTTCATACTTGAAGGATAACCAGTCCATTTAACAAGACACCATTCTTCACCTTGTCGTTTTTTACATCGAATGATTTTCTCTACCAAATATGTTTCACTTTCAGTGACTACCTCAATCTCATCGCGGTAAAAGCTACCCTCAATTTCTTCATTATCGTAATCTTTCAACTTGTAGGTGGTCGGAGAGTCTTTTTGATTAATCCTTGATACTGTAAATACCTCCTCTGTCCAATTCGGGAGGTACCCTTTAGCAAAAACACTTTTCACTTTTGAGATACGAACTTTATCGCCAATTTTCACATCACTTTTCACATGAGTGCGTTTACGTTGGAATGATTCGCGCACTTTATCTACATTGTCAGCATTTACATCTACTGGTCTGAGTCCAATAGAACGATGGATAGAGTGATTGTAGGCATGGAGTGTATCTTGTAGAACCTTTGTCCAATTTTGTGTCAAGTTGGCAGTAAAATGTCGCCACAAGCGATTTTTTAATGTGCGATTAAAACGTTCAACGAGTGCAGCTTTATAAGCGCTCTTTACACTAAACAACTCAATGTCATGCCTCTCAAATAATCTTGTCACATGCTGATTTTCAAACTCTTTTCCTTGATCACTCTGAATTCTTTTTGGAATGCGACCTTCTCGAAAAATTGTTTGGAATGCTTTTGCTACTCCTTTCCCTTCTTTAGTTTTTAAAGGTTGAGCCCACGCATAACGCGAGAAAATATCAATGACGGTTAAAATAAAATTATTGCCCGAGTTATGTTTTGAAATGGAGGCAACATCACACAAATCTGCTTGCCACTGTTCATCGATGTCATGAACAATATAATGGCGGGTGCGGTACTTCTTTTTCGCTTGTTTGTGGAGTGTATAGGTAGCATGACCCTTTAACCATCGTTTCACTTGTGATTGTGGAAGACCACTCGCTTTTGATAATTTCTTGATAGATGCAAATCCTGCCGGATGTTTTACATCATAATAGATTGACTTCAAACGTTCAGTCGATGACGGCTGACTCTTTTTCCTCCTTCTCATCTTTTTGTTTTCTTCCCTTTCTACATTTACAACAACTGCAGCATTTAGCTTTAGCGGTTTTGCGATCGTGTTCACATTGCTTAGGGGTTTCATTATGAGAGCTGGCGCAGCAAGTGCAAGTGACAACGACATTCACCTCTGGCGGCTCATTACATGGCAAGCAACACATCTGCTTCATATTAATAGTCTGAGAACATGTATTTCCTAGGAGGAGCTGTTTTACGTTTTCCTTTTACCAGTTTTAGTGGTGATGTAGATCTACGTCGAGTTCTTCCTCTTGTTTGCTTAGTGAGTGTGGGAGGGGATGTAGCAGGTGACGTCTTAAACCAATTTGTTGGCATTTTCATCGTCTGAGGCATTGGAGTAGTAGCCACTGTTGAATCAAGTTCTTTCAATGTCTCATTATTTAAAGCAAATTTTGGTACATTATGCTTTTTCAATAGTTTAAGAAAGTATGACCAACCAGGTGGAACATAGCCCTGACGGCGCTTTCTACGTGTCGCATACTGAATCAAGTCTTCATAACGTGAAGCATCAATCACTTTATTTTCATCTGTAATGATTTCTCCTCTATCATTTACATTGAGATGGGGTTCAATACTGTTGAAAAGAGATATGGCATGTGCGCGAGATGCTAAAGGTGTAGCAGTCGATACAGAGTCACGCATCTTATTCTTCAAGTTTTTCAATTGCTCAACAGTTTCCGATTGTAATAATACAGCACGATATGGATCTTTGATGTGAACATTTTGCTGATAATCTATTTCTTTCCTATACATTTGATTTGCAAGAGGTTGCTTTACTTGCTGCATGGCAGTCAATTGTACATATTCATCCTGAGGAATAACAATCATGCGAGAATAAGAACTCATAGTTTGTAGATAATCATGGGAGTTTTCAAAATATCACTTCGAAATCTAAATTCTTCCGGACACTCTTGCGTAAAGTCAATGAATAAGTAACCGTATGGTTTTTCAGTAGCTGCTTGAAAAATTTCAATTAAGGCTTTTGATCCTCTGGGTGCAACTTGTCGCGCTAAAATTTCAAATTGACTTTTATCTCGCGGATTCTTGAAAATAGCATAATAGTGTGTATTCAGGATTCGTGTACGAGCTTCTTTTCCATCAGGAAACAAATTTTGTGTAATATATATGATAAAACACCTTTTATGGTGTGCTGCGCGAGTGAACATATCTGTAACATCTTTTGAATTCTTACTTTCTTTTAATAAATCATCCAATACAACAACATCATTAGACTGAAGTTTATCCACTGGAATAATTCCTTCATGTCGAATAAAGTTGCGACTTTGCAATTCCTGAAACAGCGACGGTTGATAAATACCATAACACCAAATCACTCGATTGATAGGTTCCTTAAACAACTCCCTTCTTTTATCCAATAAATTCAGCGTGAAAACAGTTTTACCTGCATGAGATGGACCTGATACAGTCAGAACTTTATCACATTGAAGTCTGAAATCCATTTTATTACTTTGAGACTCAACATTTGCATAATTAACGCTTAGAGCCAAAGATATTTCCCAATAGGTTGCCCACGGCAGGAGCTATCATTGGAAGTATTGCTGAAAGGAAACCGCCCTTTTGTGTTAGAGTTTTCCTCTTTCTTTGAAGGGCGACTTTAGGATTGGAGATGAAACGCAATTTCGTAGCATATCGCTTAAGTAACTTTCGTTGTTTTGGCGCTAATTTCTTCGTCCTCAACTTCCTCACATGAGAAATAATTTCACAAATGAATTTATCGTTAGCATGTCGTATAGCATTGTATCGCTGATTTGCTTTCATTCGTCGGAGAGCTTGAATGGCTGAAGAAAACTTTTGACTTTTACGTTTCGCCATTTTACGTTTCGCCATTTTCCGTGTTAGTCTTTGCTAAAACCTATCTTTACCACATTTGCATAGGTACTAACTATTGCGACATAAGTGACACTCGAAATGAGCAATATCACAGTGGTTACATTGGCAAAGTTAGATGCAATTACGTATGAAACAGCGTTGACAAAAAGCATGCTTACATCTCTTGAAGATGCGCTTTTCATTTCCATCCTTTCGCTTACATACATCACAACACATAGTTTCACCGTTACTGATGTCTATAGCAAGTCTTTTTGAAGATATGAATTTGCTAGCCTTTTCTAAATAATAGACGCATGTACAGAAGGAATATACTTCGAGAGTGAGCAGACATAGCTCGAAAACCAGTTGTGCCACAATCAAGTACCACTGCATTTTCAATTTTTCTTTATGGAAAGTTGAATGTGAATATCTGAAATCGCTTCAATCACTAGACTGCTACCATGATGGTTAAATGCGTTAAGACGTTCAGCAATTTTTATCATATGCCTTTTAAAAAATTCTTGGGGGTGATCTACCACTTCCATTGAGTAAGAAGCAAAATGGAAAGATCGACTTTCCACCTCTTGCTTTCCAAAATGACTAAGCTTAATTTTCGCAACTAATCGCGCCATGATAATGCTATCAGAGAATGTATTCATTAATTCTAGAAAAAGAGTGCTAGCATCATCGACCACTGCTTCGATGTCGGTCTCATCTTTATGAAATTTTATCACATAATCTTGAACAGCTCCTTTTAAACTTTGCCTATGAAAACGTAATGTTCCGCAGTCGTTTGAGAAAGACATGATCGCCCTTTATCTAACCCATCCATTGCATGAAAACAACAACTCTTATCATAGTAACATTTATTGAATAACGGTAACAAGCATGCATTATAAATCAATGGTTTGAAAGAGATAAAATAGATACAGCTGATAACTATCATACAGCGAGCAATGATAACCATACAGGACTTTGGCAGTGTTGAGGTAAGGAGGAAAGAAGCATTGGTTATGAACGTAGCTACTACAACGAACAGACAAAATAGGAACACACAAATCCTTAAAACGTTTCGTGACTTCATGATAATGTTGATTCACTCTACTATCCCAAGGCGGGAGCAAAATATCATCAATGATTAGATTGGGAAATACTTTCCTCTCCTTACCAGGATTATTACAAAAGATGCGTATAACATTGAAAGCAGCTAACCATCGTTTAAAGTCAATAAGAAGAGCACTTTCACAAGAAAAGCCATAGTCTTGCAAATATTTCAGATTAAGTCCATGAATGTGTTTTCTCGCCCATTGATCAACATTGGGATCGCAGTTGGCATGTTGATGATAGACACTAACAATCTGATATGTCCAATTGTTCATAACAATAGCACTGAGCTCCTGTACAGGTTCACCCTCACAATCCATAAAAATGATGATAGAAGCCTAAAACGGAAATTTACACATCTAAGGAAACGTTCTATAACATATTACAAAATGAAGAATTACATCGATGCTTTTCACGACAAAATACACAAATGATATGATGGCAACGAAGAAGTAAAATGTATCTAATAAGACCACGTCTACGACACTCAAAGCACATAAGCGAATTGTCATAGGGTAGAGTTAGGAAAGGACTAGCAATTCTCCTTCTTTGATTTGCGTTTTGATGTAGCATTCTTCTCCGACTTGCGCTTCGTACCACTGCTGTTAAGGATTTGATCAATTATGTCATCCACGTTGGGTGGTCTCGGAATATATAGGATGGATTCCATATGCATGGAGAGAGAGGCTATTTTATTATCCTTGTGTCGACCATAATATAGCCCATTCACTTTGAAAAGGATATCCCAAGTACCTTCTCCGAGCTCATCACATCTGATGGGTATTGAATGATCTCCATCCTTCTTATAGTAAGTACACCAATGTGACACCGGTAGGCAAATGTGATTACCATCCCAAATCTTTCTATAGGGAGTATCCTTGTCATCTCTCGCCTTCCACTCTTGAGCAAGAGGAGTAGGAATGTCCATACTTAATGTTACGTACTCCTCAATAATATCAAGTTGGCGGCGAATGTACGGACTCACGGGGATCAGTATGTAGTCCCCATACTGATTGTGCATTATCTTGACATCCGTGGAAGGGAGCATTCCCGTTTGGAGTACTACGCTATGATCATCATAACGCAAGGTTTGTTTAAATTTACGCTGTAGCGGTGTAGGATTATGTACCTTGGATGTTTCTTCCACTGGCCTCAGTTGTAGATGATCTGACCGTAGCGAACCTTGTAACGTTTGACCGCCATTTTGTCCTACTAGTGCAGCAGATGGAGTAGATGCCTGAAAATGAAAAAAGATTGTATTAAGTTTACGTTCAAGGGAGGAGAGGGAGGGAAGTAGCGACTTACCATTTTAGTTGGATAATAGAACAGGGAACTAGGGAGAGAGAAAATGTGCGTCCGTCACTCGTGTGATTCAACGATGGAATGATTCTCACTGTGGAAGGCTCGCTATTTATAAAGAAATGCTTGATTCTCATTGAATGATGATCCTCATTGGACAATAACATCAAGCTGATTCCAAATCTGGCCTCCGTTTTCCAATCCGATGCTTCGTTTTGAAGCTACAGCCCAAAACGTCCCAAATTCTAACTCTGTCGTTTTTCGCCAATGTCCCAAAATCTTAAATGGCGTCTCACATCTAAACGAAGACAGATAGGAACAAGCCGATTCTTTCACTGAATTTGTCTCACTCTTAGCTTTCAAACGAGCTATCGCACGACAAAATCCGTCCACTGGAAGCAAGCTGTCCAGAGGGGGGGGGGACGTCAGCCGAAAATTTTTTCTCTCCGACTGACTTGAAACTCACCCTACCGATGCAGAATTTCACGCTGAATCCGAATCTGACCTCCGTTTTCTCATCCGATGCTTCGTTTGGACACTACACACCAAAACGTCCCAAATTCTAACTCTGTCGTTTTTCGAAAAATGTTGAAAATTTTTTCTCACCGATTGACTGGAAACTCACCCTACCGATGCAGAATTTCACGCTGAACACGAATCCGACCTCCGTTTTCTCATCCGACCACTCCTTCCACTCGAAACAACCCATTTTACAACCCAACATTCAGCAGATTGCACCAAAAACATCACACACTATAGCCTCAAGACTAATCCTGGCGGTCGCCCACGTCAACCTAGACGGTCGCCCACGTCAACCAGGCGGTCGGACCAACTCACCCGAGTCTCACACTCTGTCGTTCCAGAGGGGGGGGAGTCAGCGAACATGTTGTGAACCCACCTGGCCCGCACACCACGACAGACCACAACCTCTGTCGTTCCAGAGGGGGGGGGACTCAGACACGAAGCACCACGGCGGCCGACCACGACACTCTGCCGTGCCAGAGGGGGGGGGACTCAGCGATGGCGGCCATCTTGCGCGGTCCAGAAGTGGAGTTTTGCTTACTACTCATGTTTTCGTGAAAAGTCGGTGGGTCGGGTGGGTCATGGGTCAAGTTTCGTTGACCCACTTCCAACTCTGCCGCTGAGCATGTTCTGTCTTCCCCGAGCATGAAATTGACGTCCTATTACATTGCTCAGCCTCTGATGCATGCAGACACATGAGACGCAAAGTCTATATGACAGGACTGCCGACAGATGTTGCAGCAATGTCAAGCATAGCCACGGATGTTTAGGGTCATGTGTAATTATGCGTAGTTTACGCGTGAATTACGTGTAATTGAGCGTGGCATGTCACCTAGTGATATATAATGTTCTTGATGACACTTTCTGTGTAAATTGACTCGAAAATTGTGTTCAGATCCCATCTACATATAGCCTCAAGTTTGCCATGAAACATGGCAAAAAGATAAATTCTAATGCAGACTCATTATTATTTGAAAAGCCAAAGTGGTGTCGCTTCTTGTTTTATTTGAGCAGGATAATGACGCTGTAAATACCTATCTTCGTTTATCTACTTCTTGTGCAAATAAAAATAGAGTGACAGATTTTCAGCACCAAAAAGATAACACTGAATAACTTCCTGTTCAGACAGACTGAAAGACAACATGAATGAAGACAGTCTGAAATCCTGATATAATTTTCTAGAACATATATTCGCGCGCTTTTTTCTCAAAAAACAGTTTCTCTGAAGATGATGTGCTGAGTGCATCGAAAGAGCTCAGAAACGAGTTCGTTTTTCATTTTTACTCCAACAACAGAGAATATAAAAAACTTCAGAAATCCCCTATTTTCAACATTTGGCTGATTAAAATATGCTAAAAAAAGGTCAGCGCGGGATGAAACCAAGAAATGAAAGGTCAGCACGAGTGGTCTCTTTCACACATGGGAATCGCATTATCGAGAGTGAAAGAGGCACACGACTATGTAGTTAGCGCGATCACTCAGTCCATTTATTTCTCATGAGGGTGCGCCATTACTGAAAACCACGCGAAAAATGCCTCCTTTGTAGACAGAGAAAAATTGGCACAAACAATCAAATGGTCAGGCGTTACGTTAGCATGACCAGAAAGTCAATACTCTGAGCGCGACAACAAAGCCTTGCAAGCTTATTAAAATCATTGTGACTGTGCCAGCAATTTGCATCACAAACATCGGTAAAGAATTTGCAACATACCGACTCAAACCAGTCCAAAGCTTCAAAAACATATGTGCTAAACCAACCCTGAAAACTACTCCTTGGAGTGCACCAGCATATTACACACCCCTGTTTCCACGAATCTCACACCGAGAAGCGCGCTGCTCTGCCCGATCGGTCCACTTGCTGAACCGTGAAGTTAGCCTACCTTTTAAGTCCTTATAAGTCCCGACTCCTGATTCACACTCTGACCGAATTGCGGCATGTCCTTTGTGAAAATGATAAGGATGAGCAAAAGTAGCTTTTCTCTTCTATAAAGATTAAAGAAAACTTCGATCCCAAATTTAAGCATGTCTCTGCACATGTGACAATTGTGATATCCTGAGTCAATTTCCGAGAAATATGTTGTATGAGTGGCATTATGTTTACACCACCTACATTTATACATCCTATGTACATACTTGTGTGTCCTATGTCCTATGGTATGTGTTATATTCCTAATTTCAGTGTTTACCTCGGTTAGTAACTTAGAATCAAATTTACTAACTGAAATTAGTCATTCTTATTCAACGGTTTTAATTAGCAAGTAGGAGCGACACATATCTTCATCAGGAGAAGTGAGTGAATAAAGAAGTCTGCAAATTTGATGTTTAAAAGATTCTTAGCGGTGACACTCATAACACTTTTCTATTTATAGTTTAAGCAATAATTTTGTAGACTTCTTTATTTCTTCGCAGCAAATCTCTTGATGAAGTTGTCGCTTCTGCTTCCTAATTACAACCGTCTGAATGAAAAAGTTCTGTTAGATTTCAGCGACGTTTTTCTTCTTTAAAATGATTAAATTGTTTGTCTGGCCCAAGTTGACGAAATTCATAGCCACGGGAACATAATATGTGATTTCTTCATATTTATTCATTCATGATGTCATGTAAATTTTAGCGCTTGCATTTTAAATTTTAAATTAAATCATTAGATAATAAGTGTATATTAATGAGCATGTATAATACACTTATTTTGTTGTTTGAGCTATAGGCCCAGATAAATGATAATGACGACGAACGCATGGTAAAAGAATGATAAAGAGAGGCCAAAGAGACTACTTGAGATATACCTTTGTGCACTGTAGGTTTGGGTGATCTTGCTAGGTTTTCCTAAATTTTGAATTAACTGAAAAGTCACGCTACTTCTGGAGCACTTTGCTGTATAAAACTGTATTTCAATGTAAGCGCTCACGGTCATTGTCATGAGGTATAATTAACATCAAAAGAAAATTTCATTCTGCCTTCTGAAAGTACATAATAGAATATCAGGCAAAATTCTCGCATTAACAGAGTATCCGAAAGTCGTTTTGGTAGAATTGCAACTTCTGTTCATATTCTCGAATGCAGCACTTTCAACTTTGTAAATATTTTGAAATATCAGAAGAAGCGATCATTTGAAAAGTATTCTCTTCCTTCAATAGACAGAAGGCATATTGAGATTGGAAATAAATAGCAGATTATGTGGAAATCCGCCTCTGAGAAGAGATAGACAAGAGGAAATTAAGTGGAAAGGAAAAAAACATCGTGAGATGTGAGGAATAATAAGCAGCTTTATTCCTGACTGTAATATCGTAGCTAAATGGAAATTAAGGCAAAATCTGAGATCCACTGTTGTGACCTCACATATAATCAACAAATGAGAATTTAATGAGAACCTCTCCTCATCTTGCTCATCTCGCCCGGTCCAGTTTTAGCCTCCCGGATGATCGGGTAGCACAAGGTGGCCCCTCAGTTCGTTGCTTCTACACACTTCTATCCTCGGACATGCCGACGGTAAGAGACCTTCTTCGTCCCGGTCTTCTCTACAGGTATCCAGCTTGTTCTTAGCTTTCCCTTTCTACCAGGCACGGGTTTTCGGCTCCAAGATGCTTTACTGATATTATCCTCTGGTCTTCTGAGCAGATGTACAAACCATCTCCATCGACAGGTCTCTGCTTCTTTGCTTATCATGGATACTTTAAGCATGTGACAGATATCGCTGGTGTGTATCTCATATTTCTTTGTCCTACCCATTGACCACCTCCATCCTCATTTCAAATTCAGCTCGGTCAGCTTTCTTTGGGGCCCAGAGCTTAGCATGGTGGCCCATAACATAGCCAGTCTAACCACTGTGCGGAAAACCTTGCCCTTCAGTCGTGGTGTCATCTTCTTGTCACAGAGTACTCCACACATCTATCTCCAATTTTTCCTTCCCGCTTGAGTTTCTACCCTCATGTCTCAGCCTGAAGTACCTTCTGCGTCCATCACTGTATCCAAATACTTGAAGGCATCTGCAGTCCGCCTTATAGGTGTAAACTCTCATTCTCATTCGTGCTGAGATATACCGTCTTTGTTCTACTGATCCGAAGACCATGGGCTTTTCAAGGACTTCATGCCACTTCTCCAGGCGTGTTTGAATTCTCTCCTTTGCTACTCTTGATGTTACCAGGTTGTCGGTACAGAGAAGTTCTAGGGTGTCACTTTCCCCAGTCTCTCTTGGTGGTTTAGATATCTCATCTAATAAAAGGATGAAGAGGTAGGGGCTTAGGGTTGAACCTTGGTATAGGCCCACTGAGACGTCAAAGAGGGCCGCATCGCCGTGTTTTGATCTCAAAGCAATCTTGCTTTCATTGTACATTTCCTGAATCACTCAAACGCATGTCTCAGGTACCAACCTTTTCCGAAGAATGCAGGGGAGTGCTCCCTTGGGGCTGTGTCATATGCTTTCTCCAAGTAGACGAACATCACTCTAAAGTTTTTCTTTTCCATAAGGCTTCCAGAGGAACATTTTCTTCCACCTCTCATCTACATAGACGAGCTGGCTATATTTCACATCAGTCTGAAGGTGAACCGTCACAACTTTGGGATATGAGGATTGGAGCTGTGGAACTACTAAGAGATTCTCCTAAGGTCAACGTGTTCTGTGAGGTTTCGTGTGAAAATACAGACGTATGAACCTAATTTCTTCGAGTATGAAGAGTATGAAGCGATCAAGTGTTGATAGTTAACACTGTAGCGGTGATATTTCAAGAGCACAGCAGGGAATTTTATTGGTGGATATTACTGTATTTGCGAACGGTAGTATCCAGGCTTGCTGTTGGGATGAATTTCCAGCCCAATCAGAACCCAAAAGGATCCCAATCACAATAGAAATCTTACAATAGGCTTATTAGGATCTATTGGCATTTATTGGGATTGGGGTGGATTTTTGGTAGCCCAATCCCAATAGCTATTGGATCCTAATCCCAACGGCAAGCCTAGAAGTATCAGTTTACTCGGAACAAGTGTTTTTCGAGGATGGAAATCTTTGGGAATACAGCGAGGAGCGATGCTCCTGTTCCTGCACAATAACTGGTATTGAAGCTCCTTCTGTGAACTACGAGTATATCAGTTTGCCTTTTAATTTGTTGTGTTGATACTTCAATTTAACATTTTGAGAATTCGTTTTCGTCTCTGTAAACCTCATTAATACATGGGCATATATGACCCGCCTAACGATAACTGGTGATGTTTAATAGCTGCACAATAATATAGATTTTATGCGTACTTTGAGCTTTAAATTATGCAGGACTATAGACTCATAAATATAATAACCACAGGAAATTGCAGATATTCAGAGATCTAAAATTGGGAATGATGTTTGATGATAATTTATTAAAAGTATAGTTTCTAAATTTGTCTTGTTACATAAAAGATGAACGACTGGAAAAAATTAATTCATTATTTTATCCGTCGAGTCGAAGGAAAACAGAATTCATGGTACTCTGTTTTAAAAAATAATTGGGCCATTAATTCGTAAAATCTGTGTTGCCATGTGTGAAGTTGGACCAAGACGCGGTCCAAAAATTAATTAATTATTTGGCTAAGAGGTATGTTTGGCCCAATTTCTGATAATTGTGATAACTTCTAGTTAAGACTCTACTAAGGTTGAATGGGTTTTCGTATTTCGCGACAGCCATTCAGAAAGCGCATTGCAATTGAAGTATACTTCTTGGAAATGCTATATTAGTTGAGGGAGAAAATTCTTAGAAATTTTAAATGAGGAATGATTTAGAGAAGTCATTATTGAATATATAAAACTAGAATAATAATCTATTAGTGATATATAAGTGAGAAATGCACCTGATGAAATTATTTGCATGAAGTGCACTTGGTTACTAGTATAACTTTACAGCTGCAGCACAAGATTAGGACAATAATGGATAGGACCTAAATAAAAATGTTATAAATAGAAAATACCTGTGTAATTAATAGGCCCAGCAACATAATAAAACTTTATCAAAAGGAAATATTCACTTAAAAAAGAATTTATTCGGTAGCCCAATAAGTGACCCAAAATAAAAATTAATTGATCAAAAATACTGAAGTTAGGCCACCGAGAATTAATGGCCAAATGTTTTTCCTCTACAGTATACTGACGCAATACAAAATAAGCAGCATGCAGCTGGTCGCTGCCAAATACCATTTATGATAATGTGATGCGTCAATTATCTATTTCTTCTTGAATGGGATTCTTTGTCATAAGAAGCAAAATTGTCTTTCAAAATGTGTTTTCAGCTCGCAAAAATGAATTCTGAGATCAATTTCATCATGTATAATTTACATCAATTATCATTGAGCAAACAACACTGCATTAACCAATGCCAAATTTGCAATGATTTGTAGATTTTCTACAGCTTTTGGATATCTTCGACCTAAGTTGGCAGAACTTCAGTTGCATTTTTTAACGCGCTTCATACTTTTGTGGACAATGTAGAACTGCTCATTCAAGCTTTCCCATGAGATTACATTTTTACCACAAACCCTTAAAATTTAAGCGCCAATGTTAAGCGCGTAACAGAAGCTTGCTACATCAAATACAGTTCACCGCAGATAAATCGCACACGCGAACTTGTGGAGTTCTGAATCTTATTGCTGTTCTCTGTCTCTGATGTGTGCGTATCTCGCAGAAGACTATGCCGATTCACTTAACGCCGCTGAGGAGGGAGAATTCCCGAAACTTTCGGCGTTTGTACATTTCTTTTCATTTTGCGTCGTTTTTTAGTCAATAAGAAGCAGGAGTGATCACTTACTTGCCTTTCCATCTAAAGATGAAAGCTGTGAACCCTAAACATTGCCTACACTGGCTTTGTAAGATGAATTAAATTGCGGACAATGCTATGACATGATTCATTATTATGAACTTATACGATCATTTATTTTTTATGATGAGAATTTATACAGACGTCTGTTTCACAAAGCAGTAATACCAATTTCAGAATAAATAACGCACTTCCTTATTTAGGCCTAACGACATTGGATCGTTATAGCAGCTGCATTTTAAACAGACAGATACATTGTGGCCATAAGGCATGTTTTGAAAGTCGATAAATAATTTAACTGAATGATTTACCCTCAATTATAGATCGAGTGAAATTAGGAAAGGCACTGTAAGCTAATCTTGTACATAGGCCTACATACTATTCCAGAATATGTTACGCAGCTGAAAATCACAGAAAATTGACTGTCTTGTAGGCAAAAAACAGTATAAACACTTCATTAAGTTAATATAAGAAGATCATATATCAAAAAATGGTTTCTCTCTGTTAATGCAGTGCTATGCATGATGTCAGCACCAATTATCAGCTAGTGTCAGAAAATGCTTCTTCAAAAATGACTGTTTAATTCAAATTTTTCTTAGATATAATCCAATCATATTAAAGAGACCAAAAAATATTTTGATATGATAGAAAGACAACGAGTCAATGATAGACGGATCTATTACCACATGCAGCTCCTGCTTTCTCATAGTTTTCCATTAGGCAGTAATGTTTTTGTTTGAAAGGAGTTCTGTTTTACTAATCGCTCGAGTGGTGAACTATGAGCTCTCTGTTTCACTTTTTGAGGTTGATGATTATGCTGCATCTTCTCACGTAATGAATTGCACGATGAAAGTCTGGGACGCAACGATGAGCATGATATGGACGCTCGAGGATCAAGACTAGGCGTAGGGATGGACGATCGTCTCCTGAGAAGAACCGAAGAAGTATAAGAGCGGACTTCGGCAGTAGTACAAATGTAAACAAAGAAATTGGCGCAAGAGTCTAGAACCACTAGGAGATTTCCTGTCGCAGCTTTTAAGAAACATCCGGACTGATCGACCCCTGTTATGCAACCAGCGGCCAACACAAACTGGGCACTTTCCAAAACTCCAAATATGAGTAGAAGTCCAAGCAGGGCTCGTGTCAATGCTGAGGCTCGATGTCTTCGATGTAGACAGATAATCATTCCTGTCGAAAGTAGCACCACAGTCAGCGGCGGAACGAGAGATTGTAGAATGAAAAAGACGACGTACAAGGCGTGAAAAATGCTTTTGTATCTAGTATCAGCGCTCGATCGTTGGAACACAAAACTAGTGTGGTTGTCGAACACAACCTCACAATGACCCCACTCCTCATCGAAGAGACGAGGGACTGTCAAAACGATGGATATAAAAAGAATGACGACAAGTGCTGAAACAAGTCGACGTGAGGTACAACGTTTGCCTTGCTGCCTTGCGAAAGGCTTTGCGACAACTTCAAACCTACTTACAGCAATCATCAAGATACACCAATTCCTGACGGGCAAACATACATTAGCACTAAAGTAAAATATAAGAGAAAATGCGTGAATGACCCTCAAAATGCTTAGCGAGGGTAAATAACAATAACTGAGTACAGTATAGACGACGGTAAGTGAACAAAAAGACACCGTAAAACCGGTTTCAGCAAGACAAAGGAGTAACAAGAGGTAGCGTAAAGTCCTGGAGATTCTTTTTGGATAGGGACTTTGCACCACACCGGTTTGTGTGGCCGCTGAACATGAAAACGAGTGAGATCGATGCGTCGAGCCGTTTCTGTAAAATTTCTGTCGACGTGAAAAAATGCGTAGGGCAGCTGCATTCGTAGACATAGCAAAAAGTCCCATAACAAAGGCAATTGCTTCAAATGCAAATTCTGGCTGAACGATGAATAAAGACCAGTCTTGAGCTGTACAGTTCGATGGATACGAGTCATTGGAATCCATCGCCGCACACTCGTGTCAACTGACTTGTGATACAGTGTCAGTGAAAGAATGATATCTGAACAGTTTTGACGATAGCTTGTCTCTGAATGGTTGATTGAACATCGATGAATGTGAGCCAATGACAGAAGAAACAACATTTATTTAGTCTATTCATTCCAAGTTCAGCTTTCGAAACTTTGATGTTGTGTCTTTGATTTTTGTGACGTCTCAACTTTCACAAAAAAATTTCGACAAATTTGTATATACGTATATGCGTGTGTAGCCTATATATAAATGTTTTCGAAAAAAGGGCTCTAGGTCAATAAACATACTAATTCAACTGGCCAAATTTCTGTCTGTCACTTCAACAATAGGCCCTTTGAAGCGACAGACGAAAATTTGGCAATTTAATTAATATATTTATTGACATAACTTCCTTCTTCCTAAAACGTTTTCTCAAATAGGTCAGTGGCGGTTCTAAATTATGTGTATAGTATTAATGTGTTTTTGATGTTATTTTCTGCAATGTTTTAAAATTATACTATATCAATCAATGCATTAGAAATATTTTGTTGACTTAATTATTGATATTGATCAATCATACTCAATCGATCAATTTATTAGATCATTATTTAATTATGCTTCAATTATTCATAGTCTACATAAAAAACACCGGCAACATCTAAATAATGTCTATAGATTGAGGGATAATATTGAAGCCCACATATTACATGTGCACAGCTATGCAATCTCTATTTAGAATAGAATAGAATTAGTTTATTGAAGAAGATAAACTTCTACAAATGGCAACACTGGTTGATGAACAACACTTATGTGAAGCCAGGAGAAAAACATGTACAATTATCCAAAAACTTTACAATAATGTGATAGGTTGAGGTGTCGTAGTCTGAATTTGAAACAAGATAATGTGGGACTGGAAATTACATCAACAGGCAAAGAATTCCAAATTTGAACAACACGATTACTAAAGAAGTATTTACGACAATCCGAATGTACACGACCAAGAGACCTTAATTTATAACAATGACCACGTGTACAGATGGTAGCTGTGTTATGAAAACTAAAAAGATTTTCAAAAGGTAAGTCAACAAGTTCATGAACAATTTTGTAAGTCAATGTCAAATCAAGTAGAATTCTACGGTATTCTAAGGACTGTATTTTTAGTTTTATCAAACGGTCATTATAACAATCAAATTCAATTGACGCTCGCAGACAAACCTGCTTAGTGAAATATTTTTGTACTCTTTCAACAATCATTATATCTCCAATCAAATGAGGACTCCATACTTGGGATCAGTACTCCAATATTGGGCGAACAAAGCAACAAAAAGCGCGAACAAGCAATTTGGGGTTGTCTGTAGTAAAACTTTTTAATACGAGGAATGCTCGACTGTAAGCTGTAGATGACACTTTGGCACAATGGTCAGAAAACTTCAAGTTCGATGTAAAAGTTACTCCTAAATCACAAACAATAGAATCACTCGGTAAAGCGTAATCTTCGATTGAATAAGATAAATCGGATCTACGAGAATTTAAAGGAATATATTTACATTTTTCACAGGAAACAGGCAATTGCCAAATTTTTGACCATAGACAAATATCATTTAGCGAATGTTCAAGAGAAGTATCATTTGGCGCTCTGACAGAAAAGATTTTAATGTCGTCAGCAAACAAACGAATCTGAGCTGGGGAATGCATGCATTGTACAATGTCATTCATAAAAATTTTGAATAACCAGGGTCCTAAAACTGAACCTTGAGGTACACCGCTAATCATTGTCACTTCCTCAGATTTACTCCTGCCAACCATAACTTGTTGAGTGCGATTTATGATGTACGACTTAATCCAATTGAACATTTCATAATTTATTCCAATTGCTCTTAATTTCAAAAGTAGTTTGGGATGACATATGGAGTCAAACGCTCGCATAAAGTCGATGTGAATAACGTCCACTGGGTAACCATTGTTTACAGCTGCCGAATAAAGATCGAGAGAATCAAGAAGTTGAGTGCATGTAGAGCGACCTCTTGCAAAACCATGTTGAGACAAGCTCAGGATGTTCGTCTTCTCACAATGTGTTGATATAGCTTCTACTATAAACGCTTCCATTACTTTGCATATTACAGACGTAAGTGCTATCGGACGATAGTTGCGGACCAATGTTGGCGAACCCTTTTTGAAGGATGGCACAATTATTGATTGTTTCCAATTAGATGGCAATATTCCGGAGGACAGCGACCATTCAAAAAGAATTTGTAGCGGAGCAGATATTACATCAGCAATACAATGTAAAAATATAGGAGGAAAGCCATCTGGTGAATGCACATACTTCAACGGAAGTTTCTTCAATTTAGAAATTATAGTATCCGAAGGAAAGGTAACATAGCTCAATTCTTCAAGAGTTGAGATAGGAAGATTTACACGAGGTAGTGAACCATTGTCAATAACGCATACAGATGCAAAGTAACTATTGAAGATGTTGGCTTTTTCTATATTTGAACAGATAACCTCTCCATTACTATCGACCAAAGGAAGAGATCTGTAACCTTGTTTAAGTTTCTTTCTCCCAAATGCATAAAACTTCTTTGTATTTCCACTGTCTATCAAGTCATTTTCTAATGTCTCGTTGAACTCTTTTACTTTAGCTTTGTAATTTTCACATGCCTCTTGATATTTTCGTCTTGATGATTCGTCATTAGCACGCTTTTTGTAGAGTCTTTGCTTTTTCAAACGGAGTTTATGTATATGTTTAGGATATCGAAAAACAGACATTTTCCTCTTTTTGGGTACAAGATTCGTATCAGAAATGACATTGTTAAGAACATCACAAAACACATCCCAAAAGGATTGAACATCTGATGATCGTAGATATAAATCAGTCCAATCAACACCACTTAGTAGATATCGTATCGAATTATAATCAGCTTTGTAAAAATTCGGGTATAATTCTGAATCATCAGCACCATCAAAAGGAACATCAATGCAAAACGAAACACAATTATGATCGCATGACATGGAAAATGGGGGATCTACAACCACTCTGAAAATGTTATTTGGATGACAGCACAATAATAGATCCAAAATGTGGTGGGATCTAGTTGGTATATTAACAAGTTGAGAGAGATTAAGTCGAGTACATTGACAAAGAAAACGTTGTTGAATTGCATTCACACTTTTTGGAATATCCCAGTCGATCAATGGAAAATTAAAGTCTCCAAGAAAGATTACAGGAAAACTAGTAGTACAACCATATTCAAGGAGAGAACAGAGATTTCTCACTACATTTTCTTGGATAGCAGAATCAGAAGGAAAGTAAATACAGAATATTCGATACACATAACTTTTTGACCATTTGACATCGATAGCTATACATTCAAGATTAGAAAACTGATTTGGCATGACAATACGATTAACAAGTAGCGAGTTCCTATAAAATATCGCGCAACCACCACCTCTGTGGGACAACCGATCTTTTCGAAGCACATCATAATCAGAGTCATGAATCAAAAGTGAATCTGGTATTTTTTCGTCCAGCCAAGTTTCTGTAACAAATATCAAATCGAACTTACGAGAGTCCAGTAAGACATCCAAGTCATTCAATTTGTTACATAAAGAACGCGCATTAAATGAAATACATTTGATAGATTTTTGAATAGCTGAGTCATTGAATATCTGAGATTTGTGTGATACAGACCCATGATTTTCAGGCAAATTATACGACGTATGAAGGGATAACAGGAAAGGAGAGAGTAGTTGTTTACAATCGTTATGTAAATTCAAAAAACGGATATACGAATTCAATACATCATGAGACGATAGTTCATCGATTCGTAAAAGTCAAAAGAGCTGGTTAGCAAAATGAATTTGATCTATTACACAATTGTTGCGCATTAGTTTACCGGACTTTATATAAATCTTATCATTAGAGGGATTCATCGATTTCGCCTCTTTCATGTGGTCTCTCAAACGGTTTTCTTCCTTTCTCATAATGAATGAGCTGTCCTTGTTGATGTAAATGTATTTCAATCGATCAACACTGGAATTACGAATAATTTTTTGATTCCTGAGAATCTCGTTGCGATGCTTTTGGTTGGTAAATGTGGCCTTGATTATACGAGGTTTGCCATACGTTTTTGAACCAAGTCTTTCTACAGTGATATCACTTTCATCAATATCAGGATCCACCAATTGACAGATATGAGCTATCTTCTCCCGATCATCATCCAAAACCTCATCCTGATCAACTATCAAAGGACTTTCAGGCACTCCACTAAATATCAAATTATTCTTTCGTCTGGATTGTTCAAGCCGTTCAATGAACATTTGCTGTACTCCTATTACATCTTTTATAGATTTATGGCCGTATGCACCAACGCTGCTTAACTTTAGTCAGCGGTTTAAGTCTGATATAGTCAATGACTAATAAAAATGACTAAGCACCAAATTGATCGCTGACTAAGTCTGTGATTAACAAAAGCGCTATGCACCAACAAATCTTATTGGTTAAATTGATGGTAATCAGTGTCTAAGTTAAACAACCCCTACCCTTCATTAACCAAGCAACTTTGCATGTGCGCTCACAACTGATCGATCGTGATGCATCGATATAACGATTTCTACGAAGCGGAACATCGTGGTGTACTAAGAAAGAGAAGAAAGATCAACGAAAGGCCTATCGATATATTATCCAAATATACAGACGAAGAATTCCGCCTTCGTTTTAGGCTTGGCAAGCCTACATGCATGCTTCTCCTTGACATGATACGGGAGGAATTGACCGTTAGGAGTTGTCGCAACAATCCAACATCTGTCGAACTTCAGCTCCTCATAACACTTCGTTTCTTTGCAACCGGCTCTTTTCAACTAACCGATGGGGATTTGCTTGGGGTGCACCAGACTACAGTGTGTCGCATAGTGCATCGAGTAGCCGCTATCATAGCTGAGAAAGGAGATACATATATAACGTTCCCAAACTCTTCCGAGCAAAATGTCGAACGTTACAATTTTTATAATTTATTTGGATTACCAGGCATCATTGGAGCAGTTGATGGAACCCATATTAAGATCGGAAAGCCTGGAGGAACGGCATCAGAACTATATAGGAAGATTTTTTTCAATCAACACTCAAGTCATGTGTGGCAGCAGACAAAAAATCAGTGATTTGGTTGTGCGATGGTATGGTAGCGCCCATGATTCAAGAATTTTTCGAAATTCGAGTTTGAGTAATAGGCTCGAATGTTTACCTCCAGGATTCTGGCTTCTGGGTGACTCAGGCTACCCATGTCTCCCCTATATCTTGACTTAACTTATCTTGAACTTTTTTAAGTCCTAGTTCTCGTGGGGAAGAAGCTTACAACAAAGCTCACTGCAAGGCAAGAAATGTCGTGGAGCGCTGCATTGGAGTTTGGAAACGTCGCTTTCTAGTCATCAAGTATAGTTTACGGGTGCATATTTCTTGATGCCCTGCAATTATGGTAGCAACAGCTGTTCTTTCACAACATGGCAATTGACGAAAAAGATTCTGACTTTGGAGATGACGATTCTATTGACTTGCACGAAATAGTTTCTCACTCGATAACTGGATCTCGAGGTAACGCCATCCGTAACTCGATAGTCTCCCGGTATTTCTCTTGATCATTTATATTTAGCATTTTCAATGTACATGTACAAGCATGTATGTAAATCCACATGCAAACTTGAGTTAATTACATGATTGACAAATGGATCTCTTGTTTTTTTTATACTTTCTAACGGGTGGCACATACAAGTTTTACTGAACTGTACTTTGTATTGCGCCAAGTAGTGTAGTCCTGAACTGTAGTGTAGTACATGAATAGGCTAGACATGAAAAGATATGAGATGGAAGATACGTAGGCCTAGGCTATTATCAGATATTTAATGGTTTCAATGTTCGACAGATAACATGCAGATTATAAAGGGAGAGTATCCGGTATTCCATCACCAAAAATACGTAGCATGATTATGATCGTTGGGCACAATACTTTTGCACTCTATATAGTAGCTCGAAGCAAGAAATCAAAAGATCTATATTTGTGTCGGTTTTTTTATTCCGGTAAAACTACAGTATAACAGAGACATCACTTGTTTAGTAGATCACTCATCTTTAAAACGCTGTCGTTTCTCTTGTAAAAATATCATTTTTGCGCGATAATATTCTTGCTTTAAGCGAATTGCCACGAGTTGTTCTTTCTTTTCTTCTGACATCATTTGAAGAAGATGCTGCTGGTATGTGTTCAAACCGCGCTTACGTGTGTTTCGTGAAGGCTTGCAGGCAGATATCGGCACAACGTTCTGCTCACGATCCGCATTGCTTGAGCCTGCAATTTAAATCAGAGGATGCGAAGTTTCAATAAAAAGGTGCAGTATATGTGATGCACCGTGCAAACTAATTTTGATTTTCAATTAGGTCCTACTGATAGGTTTTATCACTCTAACTTAAATAATGCTTTTATTTTCTAGCACCATATTTACTTACCGGATACACCCATTGCTGTTGGTTCCATTGTGTTTTCTTGTTTGTTATCATCATCCGTCCATTGTTAGCTGTAATGAAATTGTACAAACAATGAAGACATGTTAAAATTATTGCTCTTCATTTTAAAATTATCATGCAAAAAGAAAACCCTTCCATCATTATACCATGCTAAAATTATCCAATGAATTGTTTGAAATAAATTTGAAGCTACCGTAAAACCTCTATTTGAACGGCACCTCTGATATAACGGCAGTCCAGAGGAGGAGTTGAAAAATTGAATGGCATCATCTAATTGAACGTCACCTCTAATTAAACGGCAGTGCGGGGAAATGTTCGAAAAATAGAGCGGCATGCCATTGCAATAGAGGTCTTACAGTATTCTTAATTACTATCAATGAAGCAAATAAATTACTTATGACTTATTATATTAATACATGCAAGCGTTAAACTTAAATTTTCAATAATTGCTATGATGCATTTTGTATGATATACATAGAAATTGATAGGCCTACCTTTCAATTTCTGTAGGCCTACAATTTCTGTCATAAATAGTGCATTGGCCTACATACATTGTGCCAAGTATTGCTTAAAAACAATGTCAAAGTACATCATACTCATAGCGTATTATTATCATAATCATTTCAGAAAACTCAATACTTACTTATCATCAGTTGGTGACGTGTTTTCAACCGTGACAGAGACTCCGAAGTCGACTTCATAATCCTCCGCATCACCCTCATCAGTAGATTGAAGTAATTGAAGTAGATATTGGCCAGGACGGTCAGCGACAGCGTCAACTCGGTCGAGAGTATTTGCTTTTGATGTACACGCATCTTTCGGCGAAGAGCCCAGTACATGTATAGCTCGATCACAATCAAAGGTGTTTATCAAGTCGGATGGAGCATGAAGCTGTTCTGCAGGTACAATGTTTAGAACTCTTTCTGTGAGAGGAGATATCTCAACCTTTGATGGGCCACCACCGGTTCCGCGACATTCCTTTTTCTTTTCTGTTATTGTTTTATTTGCATCTTGTTTTGTTCTCCTCCAAAATTCCTTCAGCTCTTTGCTTGACCTCTGTCCAACACCTATCGCATTGAATTCTTCCTCGATCGCTTTCCAAGAGTTTATCTTTCTTTGCACCATTGGACCATGAGTACTTTTGTTTTCTATTATGTTCATTCTCTGCGGATTTAGCAATTCAATCAATGTTGACTGTTCGATACTAGTGAAATTTTTGGCCCTTCTCTTTTTCATTTTTGTTTTCTCCTCAGACACGCTCATGATGCAAGAAGCTAATTTATGAAGATAACTGGCTAAGGGGCGGAAGCGAAAGCTAATGAATGAGTGAAACGGTCGCGTATGAGCGCAGGCCGATGCTTTTATCAGTGGAGTGACAAATTGCTTTCTTGATGCGAGATTGAAAGGTGGATTTGCATTATGTGCATGTATGCATTGTGTGAGAAAAAACAATGATCACGGTGCAGTTATTTACTCTATTGATGCGACTGGCTTCGTCTGCATCGAGTGAATGACTCACTCAATGCCGAAGGAGTGATAACCTGAGAATTCCACTGTCTTCATTCGAAGTCATACATTCCTCGACGCTACCAAGTTGTGTTCATGGGAACTTAAATTTTACAACGCGTCAAGATGAAAGTCTGTGCTAAACACTTTCTTCCAGATGACCTTTGTAAAGAACAAATCCTTCGAAAGTCATTGATTAGCTAGTCAGTGACTAATTTCATTCATCAAAATTGGTGCTTACCTTTTCTAATCGTTGACTTTCTTGCTGTTTAGCAAGTCATTGATTAAGTGGTCGTTTAACGAATGTTGGTGCATACGGCTGTTAATGTCTAGATCCACTTGGATCTGATGCGCTTGAACCTGTTCTAGTTTGGTCTCTATTGCAGAAACTCTGGCAATAACCTGATCAATCTTGTTACAAATGTTTGTTTCCATTTGTCTCATGAGATCACGGATTTCATTCATCGTATTATTATTGATAGAGTTGGCACGTGTTGTTCTGCCTGCTGGTGATGACCTGTTCATCATGTGATGTTGTTGTCGTATAAGTCACGTGAAAAATCAATAATTTGATGAATTTTTGACAAGGGTTGGTAAAGAGCGCCAACAGATAACAGCTGATTAATTGTTAAGACTGACAGTACCAGCCCTACAGCATTCACAACAACAGCAAGAAATGGAAGAACAACTTGATGACGTGATATTTCCGACTATGACGATTCCAACTTGCCAAAGAAAGGACAATAATCACACAGCGATAAGCAGAATTCAGATCCACGATTTGCCAAATACACGATGAGGAATTCAACGCAAAGGAAGAAATTTCCACTAAAACCGATAAGATGAAGCGATTTATTAGATCCAGGGGATTCGAATCATCCAAAACTCAGAAAAATCGGACTGAAAATAACCACCACAGAGACAATAACACGATTGAATCAGACAACAGAGCGCGCGACGACCAACCTACACCGTGAAGAAGAAATATTTGTAGAAGAAATAACATAGAGATCTGAACTGCTAGGATGCTGGGATTGGAAAATGTAATTTAAGCATTACCAGATGGATAAATTACTTTAATTAATCAACTTCACTTCACTTAACTTGAGCAATCTATTCTTGGCGATTTTATACTCAATTGACAATTAAAATTGCTTCACTATAATTTATTTTACATAAAATTGGAAAATTTTAAATTCAAGTTTAATTGCTTGAATAAATTGTACAGCTCACATTGGCAACATAAACTTCATCCTATGCGAATCCAAGGAATCGCCCGCACTGACGCAATAACTCGCAAATCTACCAATCACTAACATTGTTTTAAAGTGAGAATGTAGGCATACCGGTGCAGTATAGTCTATTGATTACTGAGTGCTTGCATATGTTTATTCTGTTTATGCATTTATATTATCATATCTGTTTTTTTCTGTTTATTATGTGGGTTTCGTTATATATTTTGTGATATAGAACGCTCTTAATCATAAGGATGTCTTTTAAACGAATGTAGAGTGATGATTTGGATCGGTAAAGTGGAACGATAACGTGAAACAATCATAGAAGTGTTATAAGTAGTATTTTGCTTGCATCTAATTAGATATCCCTTGGATAAGTTAGCGATCACAAAGTTGCGCTAACATGCTACTTGCCGCCAAAAAATGCCCCCCTCAGCTTATTTCTGATGGCTATGAAACTTCGCAACGTGATGAGGGCGAAACCTAATAGTTTGTGTTGTTGCCATTTTGTGGCGACATTCACTGCCCCGACATTTCTGCTATATGCTAGTCGTCCCAATAGGCGCAAACCCCACAGCATGATCGCAGAGCTACTTTTCAAGGAAATATTGCTGCCAACCAAAAAGGATTTCTTGACATTTTTGGTATGATCATACAATATAGATTATAAACATGATTGCTATCTCTATCTTTCGGGTGCTGACTAGATTGTTGGCGCTTGGGGTCCCTAGGGGTGAAATTATTTTCATTTCATTTCATTTTGTTGAGATATTATTCTGGCTCGAATGTTTTGAAAGATAAATTCATGAGGCTAAATATATCTACCACTATTTCATATAATAATTCCTCTTTTTATTGCCCTTTTAATTCAGTCAGAGGCCTACAATCCATTTTCTGTTACACGGAGGCCTGCGTTCCTGCGAGGAACGTTTCATGACAATAAAGAGGTGCTTTCGAATGGATGACCCTGCTCATCATTACAGAAGTGATACATTGGCATCTGTACGATATGTTTGGGGAGACATTTCAAAACATGACGTTTATACGGCTGGATCATCTTGGTGTTGATGAAAATGCTAGAAGATGGACGAATGTCCTTTCGCCAACACAATGTGTGGGAGATTTGGTGTCAGTACGGTTTTTGAGTCAATTATGCTAGTAATGACTCTCATGCAAAATTTCTAGCAATGCAAACCGAACTTGTACAGAAAGATTTAGATAACATTTTGATAAAAGGAAATTAAATTAATTTATCTTTCGACGCACAGACAACTTGCTTTTACTTCAAAATATACACGAGGGCGGATCAAAAAGTAAAGCCTGTTTGTCATTTATTTCTTTATTTGAGCTGATGACAGAAAAACTAACATACTGAACAATCTTTGGTGTATATCCGTTAAAACGTCAGCTTTCAACATAATTACCGCAGAGTTCATCATGTTTGCGCCATCGTTTTATCCAGGATTGGAATCCGTCTTGAAAAAAATCCTGAGGGCATTGTCTTACCCACGCTTTGATCGCCACCTTGACTTCATCTATAATAGGTCCTCGAATGCTTTCCTTCATAGTCGAAAGTGATTGGAAATCCGAAGGAGCAAGATCTGGGCTGTACGGTGGATGAGGAACAACAGACCAACCGATACGAAAGATAGCCGCAGTTGTGGCGAGCGAGGTGTGAGGATGAGCATTGTCATGATGCAACTTGATGTCATGAAGATCGTTCTCCGGCCTTTTTCTCCTGATGGCTTCTCTTGAGTTTCTTCAGTGTAGCGATGTATCGGTCACTGTTAACCATGTTCCAGAAAGTCAATCAGAAGAACGCCTTGGTTATCCCACAAAACAGTTGCAAGAACTTTCTGGCTCGATCGCTGTGTCCTGAATTTCCTTGGACGTGGGGAATCGGGATGGCGCCATTCCATCGATTGTCTTTTGGATTCCGGATCGGAGAGGTACGCCCACGTTTCGTCTCCTGTGACCAGATTCGAGAAGAGGTCATCTCCATTTGCTTCATACGCCTCCAGCAGTTCGGTGCAAACATCCACGCGTCTGTCCTTCAGATCCGGTGTCAGCCGTCTTGGAACCCATTTCGCACAAATTTTGCGGTAGTCCAATTCAGTAATCATTGACTGGATGGAGCCATGTGACACTTTGAGAGCATCCTCTATTTCACCGACCGTAATACGACGATTTCCTGGAATGGCGTCGTCAACAAGTTGTCGATTTTCATCGTTGACTGCACTTGATGGTCGACCACTCCTCGACTTGTTCACAATTTCAGATTCTCCTTCACGAAACGTATTCACCCAACGGCGAACGTTGCTGATGTCTATGACAGAGTCTTTATAGACATTTATCAGTCGAGTGTGGATTTCTACAGCTGAACAACCTTCCCTGGTCAAAAACTCGATCACACCTCTGTGCTTTAGTTTCTCATCCATGCCTTCGAGTGTCAGAAGAATGCAGTTACACCACCGTCGCAATAGATAATATGACTGACTGACGCGCCTGAGTATTGCTCAGCACTTCAAATGTGTCATGCGCTTTAAAATTACGTTGCAGCGATCGATTATGTGGCTGTGCAGAACCAATGAATACAAGTTTACCTTTCTTCAAAAGATCCTATGCCCATTTTTCGATTTCACAAACAAACAGGCATTACTTTTTGATCCACCCTCGTATTTCGGCGAGCCGCCCTTCTCAATTAGATTTTTGATTTACAGTGATCTCATCTAACAAGGACTATGATTTTTAATCAAATCTGGAAATGTCTATAAAAATATCATGAGCTAATAGTCTTATCTGTGCACCAGGGACTTTAAATTGAAGATGCAGTAAGCCTTATAATGCTTCATGCACAATGCTGCAAAAAAATTATGAGTATTACATCCAATAAATAGTGAAGCAGCATGAACGATGAATATCTTCGGTGAAAAGGTAAAAGAGATGATTGGTTCGTGTTCTATTTTCACCTCAGCCGAAGGTCTAGGCTCCTAATAATTGAGCCGTTTAAATAGCTAAATAGCCCATGATTCTGGTGACTCTATACTATTAATTGACTTAAAATTTTTTGCACGAATTAGTTGATCGATGGGCACCACCCTGAAAGAAACCTGTGCGTTGCTGGTCGGTCATACATGAAAAAGCATAATACAGCATCGACTAAGGTTCTGGATCATTTGTATTACTAGTCTGTGATTGAGGTAAACTTTGAATATTCTCTATGAATTTTTCTCTGTCGAATACACCTTTCCCGAAACTTTTGTAATTTGTAGTGGGTTTCAATATAAACTGTTGAACTCTCTGAATTACAAACATAAATATCGCTCATGAAAACGAGTCAAAACAGATAAGAATTCAGAAAATTCATAAATTCAGATTTTATTGCAGATTAAGAGCAGTACACAGGCATATCAAACATAAGCTTGCATATCATCAAAATTATAGAAAAACTCATTACAAATAATAAAGAAGAGAGAGAGAGAGAGAAGTCAAGTAACTTAATTGAAGATATTCAAGCGCAACTGCAAATCACTATAGTCCATTGTACTTTTCTTGCTCAATAGCAGTACACAATGCTCACAGCAGTACACAGTGCTCAATAGCAGCTCAATTTTAGATTGATAAAAACATAATGTTTAGTTAACAGATACGAGAAAAATTGGAATCGGTCCGCGTCGGGCTTCTCTAAAAATTATTTCAACTATCTTCTTTCGATTTATAGTCCCTTCCCGTTCATTACTGGCTCTGCTGGGTGGTTTCGCTAACTTCGCACACATTGAAATTTGTCCACTTTTAATAATTGACTTATTTGATGCTCTGACTAGGTTCTCTTTCCTGTTAAGACTTGTTATGGTAGATCGAGACGAAGTCTTTATCTTATCCTGTATCCCCATCTGCATCACATGAGAAGAAATTAATCGAACGTCTGGTGCAAGGGTTACATGAGTTTCTACTCAAGTATAAAATATGGCTCATTTCTTGGATATTCTATTGCACACAACGTTTTCTGACTTGTATACTATTTGGTAAAGACTACTTGTAGTCTTTAATTAAATTTTCCCATTAAGCTACATCTACTGAATTTCACTGCTTCGTTGACTTTCAATTTCCAAGCTGGCAAGATCAAGATAACAATAATTAGTTATAAATTATAGTGTTGATGGTCTTCTGTAATCCCTTGCTTGTATGAGCTCCATTGACAGATTTCCGTAAAAGTGAACATGATATGTAATAATTCATTTTGAATTCGTCCTGAATTAGATACGTAGTCATTGCGGAAACCGACACAGTATGGGAGGCTGTAGGCCTCAATAGCTTGTTGCAAAAATTCTACTATTGTGTTCTGATCTGAAAATTGTGATAGAAATGTATAATGATAGATTACACTGAAATGCTAATTCATGAAAATTGGCACTCTCCCGTGCTCAGGTTTAAATATAAGAACGATTGAATGGAGGATGCATTTCCAGTTTTTTTCTATGAACCTGAGTTGATATACCCAGTCCTTATAATCAAGCTACCATAGGCAGTTCAAGGCATGTTGTCAAATCAACATCCATTTTCATTCGAAATATACATAGGTTGTAGTTACAAAGCGTACTATATTTCAATTTTCTCAGCAAAATAGAGACAGACACTTTAGTTCGACTGCTTATTTCTTTATGAGAGTCAAGGTGTCACCTTCACTAGGTCTTGTCTGATAGGCTTATCTCTTTCATGCTAAGTAAATCGCACGTAAAATATCTGAAGCAGGCCTATTTAGGTTTCTTTGATTCGATTCGATTCGACTCAGAATTTGACGATTCGCAGGTCCCAAATTTAACATTAAAAAGTCATTTCACAAATTCTTTCTGGAACAAACTTGAATTTCCCTTAGTACGATTTTTCTCCCCTTCTTCGTGTTCATATTTTACAGTTGTCTCAAAGTTTCATTTAAAAGATTCAACATCATAACAAAGCAACAGAAGCATTACATTATTGGAGCATTTACAGATTAGATCTCACAAAATTACAACTTTGTGTATCTATAGATAGATACACATCAAATTTATGGAAATATCAAAGCAAAATCATGCGAAAGATAAATATCCGATTTTGCATATGAAACAGATTAGCAAAAATAGTAAATAAGAATTAGAAAGCGTCGTGGGAATTTATGACAAGCCCGATCACTTTAAACAGAAGATTTGTGCATGACAATGCAAAAATGAACGCAGCTCTGCGATGAGTGCGCGAAAGAAAACCTCTCAACGATTCTCAACGTCACCAGACATGTGTATGGGTGACATTCAATTCAATGTGCAAACTGATTCAAAACGACAATTCGGCACATGCAAGAACGTAAAGTGGGCAAAAGTTTTCATTGCCTTACAGAATAGAAAGAATAGTTTTGCGTCGCTTGTGGAATGCTGTGAATTCGTTCAAAGTGCTCCGATCGCCACGATTCCCTCAGATTGCGCAAAAGATTTCTGGATTATGTTGGTCCTTCCTATTATTATAAAAAAAGTTAGCAGGCTCACGAAAACGTCCACAAACTTCTCTGCAGAGCTTGATCCCGATTGTGTCTCTTTGCTATGTGATCCGGTTAATAACAATCACTGAAACTTCGCACAACAGTTTAATGTTGAACTGGCTGCTCATTGTTCGATTTCTATGGTATTATGTCAGCAGATTATGTCATTTCATTATCGTTATATGTTCCAATGCTTCTTTTCCAGTCAAACAGAAGAAGAGACGATCTGTATAAAGGCCGTATCACATCAAATAAGTGTTACGTGTTACATGTTGCGTGTTGCGCTTCGAACGTTGTGTGAAACGCAAGTACGTACATGCAACCACGCAAGAAGTTAAAGGCCGTATCACATCACCTACGTGTTGTATCTACGTGTTCGTTTTAAACGTCGTCTGCAACGCAAACATGTACATTGTACATGTAGGATAACCATGCAAGAAGTTATTGCACTTCAACGTCATAACAAAGATGTCTATGAAAAGTGTGATAAAGAATTCTTGATCATCGTATTCATAGATCTTCCTGGTCATAACTGTCACATCCAATCAGATTGTCTCTCGTTGAACATTTTTCAACTTCCGCGTTTTCACAGCTACATTCAAATTTCATCAGTCTATGACATTTCATTCCTCTTATCGTGTTGCATGTTCATGTAAGTGTTTAACTGTTACCTTTTGAGCTTGAAATTTCACCATAGATATGAATAGTTTGTTAACCTATATCTATGATTTTGAACACACAGCATGTAGCACGTAGGTGATGTGATACGGCCTTAATTCTGTAGCTTGTATTGCTTGTGCTTTAGGGAAGTTTGTCCATTAAGTTTGTCCTAGCCAAGCTATGCATGCATCTTCGAAGTAAATCTTGAAGAGAATGTTAGTTAAATGCACTCGAGAGAATTGAGACTGTGATCATGAATCGTGATAGTTACCTCATTTCTCTATGCAAGCGAATTGTTGAATTGATTATAATAACAATGACACCTGAAATCTGTAATTCAGCAATGACATGAATCATGACGATCTGAACCCGATTATTCTTCTCATCCCAGTCTAAGTCCGATTGGGTTCGGGTTACCAAATACAAATCTCGAGATCTTAGTTAGTCGTGACGCACCAAGATTTCCAAAAAACCCATGATCCAACCTTTTCATGAGCAATATTATATTATCTTAATATTTCACCTTAAGAAAACTTTAAAAAACCTTAAAACTTTTGTGATATTTATGTGCAAGCTTTTCAACAATGGCTTCACGATTTTAATTGACTATTTATGTTCGATATCACTTTTTTCGCTTCATTGTGGTGTGTTAAGTTTGCTTACTTCAAATGACTTTTTGACTACTTTGTAACGCCCCACGATTTTCAGTATTGGGGTTCTATTTCAAATAAACGATTATTATTATTATTATTATTAACTACATACAAATCAGGTTCGACAAAATTCAGTACAAGTAAAAATTATCAAAAACTTCTTTATTATAAGCACTTTTGATTGTGAACTGCGCAATCGTTACATTTATATTTAACTTCATGACGAACTTGAAGTTGGCGATATCAGGTGATATCAAATCACCTGACAAGCAGTCATTTGTTGAATGCAAAGGTTTTACAATTTAGACTAAATATAACCTGAGCTTTGAGACAAATGATTTCATTCATATCTCATAAATCACTTTCAACTATAACTTCATAACCAAAATCAAAATGTGGCAATGCTGTAGAGCGAATTGCGGATTTAGTGAGATTTAATACAGCGTAAACATTCAAGTGAGCAGTTTCCATTCCTTCACAAATAACAACTTTTGTCTTTCTCGACATTTTGATGTTTCCATGAAAATTCAGTCTATTTAAGATTCTAATCCCCAAAAAATCAAATATTCAGTTTTCAACATTCCTCTATGCCGAAAAATATGCACCACAAAGGCTTACTTAATTCATGACGACAAGGGAATCCCAAGAATTCTTTTGTCAATGACTTGGATGGCTTAGAAAAGTCTGGATGTGAAAATTCCTCAGTTTTTCAATATTCTGAATTAAAAATTTGAGACTTTTGAATGAAGAATAATAGCGGACTGAGCATGAGCAAATTGAAAATAGTTTATCACTCACAGCAGCCACTAAAAACCACTACGCCACTTTTGTGACTGCGGTCAAAGATGATTAAATTAAACTGACAAATCGATCTGAAATATGAAGGGCCGTGTATAATATTTTACCTCTTCAAGAACAAACGACCATTCTGTTGAAGCATTTGCTTTGAAATTGCATCGCCTTCGATACATCAGCCAACAACGAGCCTTAAAAAGTAATCAATATCAATCCAAATAATTCCCAACCCTAAATTCCATGGACAAATTGTGGTTGCTACATAGATGACAACATTAAGATATCCAATAAAGTCCATGTTTTATGCCATGATTTCCTAATATGGTTATGTACAGTCTTTGGGTAGCTTACTCATGTAATGATTTCTAGATATAGTCATCTATGATCAACGTTTCAATCTAATGTAGTATAGGTGATGTGCCACGTATTTTGAATTCGAAAATTAGCTGACATATAGCATGATATCATTAGTTAAATCTTCTTTGACGCTAGTTGTATGATGATGGAACGAAACTTTAGCTTCCAAAGCGATTTCTAAATGCATGTCGAATTTGATGGAATCAATGCTGCATCAACGAGTTCCGGCTTCAAACGAAGACATGCTACCGTTGAAGCTGATAGCATGGAGAAAGAGGAAAAGAACAACCTACGCTCCACGAAGACCAACCAGAAATCAGCTTGGGTTGTAGCTGTCTTCAATTCAAGGGCAGATGAGAAGGGATGCAAGCGATTTAAAGAATTGACTTCATTAATTACCATTCTGGAGTAGACGAACAACTGATTCAAGAATTAACTGGTCATCGATCGCAAGAGTCTCTCCGAGAGTACAAGCGATCTAGCATGGCACAAAAACAACATGCATCATTTCTCCTAGCATCAGGAATCCCTACTCAAGGAGCACCAACTACTGGCTACTGGGAGAGGCGACGGCTTTGTTTTCAACGGGAACGTGTACTTTAATTGTAACTTCGACCCGTGATTTCTATCTATCTTTCTGATTTTCAAATAAAAGTAGTTTCAATGGAACGTTTGAACTTTTTAAATTTCAGTAATTTACATTCATAATTTTACTTAATCAGCAATCAATATGTGATAAACATGATCGAATATACTATCAAAATTCCTAGTGGCAGAACAGATAACAGCAATGTTATGATGCGATAGTATAATATTTTACGATGGAATCCTTTTTGACAAAACGAACTTTTAAAAAGGGTTTGCTTGAAGGGGACTGGGTTGCACAGCAAAGCATACAAATTTCCATGTGAATCCTTTTCATACTTTTTAATTTTTTATGCTTTTAATACCTTTGTAAATATGGACTGGTGATTCCCTCTGGAGTGAGCGCGCTTTCTGAAAAAAGGCACGCTTACACTCCTACATCGCTGTTACAATTTCCATAGTCTCTGAAAAAGAAGGTATTGCCAAAAACGTGCTACAGTGCTCTAAATACGAGTAGGCCATGCTAATTAATCTATTATTTGATTTGTATGCTAAAAATATGTGCCGCGTGTGTAAAGTAATATCAAATAACGACTCATCAAGACTAATAAATGTCTATAAATATCAACATAAAAAACTAAAACTTCAGCATCATTGATTAAGGAAGCTGCAAGCACGAGTGGATTTAGACTATCTGCAAGCTAAATTTAATATTTTAAGTTAAAAATTCAATTCTGTTCAAGAACAAACGACCATTCTGTTGAAGCATTTTTTCTTTGAAGTTGCATCGCCTTCGAGACATCAGCCAAAAAGAGCCTTAAAAAATAATCATTATCCTAAACCCTAAATTCTCAATTATTGTCCTATTTGTGTGTCGTAGAACTCTATATACAAGAGCAACATTTCAGTGTGCATATGCAGTTGAGTCATTTAAGTGCTACAATATAACATTTATATATGATACTTCGTTTTTACTGATCAATCGGGAGCCAAGTCTGATCCTGAAGTGCTAAATAATTTAGTATCACAACGACACATTTCGTATCTCTTTAAGCACTTTGGGAGAAACTGGGTATTTTAGTCAATAGTGAACTCACGATCAGCCATCAAAGTTGCTACGAGACACTTAAATTTGTTGAATCAGTCATTCCGGTGTTCCGATACCTGATATTTCAGTACCGGAAGATGTTGACAAGCAACAAAGTTACATATGATGGTGGTGACACACCATATAGCGCATGAATTATTTTCGTGGTTTCAAATAATAAGCAAGTACTCTGCATTAATCACAAGCTTTACTTTTAGGATGTGGAATCTTAAGAGTAGCCGTGGGAATGTGAGTTCCCTTGTGCTATGGTGTGGAAAGGTGTGGCACATATGAATGGTGCGGCAAGGAGATGGTAGGAGAATATCAATTAATGCTTCCGTGTGTGGGATTTCTATGTGACACCTGCGAAATATAAGCAAAGTGAATCAAAAGCGCTTTTTTATGATATAATAATATAAATAAATAATAAAAAATATAATATATAATATAATGTAAATATAATATAAATAAATATAATCGTTGGCTATGTCACACACAGTATTGCAGTCAACTGAAGGTGTCAGCTGTAATTTGCTGCGTCATCTGCTCTCGCACCTACTTCTTTTGGTTGTCATCAACCACATTTGATAAATAGTTCAAAACTGTTGCAAGTGGATACCGAAACTTGTCACAATCATACATATCCTGTGAGCACAAATAAATCCTGACGATTTGGTTCTACACATTTGTCTACAGAATATTTGCCTGTGCAAACAAACGTGATTGCTACTTGTATATACAATGTAAAGATTCATTGTCGGTTATCTCGCAACCTCACTGCAAATCAAATATCAATATTCTTATCAAAACCTTCTATGCTTACAATGGGATGATAGACTATAATGCTTGACAACTTTTTTTAACATATAAATTATGTACGATACAATTGCTAATAATGTAAAATCAATACAGTCCTGTGGTGCATGAGGAAATCCAAAAGGATTTTTTTTGGTTTGTAGCAGTTGTGGGAGTGAAAATCCACGGCAACTCTAACAAGTTTCAAGCGAGTCATCAAGTTGACCGCCATCTATACATTGACTGCCAGTTTCAAAGGACATTTTTGCGGATTCTTAGATTGCAACAAAGAGTGCGCCTGAGAAATCCTCTCACAAATTTCTTATACGACACGTTTACTATAACCTTGTGAAGATATTGAATAGCGTTCATTTGAATTATCAAATTCATTAATACAAAATCATGACAATCACTGCTGAATCAGTTGAATTCTACAAATCAAAGCAATTGAACATTTGTTCTTCTAATCTGCTTGTCACTGAACCCGTACAAGTGGACCACGAACCTCCCCGAAATGTCTCTCGTTTCCAAAGTACAGTTTTCGCACGATTGCGCCCAGAGTGTTGTTCAAACTAGTCCACCGGCCGAAGTCCAAATCTTTAGTCTCTGGACTTGGTTCAATTCGCAAAAACACTGCATTTGAACAGCAATCTTTCAGTCCATGTTGTTTCATCAACCGCTCCTCATGTAGAATAGTAACTGGTCTTTTGATGAAATAGATTTCAGCCTTTCTTGGCGTTGATAATAGAGAATCCATTATTTCAGTGAATGAACCGCCAGCTTCACCTGGTTGATGACTTATTTCATAGAGCTTAGCAGCAGAACTAATTAAAGGTTGAGCTTGCTTTGTCAACAGGAAATCTTCTCTCAGTTCTTGATGAAGAGCCTCTGCTTGTGACTGTACCGTATCAAAGGCCATCGCAGCATCATAATATCTCCAAGAGGACAAACGCTCAGGAGAAACTAGCCACAAGTCATATCGGACAAAAATACCTCCAAAATGACCCATTGCTTCTGCTGCAACCGCCATTGGATCCCCCTCGAGTTTGGCGTTTTCATTGTGGTGTTGAATCCGAAGATGATTAACATGCACTTTGAGACGTCTCCAATCCATACCTTCGGGTTCTGCAACTGTGTGAAAAATGACGCGATCTGGTCTCAGTCCTTGCACAAGAGAGAAAAGAGAGAGAAAGTAGCGAGGAGTGAATTGGTCTTTACCTAAAGGCCACACATAATGAAGATGAAGGGGCACAACTGGGTGAGGATGCAAGATGGCCGTGGAATTGAGCAGTGTCTGATCACGCTGCCTTTGCGCCATCTGTTGACGATGTCTGCGGTATACAAATTCTCTCATACGAGCCCTAGCATCCCAACGTCGTTGAGCCCGCGGAATATGAATCAAATGGACGAACAGGTAAGCAAGAAATGCAGAAGCGGCCAATATACCGATACAATAGAGGATGGCTGAGCGAAAGGACAACGAAAGCCAAAATCGACGAGAACATAATTTTGAGAGAAGACGTGCCATTTTGGCGACAGCAGCTACTGTGGCAATGTATTTGTAGATGAGCGGATTAGGCCTGGTCACTATATTATTGTTGCCTCGATGACATCATGAGCGGATGAAGGCAGGTAGTGATGACGTCGCTTGCGTGGTTAGCTTAAGGATTACAACAAACCGACAATATGTAGCAATACTGCATGCAGTTGTGAAATAGGCTGATCAAGGTAAAAGAAATTAGCAATAGATCAGGAAATAATCTCTGACCTGCATATCAATACAATGAATATGCTTATTTGCAGCATGGTTCAATCTAGTCAATAACATTTGTCAAGATTGCAAGGGTGGACAGTGACATGAGTTGATTAAATAATTAGAATAATAATAATAATAATAATAATAATAAGATTAAATAATACATGATTTTGAGTGTGGAACTATACGAAAATAAATGTCTAGTTTGTTTGAAGAAGTAAAATTTGATTGCTGAAACTGATGGTGAAACTCTCTTCATTCTCGTACATTTGTACTTCTTATTCACGCATGAGAGCTGATAGGTGATAGTTGAGGAATTGGGCAATCAAATGCCTAAATTGAGGTTTTTGTTGTCGACTTCAAACGTCTATCAAGTTGCTTTAACGAGGATATCAAGTTTGACCAACCCTGAGAGCAACTATCAACATCGGTGGACTTCGGTGCTGGGTGGCGAAGAATTTCGGGTGTGGCAAATATATAGATGTTGCCTGAGAGATGGTGTGACCGGGTCATTATAGAAACTTCGATGAACGCCTTGATAGTTGCACATTATAGAAACTTCTAAGTGACTTCTATGTAGCGTGACCACCCATGAGAGCTCAACTATCAGCTTCGAACGTCTATCAGCAAAAGTACAACGCATTTCAACTTTTCTGAAAGCTCAGAATAGAAGAAGTCCAATATGTTTTTGGTGTTCATTGACTTCTCTGTCTTTTTGTGCAATCAAGTCATATGAAACACATTATTCTGACTGTATGAGAATCAATAAAGGGTCATCTCATCAACAATCTTCTTTGATAGGTCAAAACCTTTCGTTGTTATTTGAAAGATGAGCTTGATAAATTGATTTTTTATGGTATATAATTGATGCTATAATATTTTTTAACCTGATTTATCTAGGATTGCATGTTATTATCATTCCTGATTTGTAAATTAAGCATATGACCACCATGATTGCAATTTTCATGTGACCATTGCTTCATTGTTTAAAGTCATGTAGCAAATCAATGACCTATCAAACCGGCAGACCAATTTTCAAGTACCATTTCTTAAGGTAGTAAGCGAGTAAATATCCGCATATTATTATAATACAGTTGGAAATGTGGAGATTTATCAGATGAACTGTTCGTGCTATGAACAACTTCTGGAGTTTCAAGGTCACGTCATTCTGTGGTAAAGTATAGTCTCGGCGCACATTGTATTGGTAAGCTATATATCAAATTTTCTTCATCTATGATTATTCGAATTTCACCAAAGAAGAATGCTTCTGACGAGTTACCTTGATAGAAACATAGAAATGAGGAGATAATCATAGCAAGATCAATTGCTGTAGCCAAGCTGTTGTGTTTGCATTCCGACGAGTGCTGAGACCTTTAAATGATGAATGTGGCAAAATGAGGTAAAAGCCCCCCATTTTCCCAGCAGTCATTGGAGATATAGAACATTTTAGCTCTCCGAGTTTCGCCTACTTATAGGAAAATATACTAGGTTCAAAAGTCGTTCCACTTAATTTGTTTATAAAATACAATGGTTTAATCATATATACTACTTTTGTTGAAGTATTTTTTTACAATATTTTTGCAAAAAGATTTCCAAATGAAATATCATTTGGATATTTTCGAAGAAAGAAATATATGTAGGCCTACATATGTGGCAGATATCAGTGGTCAAGACCTAAACCTGCATTTTCTCAATTTTGCCTATTTATTGATCAACAAATTGATGAGGAATAACTATAGTAGGTGGGGGGAGATGAAGCACCTCATGCTTAAGGGGTAAGACGCCTCGTGGGCACTTTACCCACATATTAGGCCTACTGTTTGAGTTCTGACAAACATATTCCCTTGACTCATCACCATTGACCATATTCGTTGAAAGTTCACGAATTTCTTCAAAATATAATTCTCGGTAAAGTCTGGTCTGAATGTGTACAATAAGTTCCTAGAAAGTCATTTTCACTTAGAGGAGGCGTCGTACCCCGCTCTACCCTACAGATAGGTCTTATTGTCAAACTACACCAGAATTTGCAACAGCTTCTAGTTTGTCATTCAGATATTCGAATTAACTGAATCTGATCGCATTGTATGAGAACCATTATTGTTTGTGGGACGTATCGAACTGAGAATATCAGGATAGACTAAAGAGGACGACCACAGACTTGTGCTGAACAGCGATGTTGAAGAAATACAGCGTGAACTTCATAACCTGCGAAATCAGTTCAATGAAGATCAAAGGAAAATGAAAGCGTCGACATCAGGTATAGGCACAAATGAAAAGTACGAATCACGGTGACTTTATTCCGCTGAAATTTATAGAAAGTGGAGTGTTGCGGTGACTGTCCGACTGTTTTACATCGCGACCACTGATCAAATATCTGATAGTCAGCTCTCAAGTGTGACCACACTGCGATGTGCTAGCACAATTATGAACCAAAAATAGAGACAGTCTTAAAATTATTTGCTGATAGACGATAGTAGTGTGACCGGGTTCTGATAGCAGCTATAATAGGACGGGACCCGGTGAAAAAAACTGTCGGGATCTGTCGGTCAATTGTCGGTAAATTGTCGGGCCGACAATTTACCGACAATTCACCGACAGATCCCGACAGTTTTTTTTCACCGGGGAGCTACTGACACTTTCTTCCTAAATTCGCGCACAAAGGGGGCATGGAATTGTAGATCTTGAAATACTGAATACAAAAATCAAATTCTTAAGTGTCACAGCCAGCCGCTTTCGGTTATCGGTAAGGTTAGAGGATTCCCATTGGTATCCAATGGTAATATTTAAGAAATATCTATGGATTGTGCAACTCTTGGCAATTTTCATACATTTTCTTTTGCAGAAAAGAAACTGTTTACCAGAATGCCATGAAATTTGAAACATGATTGAGCTCAGAACATCAACTTCGATATGAAAGTTGAAGTGAGTCACATGATTCAGTATTTGATGTTTGAGAGCCTCCACAAAATGGGCAATTTCCTGTTTTGACTTAATTTTGGCGATTTTACTCATTTTGTAAAGGCTCTCAGACATCAAATACATAGCATACGAATATATATATATATATATATATATATATATATATCAAATACTGAATCATGCGACTCACTTCAATTTTCATATCGATGTCGATGTTGTGAACTCAATCATGCTTCAAATTTCATGGCATTCTGATAAACAGTTTCTTTTCTGCAAAAGAAAGTGTACGAAAATTGCCAAGTGTTTCACAATCCATAGATATTTCTTGAATTTTGCCATTGAATTCCAATGGGAATCCTTTAATCCCACCTATAACCGAAAGCAACTGGCTGTGACACTTAAGAATTTGATTTTTGTATTCAGTATTTCAAGATCTACAAATCTATGCTATTAAGCCCTCTGTGCGCGAATTTAGGAAGTGTCAGTAGCTCCCGGACTATAATTGTAGCTCTCACCAGCTACCAGGTCACTTCTACCTGCAACGGTTAATTTATGGAGTAGATAGTGAGAATGAGGGGTAGGATTTGGTCCCAACTATCAGCTCCTCAAGTGTGAACATATCTTTGTCTGGATCACAAGCATATGTCATTAACCAAGATAAAGAATCTTCCATAAAACACATTGTATGGAGATCGTTGATTAATTTGCAATTAATTCTTCAATTACTTATCTGCCTGAACTATGAAGCATGTCAAATGCAACTCATAAATGTATTTACTCAATTGATAATTAAAGAAATCGCATGAGATAGATAGATATTTTGATGGAAGATGTTGTCATTTGCCGCAAAAAGCTTTTTGACTTGAGCTATATGATGAGATGATTACTCATAAATTCACAAATTCGAAGTAAAAAATACAAATTATCTATCCGTTTGTCTCTGCATTTAAACTGGTCTTCGGTAAACCGGCTGATTATTCAAAAGTTCCTATATATACGTATATACTTCACCGCTGAAACGTCATCTTTTCAATTCTTCTTCATCTTTTGCATCATCCGTTGTGAAGCAATGTACACCTCAACATTTTCTTATATCTGCCAATAAAAGTCGTCCGTCTTTTAGGTGCTACATCATCACTTGAAGCCGGTGTGAAAATGAAGCGTTGCATAAATATAGAAAACACCAATCTCTTAGAGAAAATTGATGCATAGACGATGGGGGGAAGTAACATTTTTTCAGACTTTCAGATGACAAAGACAACTTCAGATCGCAAACTAGAAACTAAACCTTTTTTGAGAAAAGAATTTGACTTTCATCAGCCTGAATAAAAGGACAGTAAGGAGTATCTAAGGATAGTAATTACGGATAGTGACAACATGGACATAACTTGACGATACAGTATTTTAACGACTTGCTATAAAACTTCTTTCTTTGCTTTCTGAAAATTGAGAGAGGTGATAGAGCTTCCTGATTTTCAACTCATGAAAGTCAGTGCTTTCCCGGACTCGATTTCGTCAATTTTTTATGAATATATATGCATTTTTTATTATTATGCTTTTCTATTCTAAGCTTAGACGAATCGATGTCATTTTGTCTCAATTAAAAATCGTTGAACTTTGTTCCACTTTGTAGGGTAATCCTCTTTTAATGAAACAAGTGGCTAAAAAGCCACAACAGTAGAATAATTTTCATTCTCAAGAGAATCGTGATGTCGGAAATTCGCAACTCAGACAGCTTTAGGCTTCAAAGCAGCTTATTGATGTTATTTTTTAATTTGATGAGTTCTCATCGAATTTATGGTAATAACAATAACACTTACTGTGCATTACTAAGAATCCCATGAACCACAGGTTCGAAAGTATTTCGCACAAGTTCGTCGACAATTTTGATATTCACGAATCTCATTTACTTTATCGGCTTTCATCAACTGCTTTTTTTATGCACCGAAACTATCAACTGACAGGTATTTCTTGAAAATAATTGTTGAAAATAAATCTGGATAAGAATCAGAGTGAAGATTCTATTTTCGTAAATCGAGGAATTTATTTACATTGTTATCAAAACTTTCAGGAGTCTTTACATATCTCACGGCGTCAATGCAGACGCCTAAATGTCGTTGCATTTTCCTGAATAATTGAAAGCAGAAATTGCATTGAGGTTGAGAATTCCAGCTCAGTTCAGTATATTGTCAGAAAAATATAGAAAATGTCTGTATAGAAAAAGTCTCAGTGCAAAATTGGGTTAACAATTATCTTGAAAAGTCAAATTAATAAGCTTTCTAAGAAATCTCGATGAATATCGGGCAAATATGGTGGTATTATTTCTAAATAAATGAATGAATTCCACAACGACATAAACAAAAAAATCAAAACTTCCTCATTGAAGAATTGCCATGCTCTATGAATGCTGCGGAAGGCTCGCTTCCCTCTTACTTGACTGTTTGATGCCGATGTATTTAGCTTGAAGAATAAAGCTTGTTGATGATGCTTGGTATGTAAATGTTTAAACGGAAAATGAGAAAATTAACGGATTTTCATATTGCACCATTCAAGAGCTGATAGATTTTGATGGATTTCCAGTGCCATCTGTCACGACACAACATTTAAATTGACAAGTGATGAATAGAATCGCTCATCAATGAAAGCATGAAGATACTGTGCCAACTGATGACATGTAAGTGGACAAAACAGCTTAATTTGCAGTAGAGAAAAGCATTGCAGTCTGAATACTCAGACAATGCGAAACTTTCTCATGCGCATTATCTATTTTACTGAAGAAATGCGTAAATTCACCGGATGTTTCAAGTCCCGACTATTCTCCTCTAAGTAAATGAAAGTATGCGACAATATGTGCATTTAATGCTACATGACTATTATACGGCCAAAATTTGGTATGCCGTGGATTAATTAAATAAGAGAGGTGGTGCATATTTCATAAATATTATTGCACGACTTTCATGTGACGCATTACTATGTCCACATTTATCAAATGATTTATCACTGCGTGGCTGTTATAATCTCTTATCGCACTGTGGTTGTATATCATGTATTCGTTGTATGCAAACGTTTATTTCAGGACATAGAAATAGAACAAAGACATTTTGATAAACAGCGATTAGATAGAATTCACTTTGAGATTTCCTCAATTGGCTAGCCAGCACATTGTTATTTCTAGGCATAGAAATCGTATGTCGGTTCTCCATATGCGTAATGTATGGGTGTTGGGTGAGGACGGGATTAAGGAAGGAACCGCTTATCCTTCCCGAATGTGCACTTTTGTGATTCGAGAGTCTGCAGTCTGGTTAATAATCAGCCAATGTCTGATTACACTTGCGACCTCCACGTAGCTGGATTACAGGTGTTAACCACACACCCGGTCGGCTGTAAGGTTATAGATGATATTAGAATATAGTTATTAAAGTTCTGAACCACTTTGATGACCTCCACGTAGCTGGATTACAGGTGTTAACCACACACCCGGTCGGCTGTAAGGTTATAGATGATATTAGAATATAGTTATTAAAGTTCTGAACCACTTTGATGACCTCCAAGTAGCTGGATTACAGGTGCTTGCCAAACACCCGTTCAGATCAATAGCGAATCATTATCAAAATCGAATTATTATCAATAGCATTATTTCATCTACTGCTATTGTCCAAGAAAGCAAAGGCACATGATTCCTTCGCGTCTGCAATACCGTGGACAACTGCTCATTAATTGTTTCCAATGTCCATCGCTATAGATTCAACTGAAGTGCGAAGACTGCTGCGTGGTGTCATAATGGAGGGTGGATTGTGTAGCATTAAGTTGGTTAATGCACGCATTAGGCTGCGTTTACACGTGCAACTTGATTGCTGACACTTTTCGATCCATGATGAGTCACATAAGAATGGACAAACAATTGAGGTAAAGGGATGCCTTCAATGATTGAGCATCGTGCGTCACCAGACAATAGCAATCTAGCGAATGGTGATAAAGAGAAAATGCATTGATTCATCAGCTTATCATCCTCTGAGTGTCAACTTAAGTTCAGCCGTGTTGAACTTTATCTGCCACTTTTTACTGACACTCAGAGGATGAAGCTGATGAATCAATGCATTTTCTTTTTATCACCATTCGCTAGATTGCTATTGTCTGGTGACGCACGATGCATAATCATTGAAGGCACCCCTTTACCTCAATTTTTTGTCCATTCTTTTCTGACTCATCATGGATCGAAAAGTGTCAGCAATCAAGTTGCACGTGTAAACGCACCCTTGGGCCTCAGCCACACTGCGAGCTTTTCCAAGTTTTTCCAAGCAAAGAGTTTTGCAGCAAATATAAAGTCATCACTGCAGCAGTTGTAGACTGCCACACTGCAAGCAAAGCAAACGAGAACGATTGACAGCTTGAGGACATACGTTTGCTCGCGTTTGCTCGGGACGCCCGTGTTAGCTTTGATTCCTGTGTGGCAGTCTACAACTGCTGCAATGGTGACTTTGTATTTGCTGCAAAACGCTTTGCTCGGAAACGCTTGGAAAACCTCCCAGTGAGATTTTGAAACCCCTTGTGCCGCAAACTTTTTCGACAAAAGATAGTTTTTGTGTTCAACAAACTATAATTGACTACAACTAAGCTTGATAACGTCGACAATGCATTTATTACCAATTTTGATGTTATACAATTATTCACTAACATTCCTGCTCATGATACCATCGATCCTAACTGAAACGATTCCGCTTTTCAAAATGATTTAAATGGGTTAATATTGTGGAGTACGTGTTGTAGGCGCGTCATTTTATGTATTCGTAATTTGATCTTGCTTGATTCATGAGTAGGGCTAACATTTGTTGTCATGATTTTCTAAAGGCGCTTTTCTTCGACAGCTGAGCTTGATGTCCATTGGCTGGGGGGACGGTGAAGAGTGAATGCAGAGCGTTTAGCGTGGCTTACGGGAGATGAGAGACCTCCCATTGTTAAGTCTCGATGTATGAGGCGAAATTTGTGTAAAGGCGTATTACATATTTATCACACAACGATTAAATTTTTTGGGATTCTAGGATGAACAGGATCTGTTTACGTGTGGGAATCGAAAAGGCAAAGACAAGATGTACAAGATTTGTTTACATGTGCAGATCGCAAAAAGCATATTGCATTTATTGATGATGAATTTAATGACAGGATGAGTTTACATGTGGGAAATGTAACATTTGAATGATGTCTGACTTATCTTTGTGACATATCTTTCAAGACATATCATTACCTATTCAGTGTTTTGTCAGCCACTATGTGTAGGACCCCGCTCGTCTGGGTTTGAGTGGTCAGGTTAGGGGTCGAAACACAACTATACGAGTACCTGCTGATGACTGGCGGACTGCAGTATTATGTTTTATATCACTTAATCGGTAGCTGAAGTCGTGGTCGATGTATTGTATTTCACAAATGAAGAACAAATGAAGAAATGTGGGAATACATGAAGCATTATAGATGGAAAAAGAAACTGGCAATAACAAATTTAAGTGAAGAAATATTATTTACTATCTGTAGTCTTAGGTATAGTGTGTATAGTTTCATTGCTTTCGGTGTAGTAGAGTGTCATTGTGGTTCTATTGTTTTCCTCCATTATCCACTTTCCACTTATCCACCATGTGAAGTGTCAGATATAGTGTAGCATCAGTTCACTTGTAATCGGTGTAGTAGCATTATTGTATTTCCATGTTTTACCTCCACTTTTCCAATTTTTATCCATCGGTCTCCTGTTGTTGTTTGATATCCAATTTCAATTTCCTTAACCTATATTGACCATTGTCCTATTCTATTTCCACTACCAGCATCTGTAGTCGGTGCTGCATATTAGACGTCTGTTTTGAACGTGTATGCGGCAGTGTTTGGAATCTATGGTATCAGTATATTAACAGTAAGAATGAGTAGTGTTACAAGTCTTAAGATTTCCAGTTTTGCCAGATATTGGGCCAAGGCTGATCAATTTCAATTCGTTGCCACGAGAAAATTGTTTACAGTGGCATTGCATCTGTACACTTGCGGATTGGAGAACGTCATCAGTCCTCATTCAATTAATAATTTGAATTAGTAGGCATTTTTCATCATCGTATGAGAATAATAAAATATAATCTCACCCTCGTCAGTGGGTGCATTGACATTCTGCTTTCGTTTGAGACATTTTATTGTAATAATATTTTATAATTTTAATTTTTTTATTTTATTGATTTTATATGCTTTATATGATTAATTTTATGATGTGCTTTTTCTATCACGTGTTCACAGTGAAGACTTGCTCTTTCTAGAAGTTGTGACTGCTACGGTTATTTATTTATCACGCTTACACGTCAATTATCGCCGGATTAAAATGTATAGGGCAATGGTACAAGCTAATTAATTAGATGAGATAGTCATGTGATAAGGTGGCATTTTTCACTTTATGAGAAATACTTTTGATGACGTCTTGATAAAAGAATTACCACAAATGTAATAATGGAATTTGCCATTTATCGTGCGCAAAACCTGTCATTCAGAACTATCGTCAAGTAACAAGTCTCTATTCAGAGAAATAACCAAAATTTTATTCATTCACTGTGACTTTAAACTGTCACGGAGACAGACAGCCTGAAATATATGGTAATCGGAAGGAAACGTGTCACAATAAAATCAACAATGACATGTTTCTTGACCTGGTGAACTCGAGAAATATTAGAAATATTCTAACTTTATGAAATATTTATTTGAGATATATTGATATTTCAGAAACTTGCAGAGCGAGAAGACAAAGACAAAGTAGAATGAAATATTGACATTAATAATCCCTTTTCATGCCATAATGGTTTGAAAATAAGGATCAACAGTAACTGTTAGCGTCAAAGTATATTTGCCTGAAGGAGATTATGTATTGTTCAAGACGATTATGAAAACAAACTCAAACGAAGTTGAATGAAGTGGATTTAAATGACGATATTCATAGAAAAGTCTTTACAGCGGAACTAAATGACGCAAGAAGCGATTGATTAATTGAATCAGTGTAGAATTATGCAACACAGTTGTCGCATGCACCCAAAATTGAAGTTTTTTCAATATTTTATATTAATTTAGATTACCGGTCCTTGCCGTAAATCGATCTACTATGTCAAACACAGACTAATAAAGCAATGTTATTAGTAAACATATCCCACTGAAAGAGTCATAAATATTAAATATTTGAGTTATTGAAAGTCTTACTAACAACTCTACGGAAATGCCTTCTGAGTAGGCCTAATGTACCCTCTAGAAAGACTTCCTGACAAAAATGATTCATTTCAAGAATTGCATGCACTTTCATCCTATTCTCTCTCTCTTCTTCTTCTCTCTCTCTCTTCTTCTCTCTCTCTCTCTCTCTTCCCCTCTCCATTTCATTGCACTATTTAGTCAGGTTGTTGACAAAGCCTCCCCAATCAACTGCATCGAAATAAATAACATTTCTTATAAGCAACCTATTTCTATCATCGATAGAAATGGATACATAGATATATGTATTCGAGCTTTCATGGTATATTGTACTCTTTTATTCTCTTCCTTGCAAAAATGTCCCCTTCAGAAATGGCATGCACTTTCATTCTGTTCTCTATTCTCTCTGTTTCTCTCTCAGACACTCACGTGCTAGACAAAATTATATGACCTTTTTTTAGAAACACTTTATGTACACATTTTCCATTTTTTTAAGAAAAAAGTTAGCTTGTCTAATGAAGAACATATTTTGTAACTGGTTTTGACAATCAGTTTTATTTCTTCGACAATGCGATCCTCACCAAACAGTCTCTCGCAGATCCTCTGCCAACCGCAATTTTGAAGGAATGCCTTGTGCATCTGTCACCTTTTCTAGCCCATTTGGTTAACGACTCTCAATCGCGAGAATCCTTCCCATCCAGTCTTGCAGTAGCACGTGTAACGCCGGTAATTATGAAAGGAAAGTAGACATTCAAAACGAATCATCATATCGGCCCATCAGCAGTCTTCCCGTGTTATCAAAGTTAATGGAACGACTAGTCCTACGACAGTTAATTTCTTACCTCCAAACCAACGACCTCCTTCCGAAACATCAATCAGCCTATCGTAGGCATCGCTCCACAGAGACTGTCATCATCAATGTCGTGAGTGATCTACTAGAATCCATGGACAGGGGAAAATTGAGTCTACTGGCGGCACTTGACGTTTCGGCTGCACTCGACAGTGTAAATCATGACATTCTCGTACGACGTCTGTCAACATCGTATGGTTTGAGCGGATCAGTCAGTAAGTGGTCACAGTCTTTCCTAAATAATCGTTACCAATAATTTCACAACAAAAATTCCCTTTCAGACATTTAGAAAGTGACCCATGGTGTTCCGCAAGGTACAGTTTTGGGGCCAATCCTCTTTGCCCTATATACTGCTGAAATTTCCTTGCTCGTCCAGAATTTTGGTCTAAGTATTCATGCTTTCGCCGACGATATTTTCATTCACGGCTCATGCCACTCTGATAGCGAATCATCACTCTCTGCAACGGTATCCGAGTGTATTAGGTCTATCCAACTGTGGTTGAAATCCAACAAGCTTACCTTGAATATAAAGAAAGCGAACATCATGTGGTAATCTGCTCGACATGAAGAAGATGTTGTCATTGCAGACCATCCTATTCGCCGTGTCATCCTTCCGATATCGATACCGTATCCTCCTGTTTCGGTATACTGCGACAACTTCGCATCATCCGTCGCTCAGTAAATCGCTCGCACATCACTTACCTGATAGTGACATAAGTATTCCCAGTACTTGATTACTGCATCACGGCCCTCGCTGGCCTACCTGATGTTGCTATCAACCGGCTCCAATGTGCAATCAATGCCTCGGCACGTTTAGTTAATAATACTCCCCGTTTTGAGCATATAACCTCTACGAGACCTGAATTGGCTTTCCATTCGGCAACTGATTGATGTGCGCGTAGTCTCTCTCGTCTACAAATGTGTCAATGGTCTGGCTCCTTCTTACGAAGCTATCATTTGTGAGCGACTCCCCAAACCGATCTCATCTGCGTTCTGCCTCATCTCACCATCTCATCGTGCCAAGATGTAGACTTAAGTCAACTAAAAATAGACTGTTTTCCTCATGTGCAACGCCATTATGAGCTGCCTCAAGGATGTACAGTGCTGAGCTCTCAACATCGATTCAAATCATCTGTCAAGAGCCTATTCACGAGTAAATGATCGCATTTTTATGTGTTTCTTTTAGAGTTGTGAAATGACCCTGAGGCTGTTTAGCATGTGTCATTTTTAATAAAAATTCTTATCAGTCAATCAGCACTCTGTACATCTTACTGCACAACTTCTTCGTGTGAGTAACACATTTATATTTTGTATTATCTCAATTTGAATTCTTCACTCATAGACATTGATTTCTGTTAATTGGACATCTGAACATTTATATTTTCGATGTAATCTGAGCCATATAAAACTGCTTAAAATTCCTGTACCTCGAATTTTTTTAATATAAAAATTGTTTCTCTCTTTATCTCGTTTTTATCCTGCGAAATTTGAGTATTTGAAAACAGTCTTCCGATAGCTCACGATTTCCGGGGCTCTCAGGTTACGTCAGCTTTCCGATTGCTGCATGCAATATAAAAAGAGGTGGTTATTAATGAGACTGTTGAGTCATAAGCTATTGCATTCATCAATCATTATTGGAATTTCGAATGTTTTCCGATGAATTTTATCTTTTCTTTATCTATGTCGGTGCAATACCAAAATGAAGTTTCATCACATTACAGTGCTTTTTTATTAAAATAATGTCGGAGATTATGCGTTACATCAGTTTTCAAAATAAGTTAACAAGAGAAAAAATGTCTCATCGTAAGTCGTCACCTAAGTTCAACATAAAGTGATATTCTCCACAGAAAGGAATTATGCTCGGAAAAGTCGCTTTCGATATTTCAACTTCACAAGAGCGTGCCATGGGGTCAAGGAAAAAAAATTAATTTACAAAGTTAGAAATCATTGGTAGCATGTTTACAATGGAAGGGATGCATTCATAAGCTATTCATGAGACGAAAATGTCCATCGATCTGAACAATGGCAATTAAATTCTAGAAACTACTGCAAGGAAGTCTTAAGCTAGTTTGATGCTTTTCCGATTAGTGCTGACATGGCAGCATAGGATTTTGTATGCTTCCTAAAGGATATTGTATTTATATTTCTGTCTGACGACATCTTTCAATTATGTGGCACCAGTATAATATTCAACTGGTTCAGTCAATCTCTAAAAATGACAAATTCAGAGATGCTGCGTATATAATGCGTTGTATAAGAATTCTGTATTTTGTAGGGCATCACTTATACATTGATTGACTTCCTATATTTTTTGTGAATTTTTATGTCAATAAAGATTTTTAGTATTTGAAATATATATGTGCTACAACAGCAACAACAACTATACTTGCTTTACGAAGATTGTGCTAATTAAGGCTGCAAGTGAATGAGTCAGAATTTTGCTTTTGGATGTAAAGTAGACCGAGGATGATAATTGATAATTTCAAGAATAGGAGTCTACTGCTTAACAATTTGAATAGCTTTGTAGTTTGCGTAGATGCCTGGAGCTGGAACTTCCTATACACGTCAAAAAGTATAATATCAAATTGTTTGTTATTCATTTGTTTCTTAACTTGAATAGTTTGGCTTTAGATTGTTGATCTAACAGACATTCTTTAAATCAGAAGTTTAATAACACGGTATCATTGGTCATAGTTTATGAGATAATGAATCGAAAGAGATCATAGACGACAAATATGGCCGGCCGGCCGATTTAACAAGGTCCATGTCGACCGTTAGCGACATTAATTTTGGAATAGATTGTTTAATCAATCAATTACAATATCAACTACATGTGAATAATAACATAGTCATGATTACCGGCAACTTATGCTTGTGTCTAAAACCCTACTTTACCTCTTTAAAGTTTCCAGAATCCTACATTCTACAGTAGCCTGTAAGCGTAATGCGTATTCCTTAGCCTATATCTATTGCAAAATTATTCCAAATCTTGATTAATTTTACTACATGTGTTAGTTTATGTAACACGTGAAGTTTGGAGATGAATGATGAATGATGAATTTCAATGCAGTCTAGGGCCTACAACCCGAACATTTAACAGCGGATAGTGGATTGTTTAATATGTTAATGGCACGCTATAAATTTGATTGACGTTTGACAGGCGGCGCAACATTCTCGGTCTTGAAACAGTCACTGAAATGAAAAATTGAAGACATATTTGGCAAGCTGCTTGTTCCAAATTCTTATTCGTCAGCCCACATCATCAATATGAACTTGTAGAATTACGTCTTGTTAGTTATAACTCTGTATTGAGTGTGAAGCATTGGCATGTGTACAAAATTCAAAATCTAACACAGCATGTAATACATGTAAATAACACAGTGTAGGTGTCATTGGATTTCTACACCTAGAAATCTAACCCTACAGTAATCCCCCTCAAGTGACTGAAGAAGGAGCGATATAGAAACGGGCATTGTAGGAAAATATGCAGGTTTCAAGCGTTCAAGTGAAATTTTATCCTCCTTGCCATTGACATTTATTGTGGAATACTTTTCATGTCTCTTGATGATGCGAAAAGGACCAGAGTATGGTCTTTGTAGTGGTTTGCGATAACCATCACTGCGCACGTACACGTATTCCGAATTTGCAAGATCTTTAGGGATATAAGGAGAATTTGATCGGTTATGTTCAGTTTGATTTGGTTCAAGACTTCGCATTGTGTTTTGCAGCTGTTTGACGAATTCACATGTTGGTTGATTGAGACGAGCATTGTTGTCTCGGGTCATTTCTCCGGGAATACGCAAGGTTGTTCCATAAACTAATTCCGCAGGGCTGCAGCCCGGTTCAACTCTCCAGGCAGTGCGAATGCCTAACATAACGAATGGAAGATCGTGCATCCAGCGTGAATTGTCCGTTCGAGCTTTCAGAGCTTGTTTAAGTTGACGATGCAGACGTTCGACAAGTCCATTTGCTTGTGGGTGGTAGGCTGTTGTCAATGTTGCTTTGGTGCCGATCAGTGAATTTAACTAAATCCACAATTTAGAGGTAAATTGTGGACCACGATCTGAGGTTATGTCGTCTGGGACCCCAAATCGAGCAATCCAATGATGTATAAATGCCTTGGCACACGAAGTAGAAGTAGCATCTGGCAGTGGAATCGCTTCAGGCCAGCGAGTAAATCTGTCGATGATTGTGAAAATATAAGTCATGCCTTCGCTCGACGGGAGAGGTCCAACTAAATCTACGTGTAACTGCGAAATCTTTCCATTGGAAGTGAACGTTTTGAAAAGGGAGTACGGGTATGTCGAGATATTTTCTGGTTTGACATGCGTGGCATTCACGACACCATTGTCTTATGTCTTTCTTCATTCCGCGCCAAACAAAACGAGAAATAATAGCATGTTGAGTAGGGCGGGGACCAGGATGCGATAGACCATGAATTTGATTAAATATCATGCTGGTCCATGAACGAGGGAGTATTGGTCTAGGAGTTCCTGTTGAAATATCACATAAGATAGTCACATTTCCGAAAGACACATCTTGAAGATTCATATCGGTATCAGACGTGCGATAATCAGACATTTCACCAGACTGAATTTGATCGCTTGCCAAACGATTACATGAAATGTTATGTTGTGATTTTAATTGCATTTTATTTGCGGAATTGATGAAATCAACTTCTGCTTTTGATTCAGATGTCGCTGAACTTGATGGTATACGCGAGAGAGCGTCTGCAACTACATTAAATTTGCCTTGCACATGTCTGATGTTTGTTGTGAATTCACTGATGAAAGACATATGACGGATTTGTCTAGGTGAACGACTGGTTTGACTGCTCAAACAATAAGTCAAAGGTTTATGATCTGTGAAAAGTGTAAATTCACGACCTTCGATGAAGTGCTGAAAGTGTTTTATGGCTGCATAAGCTGCAAGCAATTCACGATCAAAAACACTATGATTTCTTTCGGCTGCTGAAAGTTTTCGGGAGAATAAAGCTATTGGAACCCATGTTCCACTATGTTTTTGTTCAAGTTGTGCTCCAATTGCAGAGTCCGAGGCATCAACTGTGATACTAGAGGAGGCATCAGGTCGAGGATGATACAGAAGTGCAGCTTTAGTAAGTGCACGTTTCGCCTCATCAAAAGCAGTCTGACATGTATCTGTCCATTCAATTGCTTTTCCACACCCAGATGCTTGCGAATGAAGTGAAGCGAGCTTGCCGGAAATATTTGGTAAAAATCGGTGATAATAATTGATCATACCCAAAAATCGTTGAAGTTCTGAGCGCGTGGAAGGTTTTGGGAAATTGATTATTGTTTCTACACGATCAATCAAAGGAAGAATCCCGGTACTTGTAATCTTGTGACCAAGAAATTTTAGCTCAGAAACGCCAAATTCGCATTTTGCTCTGTTGATAACAAGGCCATTATCAGATAAGAGGCGGAAAACATGAGGTAAGTGTTCACAGTGTTCTTTTGAATTCTTACTCGCCACAAGTATGTCATCCAGATAGACGAAAACAAATGGTAAATCCTGTAATACTCCATTCATAAGACGTCGAAATGCTTGAGCTGCGTTTTTCAGCCCAAAGGGCATTCGCAAGAATTCATAGAGTCCAAATGGAGTGATGACTGCGGTTTTGGGAATAGACGATGCTGCTACGGGAATTTGATGGTATCCGCGAACGAGATCGATTTTTGAAAATATAGTAGCATCTGCAAGATTGTTATTGAAATCTTGGATGTGTGGAAGGGGATATCTATCAGCAACAGCTACATCGTTTAGACGACGATAATCTCCACATGGTCTCCAATCGCCAGATGATTTTGGTACCATGTGAAGTGGCGAACCCCATGGAGATTTTGATGGTCTGATAATACCAAGCTGTTCCATTTTCCGAAATTCGTTACGAGCAATATTCAATTTTGCTGAATCCAAGCGTCTAGCTCTAGCATGGACAGGTGGACCATGAGTTTCAATATGATGTTCAATTCCGTGTTTGTTTCTATTTACGTCAAAATGTGGTACTAGAATGTCAGGATATTCGCGCACAATCGTTGCATATTGGTTATCTGGGGCAACTGAGAGGCCATGAATTTGATATGAATTTTCGAGGACTTTCGCATTGAAAACAGAGAAATCATTCAAGTCAAATAAACGGCGTCCACGTAGATCAATGGCAAGATAATTGTTTATAAAAAAATCTGCGCCGAGAATTGGCTTTGTTACGTCAGCGATGTAAAACTCTTGATAGTATAATCTTTTCCCACCAATAGAGAGATAACTTTCTGGTTCCCCATGTTCGGATGATAGAGCCATTGGCAGCGATAAGAGGATCGGTTGGAGCACTATTGTTCTTGTCTTGTGAAGTAGCTGGAATAACTGAAACGTCAGCACCAGTGTCAACAAGAAACAGTTGGCCTGTGCGACGATCCCAAACATATAGCGTGTTCCGTTTGGTTCCGCCGGCCGCCTCCACGCCTAGCGACCGGCTGTGGCATTTTCCGATGCAGAATTTTGATGCGTGATTAGGCTTTCAAATATACAGCCAGGGTGGCAACGACGAGCTTTAGGGCCGAACTTGGAATGATAGAAGCAAATGTTAGACTGGGAACTAGAAGTGCTTGATCTGCTATACTCGCGTTGTTGATCAGATGAACGTGGTCGACGGAAATTTCGAGATGAGGCATTGATCTCAACACTGTGTGCGCTTGAAGTTTCCGTCGAATCAACATGATGAAACGATGTAGATCGCGTCTGAATTATTCTGTCAGCCGCTTTCGCAAGTTCCTGAATAGTTGCGAATTCTTGACCAGCTAGTATGCTGCGTACATCGATCGGCAAATTTGAGAGAAAAAGTGCTCTTTTAAGAGTGTTTGGATCATTATTAAGCGAATCGATTTTTCGCAATAATGCAGTAGTAAGTAAGTAGGTAAGTAAAGACGTATATTTGTAGTATACAACACCCCAATAATGAAAATCGTGAGGTGTACAGACGAGGGTTCACAGTCACAATATATAATAGTCATGAACTTAACAATATTCAAATGAAATTTAAATAACAAATTATAAAGAGAAACCAGTATTGAACAATTTAGACATGCTAATGATGAAGCTTTTGCTACGCATAGCGGAAGTTATATTTGGCAGACGGAACATATCAGAAACAGTCATTACGGGTAAAGTCAAATGTTGCAAAGGATGAGCTGAATTAGAATGAATGTCCCGAAAAAACTTGAATCCCAGCACTTTCCTTCGATATGAAAGAGGCATGAACAGCGAACAAGTACAGTGATTGCCACAAATTATTCGATGGGCACGAATGTGCGTTCTGTGCTAACACTGGAAGACTCGTTGAGGTTGGTAAAAAGTGGAGCAGCATACTCCAAGACACTTCTCACGAATGCATTATACACGATGACGAGTTGTTCGAACAAATTGTCATCGAACAAAACACCGAGAATTCTAACATTTTCTCTAACACTGATGGCTGGTAATTGATATTCGATTCTGTCCAGTGATTTGTTGAACGTGACAAAGAATTGTTGTAATTTTCTTTGTTGAATTGTCATCCTGTTCTCTTGCGTCCAGCGAACTATACAATCATAGCTTTGAGCAATATTCGAAGAGTCTTTATTTTTGTAGACGTTGTTGATAAGAAAGAGGTCATCTGCATACTTCACAAGTATCTGATTCTTCTTGTCAGATATTCTCAAATCCGACAGGAAATAGGCAAAAATCAATGGACCTAAAGAGGACCCTTGGGGAACCCCACTCTTCACCAAACCAAACGTGCTGCATTCACCGTTCCACCTTATTCTAAAACGTCTTCTGTTAAGATAATTTTGAACGAAAGCAATGACAAATGAGCTGAACTTGTCGTTCACCATCTTCTGAAGTAGGACATCGTGGGGAATTTTGTCAAAACCCTTCATGAGATCGATGCAGACAAAATGACAAGCTATGACATCTGATTTTTGTAAACTTTCAGTCACAAAATCTTCAACCGCAATCAACGCACAAGTTGTCGAACTGCTTGGACGATAAGCAAATTGATGTTCATCGTATCGAGATATAAATTCCTGTTTAATTTCATTGAGTACAATTCTCTGACATATGCGCTCCGGAATTGGTAATAAGGAGATAGGGCGTATGTCTGATAGACGTGGGGGTCTCGATTTTGGCAGGGGCATCACATCTGCATCTTTCCATTTCTGCGGCAAGTCTGCAACCTGTAGACAGGCGTTGAACAAGCATGCCAAAGGCTGGCAAAGGAATTCAGCAAATTTTGACCAGATGAAAGTTGGAATATGGTCAGAGCCCTGTGCCTTACGCGAAGGCCTTACGCAGTAGGTTTGCGATCTCCAAGGCCATGGAGGGATAAAAGTTCAGTATCCTTTTCTGATTGACTTTTGCCAAAAGCATCAAGTAGTGCTGTTTTCAGGGTATTGTATTTGTCGGTAGCTGGAGGATTGATGATAACGAAACGGACCTCGGCGGCAGTCCTATCATCCAGAGAGGAGACAACATAATCAAATTTGGTAACATCTTGAATGATTCCTTTAGTATTGAATTGGGCCTCTACACGAGCAAACCAAATGTCGGGATCATGAGACCAAAATTCAGGAAATTTTAATGAGACAGCATTAGATGTACTGTGGTGCTGAAGCGATAATAGGCTTTGAGATAAACGCTCAATGTCGTCTGAAGTCATTGCACTAGTAGACATATTCGGTAGTCGGGCCCACCAAATGTAGAATTACGTCTTGTTAGTTATAACTCTGTATTGAGTGTGAAGCATTGGCATGTGTACAAAAAAATTCAAAATGTAACATAGCATGTAATACATGTAAATAACACAGTGTAGGTGTCATTGGATTTCTACACCTAGAAATCTAACCCTACAAACTCAAGGATTCGAATTTTAACTGTGGCGTAGAGTTCTCAATTGAAAATTCTCTAATGCAAAAATATGAAAATGCTTTTCAGAGGATTTCCCTCAGTAGTGAAGAAGTAAATCTCTTTTCAGTGAATCATTTCAAATCAAATTCAATGATTGACCTCGCACTTTCGGAGACAAATCATTTCGTAACATCAGCACTCAGTCAACAATTTGATTGTTCATCTCAGAACCTTCATCTTTAGAAAAACCCTTTCATTATACAGTGCGTTCATAAAGTCACTGTGCACCTCTTCTAACTTTGTTTTGCCAAAGAAAACAGTCGTAATCTTACAATTGTAGATATCTATCACATGCACAGAGTTACTGGCTCGTTTGGGAAGCGCAATTGAGTAGCTTGCGACATTCAACATGATCTAGAATTTGAATTTAACTTCACATTTGTCAGCTACTAACTCGGTGAAGATCAGTATGTTGCATTCGAAGCTAAGCATGGTATGCTGTCAATGCGAGAGAAGAACTTCTTGGTCGAAAATGTTTTTCGCGCCAATGGGGAATATAATAATGAGGTGAAGAAGGGGTTTTTAGAAAGACTTCCTACATCTGATTTGCCTCATCGAAATATTGATTGGAGTCCAATCAGTGAGTTCAGAAAAGCTGACTCGGTGCACGATCCATCACGCTCAGATCGACCATTAGGTCCTAATCTTAAGTGATAAAAAAAATATTCCTGAAAATGTTATTTCTGAAGCTACGACCCATTGCCCAAACAAGTCGATGCGTCGCTTATCCCAAGAAGTGGGTCTATCTCTCGGGGCGGCTCATCCTGCTGTAAGAGAGAACATAGGCCTATATCCGTACCGCATCTCTGGCCAACATGAATTGAATGATGCCGATCATGACAAGCGTTTGTAATTCAAGTACTGTGTTTGGTTCAAGGAAAATCTAAATGTAAATAATGTTCTCGATAAGACTTTCTTTTCTGATGAAGTTTGGTTTCATCTATCAAGGCATTTCAGTAGTCAGAGTTCCCGCATATGGTCTAGTGAAAACCCACACGAATTTGTTAAGAAGCCATTACATTCTCTTATGTCAAGACTACAAATGCTTGGGCCGATATTCAACTACTATTGCAAAAATTATTTGACAAAATTATTGCTTCACTCGTTGACGAATTAAGTGACGATGAAAGTTTGACTACTTATTTCTAGCAAGATGGAGCAACTGCGCATACCGCCAATTCCTCAATTCGATATTTTAGTGGAATATTTCAAACAAGAGTTATCTCTGAAGGAGTTTGGCATCCTAGATCCCGGATTTGAATGTCTTGGACTTTTAGTGGTGGTTAGCAGTGAAGCAGGAGGTTTACGGAAGCAGGTCACGAAATCTACAGGAGTCTAGAGAAAACAGCCGACAGCAAATTGACGCTATCAGGCACGAAGAAATTCACCGAATGTTTGAGAATATGAGACGTTGAATTGACATTTGTATTCGTGAACAGGGTGGACATTTTCAAATGTTTTTGTAGTATGTAAATAGATATTTTGTGATCACACAGAAGTCGAAGTTTCTACAAGATAAACTCCACTTTTTATAGTGCCGTGGCAAATTCTAAGCGACAAAGTATTGCGCATGCATTGATTTATTAGGTGCACAGTGACTTTATGAACGCACTGTATTTGAACTTAGAATCGTTGACCGCTCAGAATTTTCTTAATCGCGGAGGGATGTAGATATACAAAGCATTGTTGTAATTCTTGTTGTTGTTATTGTTGTAATTGTTGTTATGCCTGTTTGGGTCATCATTTTGATTCCGTGTTTTCAATTTGCCTGTATGTGATTGACTTTGAAAATGCAGTTAACATTGTTATAGATTATAACGTAGGTTTTTAACTCATTAGATAAGTAAATAAGTCATTGCGCGCAAATATAGGAATAGTTGCATTGAATAATATTTGTTTACAATAGGTTGCTTATCCGGAACACCACTAGAATTGCCATTCATGCATGCTATATGGAAGTTGAATAATGTTTAATGATATAAGATGGCCAAATAATGTCGATGGCGATCAAGGTTTTAGACAACCGATAAAGAGACGCCAGCTGACTTCCTATGCCTGACAAGCCTGTTTTTAATAAGCCGACCGCCGACTGGCCGGTTTTGATTATGCCGGCCACAGGCCGTCAAAGACCGGGCCGTTTCCAACGCTGGTACATGCCAGTGAAAATCCGAAACGCATTGCATGGTGTTTACTAATTATCATTATGTCTACCTGTGAGCATAATGATTACATCATAATTTGCTATGATACATATCCTTGTATAAAGTGCACCTAATGTACATTTCGAAAGAAGTAGACCGTTATACTTTGTCAGACCTTATGGCTGTCACTGTCTCAGTTAAAAGAAGACATCATCCAAAATCAAAAGAGTTAACAAGGCTGTCAAAATCATCAGCATTTTTGGTGGGAAGAAGGATGGCAACTTCATTGTTTCTTCTCAATGCTAAAGCGCAAGTGAAATTTGAAGATACACGTATGTTAAAGCATCAAACATCGCAAAAGAATTCGCTTGTTTTGGAAAGACATGTACTTG
>CAJQUW010006758.1:0-155000 GCA_907163375.1 Prostheceraeus crozeri
CAGTGAAAGGTCCGGGGCGAAGTCACGTGGTCGAAGGTTTGATGGATTCGGACATTTACATCAATAAGATAATCAAAGGACGACGTGTACAGCAAAATAAGGACTGGTATCCTGATGGTGCAGGGGTATTTCAGCAGGATAATGCCCCCTGTCATGTTAGTCGGAAATCCAAGGAGGAGTTCCCACGTTTGGGCATCAATGTCATGGATTGGCCCCATACAGCCCGATATCAATCCTATTGGAAACATCTGGTCCGTAGTTAAGAAGAGAATAAGCAAGGATAAACCTCGCAACAAAAGTGAGATCATATCACATTTTCTCAGAATCTGGCATCGTGATGAAGAACTGGTGGCGGTATGTCAGTCTTTGATAACCTCCATGCCGAGGCGTGTGAAGGCTCTTGTTCAGTCGAAAGGACATCATACAATATACTAATGGTAAGATATCTATGTAATTGTTTTTATAGCAATATCCATGCTCCAGTTACTCACCAGTGTTAGTGTGTAATACATATGAGTATTGGCACCGGTTTGCAGTTTTCATTTATATCGCATTATGGGGATACTGTAACACTAAGATCTAAATTTATAAACTTGCAAACTTGCTGTCAGGCACTGTATGTTTATATCAGACTACAATATAATTGTATTTGCATGCATGCTTTCCGGCAGCATCTTATTTTCTTGAGAGAAATTTTTAACCTTCGCATTATCTCTACCAAGCCATAGATAGCCAGTAGAATCACTAGTTCGCTTATATTCATCTGCTGACGCTGTTATTAAAAAATTCAATTCGGCTATCAACAAATCTGTAGTTATCATGCTCCTCAGTTATTGGGATCTTAAATACACCGGCGCAGTGACCTTGTGGTAGAGTGTTCATCCTGTGTGCGAAAGACCTGGGTTCAAATCTAGGTCGAGTCAAACCTAAGACTTTCAAAGTAGGTGCGCATGGGGTGAAATGCTCCCCACAACATATTGCACACTGATGCAAATTAATATTTTTTGAGCGCACTCGAACCGCTTAACCTACCTTATTAAGACTATATATCTAGCCAGCAGAAATCACTTCCATTTCTTATATATCTGAATTCTTAACGCACTGATCCGATCTGCATAAAGCATCGTTTTAAGATATGCGAATCCGATAGCTATTATGGCATTCTGGACTGGAATTCCTTGCCCCTGTACATAGTGAAAGATACATCTCTACCGAACTCCAAGAAGAACTTGCATAATTTTCTTTACTGAAGAACTTTGTTGCTCTCCCAGTAGGTCTACCTGTACATATGAACACTAAATCATATGCTGACTTTACTTTGTACACCTACTTGTTGTAAATTTGTTTTGTCTGGGTGATTTATGCACTTATGGGTGTAATAAAATGATAATATAAATAATAATTCGGATCAGATCTGATCAACGTCAAGCCTTTGATTCGACGCACGTCTCCAGTGTGTAGCAGGGGCGGATTTAATGGGGGGTGAAGGGGGCGGCGCCCCCCTATGAATCTAAGTAGTAGTAAAATTGCTTTTTAGTTCCGCTGATAACGTTCCTCGTCAAAAAATTCACTAATGGAATACTGAAAGAAGGTTGCATTTGTTGCCCATTCACACATTGCACTTGTTCTTAATTTACGTGAATCTCTGAAAGTTTCTATTAATTTTGACTACTAGCCTACTTAAATTTCCACTTTCATCCTTCATCTGTAGACGATGCGGCAGGGGCAATGATGCAGGTGGTTATATCATTAATGCACATGCATCCGAACATATCAATTCCTGTTGAAGAAGTAATCGATACTTTTGCCTTATCAAAACGTCGATTGATTTACATTTGAAATATAATTACAGAAATTAAATTCATGTTATTTCTTCTATTGTAGTATACTTAGCGACATGGTAAGAGACCTTCAGCAGAGGTCAATTTTCCACCATCCTAATATGTATTGTGTGACCGCCCCTCTATGATTTATTCCTAGATCCACCACTGTTGTGTAGTAAAATACACTCGCATCCTACTACAGAAATGTTTGCGATGATTGACCAAGTTAGACAGAATTTAGGGGGATTACTCATGATACCAATAATAGCAAACATACTTGGAATGTCTCATTGCTGCAATTTTCAAATGATTAAATATATGATGAACACGCAATTCTTTTTGATTTCATAATTCCAAGCCACTTGTTCTCATTTGCTTCGTAATCCGTTTCCAAAATATCTTTACGGTGAAAATTACAAAGTAAATAAGAACAAGTGTCTTGAAAATGACATCAAAGAAAATAATTGAAATGGTTCGTAGGGAAGAAGATTCGACTTGTGAACGTAAATTGCATTGATGTTGGTTCAATTGCATCATTTGGATGGACTTTCATTTTCTGATGAAAATATTTGCTTCTATTACTTAGTTGACCGGAAATGTTTCACGAGCCTATAGTTCAACCGTAAGAATAGAATATCATTCAATGACTTCTGTTGTTTACTTGCCATTCCACTGATTACTACATCCTTGACTTGATATCTTAATTGTATTTGACAGACTAGTTTCTGCCAAGTTCAGCAATAACTGAATTGAACCAATTCCGCCGTTTGAGTAGATGTCATTTCCTGTTGGAAAGGATGTGGATGATATTGTTTTCTGATCACTCATTTCGCTTTGACAACAATCCATGCGTTAATTTTCGTGCTATCCTCCGCTAAGGTTTGACGACATGTTTCATTTAAGTTGTAGTCTTCTCGGCGCACGAATTTCAGCACGGATCGAGGCCAAAAATTATATTGCAAGAACATGTTCAGAGTAACCAGTTCCTCTTCTTGTCTGACAGGATTAAGGGAAACGCACAAAAAGCCAGTGGGAAGCAGACAAACTGAAGTTTTCTCTAAAAATTATATTTGTATATGCTTTCATCGATTAAGTAGGAAGCAGGTTGCTAAGTCTATTTTTTAGTGTATTTTATTATATGCACGCATTATCCGCGGAGATGGTCGTTTTCTTCGACAAAGTCATTTGTTCGACATGCTCTAACTTAAACTCGTACACCACGCTTAATAGTGTAGAAAAGGAGTTGGAGATATTTACAATACATTAATTGTACGCGTATACGAGTTGCTGGCATCTGTGGTCAATCGCACCTTGCATTTTTTAATAAACTTCAGCATATTATTTCCAATAGGTTTCATCGTTCCGCTTTCTGTTAGCATGCTCATTACAAATGAGCAGAGGTTTATCATTAGATGTCCTTTTTTACTTGAAACTCCATAAAATCAAATCGTGGAAGCAAACTAATGAATATCGCAAATTATCTTATCTCATTCGAATTTTGATTTGCCGCACCGATCAACGCCACACCGCGTCCACAAATCCGAATTTCCAAAATTTATTGTTTTTTTGACCAATAATTCTAATATAGGCCTACTGGATTGCTGCGCGCATAATCGGGGTTTCAATTTCTGTTTTATAGCTGTATACTTGCATGCTGTAGATGTGCTGCCAAATTTCCCAAGTTTAAGCTCAATTTCTTTTTGATTAAAGGAAATGAAATGAATTTATCTTTCGACGTACAAACAATTCGTTTTTACTTCGTAATATATATTTCGGCAAATCGACCTTCTCAATCAGATTTTTTTATCTACAATGATCTCATCTAACAAAGACTAGGATTTTAAAATCAAATCTGGAAATGTCCCTAAAAATATATGGGTGATCGATTAGGGGAAGATAGTGAAGTCAAAGATAACAAAGTCAACATAGCACACTACTGTGCAAACCATCCACAATACACTTTCATGCACATCCACCTAATGTTGTAGAGTTAATGCTAGTAAATTTGAGTGGTTCCATTCTGTTTTGTTATTGATCAGTTTTATGTTTTGTTCATTTTTATTTAATAATTACGGCCTTGCTATTTGCCTTTCTATTGCTTTATTGTGATGCACTCCTGTAACGTTCATGTTGAAGTTTTGTTCGATTCCTTCATGCTGGTTTTCACAGTGTCTCCATAGTACAGATGTTTCCTGTTTTTCCTTTAATTGTCTGATGTGTTCATTACCTCTTGTTTACTTAAGAAAAGCTAAAAAACACAACATTGACTGTTTACTTATGAAAACATATGTAGTTGACATTGCTCTCATACTTTCACATGAGCCAACAATGAAAGCGAAAAACAAAAAGGAAGATGAACATATCACGGAATTAGTTTTAAAAATTGGAAATGAAATCCACAGTAGCGTACAATTAGAAATTGATTCTCCTTCAAGACACAATGACAACAAACTGCCAATTCTTGACTTGAAAGTATGGATAGAATTTTTACTCCTTTTCTATAGCAATTTTTCATAGGTTCTAGCAATAACTCTTCTGCTGACATCATTTCTTCATCTTTCTCTACCGTTTCTGCACCATTAGATAAAGCAGATCGCTATCTATCGCAGCAATATTTTAAATTTTTGATGCTGAAAAATATCTAGTCAGGAGCGTGCTTAGAAAAAGATTACTCGTTTTTGTTAATTAGGACCCACGAGGCAGGGAAGCAGACATTTTTGAAAATTCGAGTGACTGAGAGAAAGTTTCGGGTATGTGCCACAATTGTGCCAAAAAGAAACGACAAACTATTGCTAGAACCCATGAAAAATCGCTTTAGAAAAAGAGTAAAAAATTTTGTACGAAGAATTTTTTTGAACAGTGTATATTACGTCGAAAGATAACATAATTTCATTTCCTTTTATCAAAAATATTATCTTAATCTTTATAAGTCGATTAATATTGCTAGAAAACTCAAAAGTCTTGGTGAAATTATGCACACTTGCCCATTGCACTGTGCGTTGTTCATATAGCATAGCCAAGATCAATAATCATCTCATCAAGCAATCACGTACAGTGTATACATACATGAGACTTTTCCGGCCAATGGCCGGATTTCCGGCCATCAGACGGAATTTTGGTCACCTCTCGGGATTCGTGTAAAAATGCAATAAAAATTTAGGGGGTGGGGGGGGGGGGGTCTGCGGTAGTGAAAAATCTGTCAACGAAATTTTTGATGTCATTTTTTTCGCATTTCCATGTTAATGCACATGCACGCAGCGTGATGCAGTCATTTCGAAATTGAGTTGTACATATACAAGCTGCACGTTTGTCTTTGTATTTTGTACTTGCTCAGCTTGATTATTCTTTCCTGGATCTATTACGGTTGATATAATTTTATTTTCAGTTATTGCGAATCGGGAAGTATGCGGCAAATCGCTGGTGGTCTTACAATCGCACATTAACCATCCATAAAAGAAATGGTAAATGTAGTTAGGAGAAGCACTCGTATGCGATTGTATGATCAACATAGAAGATCAATAGATTCCGATCGATGCTTTGACGGCAAATTCAGATGCAATATTTGACTGTCTAACTTAAGGATTTCAACAGATAGGGACTTAGATTGAATTGCGAGACTATCCAAATACTGCTATTTCATCACTTTATTGACGTGGCTCCGTTGGAATAACAGACAATGTACTTAATTTCTGCATGTTTATTTTTGTCTTTAACACTGCAGAAATTGCATCTTTCGCGTGTCCGTTTCGTGCGTGTCTTGCATTTTGATTTTATGTACTTCAAGGAGAGATATGAAGACAGCTCATTTCTACGCGAACCATGGAGTAAGATTTGCATTTATTTGATTCATTCATGTATTTGTCCAGTTGGTGATGTATGAGTTTCATATGCGCTATGTAAAATTCTGCGTTTGTATGTTGTTGTAAGTTGAATTTCTACTAGTGATTGGTTTACGACCGCAAATGTCAATGTTTATTTCTAACTATCTCTAATTGTTTAATTCTGGATTAATGTTTTACTATAAAATAGAAAATTTGATGAAAAATCACCACATTTTTAGCATTCTCGTTAATTTGTTTTTGTTATGACATGTATTTGTTTTTAGTTGATTTTGTGTGACAACTAATTTCCATTAATTTTACGAATTTAATGATAAAGCAATTCCTAGCATCGTGTAATTAGATTTTTTGATGTTTCACTTCCATTGGTCAATTTTTTACCATTTTCAACCAACCGATGAGAAATTCTTCACGAGTAGCCTCACATTTGTGTCACAAAGGTAAAATGCAACGGTAGTGAACGATGCATATTTTTCATCAGACCGATGTAGTAGACTTCTTGCGCATTATCGTGGAATTAGTATGGAATTATCTTGGAATCACTTTTGCAATCAGAATTTTCTGCGAATTGTTTTAACCAAATTAAAATAGTTTCCTAGTATACGAAATACATGTACCTAAAATTGCAATATCCTAAATGCACCACTAAAAAAATAAAATATTGCTTACTTTAAGGAGATATTTGAAAAAATTGAAGTATCGCGGAATTGCAATAAGGAATTTAAAGTAAAATATTATAATAGCGTTGCAAAATAGCCTGTCTAACCACTGCATTTTATTTGTAGACTGGTCTTTCAAGGTTATGATTATTGTCCAATTGTTAGAGCAGAGCATTTATTAATTCTCCTTTTATAAAAATAGAACGAAAGTTAATTCACAAAACAGTCAAAAACTCGTGTTTTGACAGTACTGATTTCTTGCGTATGGGGTGGGCCTAATTAGGATCCGACTCGTTCATATGCATATAGACTCAGCCTCAGCGTGTTCATAGTAACGGCAACCTAGTCAGTCAACCTTGTTTTCATAGCAACGGCAATGTTAGATGTGACACGTACCTTTATTGAAAGAATATTTACTAGCATGAGAGACAGCATGTGACTTCTATATAGTTAGGCACTATATCGTAACTTTCCTCCCATATGCAACTCCACGATAACATCGTGGAATTACAAAATTGCGAGCGGTCTGACAAAGCGTTCAGAGTAATTTTGTGGGTGCTGTGTGTATGAATGAATTGCTATTTTACCGTAGTAAAAAAAAAACAAAACGATTATTCAATAATCAAAGTAATTTTTCCTCTATGATAAAATTGCATGTCTTTTCAACGAAGAATTGCATAAAAATTCCCATGATTGGAAAAGCCTATTATTATTGCTATACAAAAAATTGCAAATTCTTATTCAAATGATTTTTCTAGTTATGCTTTCAAATCAAGATATCACATGTTGTAAATCATACTTAACCCATTACGTGTATTCACAACAAACTATCCATTTTTGGGTAATGCGGCAAAAAATGAGCACATCCTGTAAAAAGTATTGGGGCTCATTTAAAATTAACAAAATTAAGCACAGACAAATTTGCTTGAATAGAAGCATATATTTCATGGATTCTGGATATTTCGTTAGAAATTAAAGAAGCATATAATTGAATAGACTAACGAGATTGATAGTTCATAGTATGACCCATATGAATATATACTTCGTAGTGTACTGTGTACTTGATTAGCGTAATGAATGAGTGTTGTCTGATGGAAGATACATGTATTATCGCATAATTGTCTCTATGAATTGCCGTTTGAGCATGTGTGAAATGAGTCTCTCTTATTTCAGATTATATATGAAGTCTATCACTTCCGAAGAAGCTCGTGAAATAGACAGCAAATGTAAATTGAAGAATAAATGGTGAGCTGCTTGGTTGTCTGAGAATGACGATGATGGACAGGTCATATCCTCCTGGGCGATACTCCAGGTGAAGCGTTTTGTCTTGTTTGCAACAGCAGCATTACCTACGGCTCTTCCGGAAAAAAGGATCTAAAACGCCATGGTCTTCGAGATGGACATAGGTCAAAATTGAAAAGCTTGAAAGACCAATCTCTGATGTCTGGTGGCTCTGATGGGTGTAGATTAGGTATTGTGCCATTACAAGACCGTGTCCAGCACCAGTTAGCTATTGTTTGTGCTACATTAGTACAATGCGGTATAGCTTATGCATCTGCACCACACATAATCGTTACTTCCCTGTCATCGAACAACTTATTCCTATAAAACAGAATTTGGTCTTTCAAAAGCACTTCATGAGGAATTGATCCAAAAAAATGCAGTAAGAATCTTTCAGTTTGAATATTGACGAAAGTGTCTCGAAAGCAGGTGATAGGATTTTGAGTGTTCTTGTTCATTTATTCGATGAGGAAGCACGAACTGTCAAACTTTACCACGTAGGGACCTATAAACTAACTGGCCGAAAGTTGCAAGATGTCTTCAAAGTTTTGAAACAATGATTTTCTAGCAGTGACATTCCCTGGGAGAACTTATTTAGCCTATTGATGGATTCTTGCAGTGGCCACAAAAATGGTGTAGAAAGCAAAGTGAGAGACATGAATCCATATCTAGTGAACGTTGACGGGGATACCTGTCATACTGTTAACAACGCTGCCAGCAAGTTTGAAGCAGTTGCCGATCCAGGATTTGAAGATCTAGGTCGTCTGGTATACACTGATGTCAAAATCAGTTCACAGGAGATGCTAGAAAGTTTGTGCGAAAGTTTGGAAATTAGCTTTGTTAAACCACGTCGTGTTCTTGACCATCGATTCCTCTATATAGAAGAGGTTGCGCGTAGGATTGCACAAATGTTGACTCCATATCGACTCCAATATGAACACATGAGTGTCATGCGGTCGTGTGCGGTCGTGTCGCTGTCAGTGTACTGTCAATTGTAGTTCTTCTCGTTTCTGCTCCTCTCTCCGGGTCATTCTTAAGTGGAATTTATATCTCTGCCATCGATCTGTGCCGTCGTTGTACTTATTTTGCACCGATTCATCTCCTCATTCCGCTGGATCAATTTTTGTGATTTTTTGGACATTCTGGTCATCGTACGAGAAGTGAGCGATAGTCCACGCTGTGTGTTGTCTCGCGCTGTTGGTCACGTGCAAATATTGGACGCGTTGTGCAGCCGTTTTTGGACAGGCGTTATTCAAGTGACAGTTTGACCGAAGACTACTGTTGTGCTTCTGTGGCTTGTGTGTTACAAACTCTGCTCCAGCGGTACGAGGCATCGAGATCGAGCCCGGTCCTCTCTACTTTCGAATTTTATGCGAGGATCAATACTTTTTTTGTGTGCGTCGAAATAACAATTTCTGTTTTACAATGCCTCCTGTGACGCCTACTCCACCTGATAAAAGGAATACCCGAGGAAACTCAAAAAATGAAATCGTAACTTTGGAATCTTTGAAAAGTCTGATTGAGACATCGAGAACCGAAGTAATAAGTTCTTTGACAAATGAGATACAATCATTAAAGGAAGTTATTTCATCTTTGACTGACCGAGTTGTTGTTCTAGAGCGGGAAACCGATTCTCTGAGAACACAATACAAGGAACTAGCAGAAAAAGGTAACCAACAGATTCCACCATCTTTCACATTGCCTCCAGAAGACCTGATTTATGAGATCGAGCAGCGTCAAGACCGTAGACATAACTTGATAATTTTTGGTTTGCGGGAAAGTGAAACAGGATCAGTTGAGGAAAGGAAAAAATATGACCGAGAAAAGTTGAAGAAGATGTTTGAATTTCTCAATATACAGAATGTGGAAATAGCCAACTGCAATCGCATTGGTTCTGTACAAAAAGAAAGTCCAAGATTGATCAAGGTTAGAATCAGTGATATATCCGTTAAGCAAGAGATTCTGCGTCATTCTAGAAATTTAAAAGGCTCTGTTTTCAATAACTGTTTCATCAAACAAGATTTAACTCCTTTTCAACAGCAAAAGGAACGACAACTACGCAAAGAACTTAAAGACCGAAGAGAAATATCGGGTGAAGACTTAGTTATATATCGAGGTAAAATTCAGCCTAGACAAAATTTGAGAAATTTTCATCACTGATTTTACCACGTCGTTTGAGGAGTTTACCTTCAATTTTATCTACTAATGTAAACCGCGCATTCAACAAGATGGACCATATTCGATCACTAATATCATCTAAATCGATAAATATATTCGCAGCCACGGAATCATGGCTTACCGCAAGTCATTCGAACGAATACATATTCATTGACGGTTATGAAACATTTCGCGATGATCGCATAGATGGCCGTCAAGGAGGTGGAGTGGTGGTATGGGTCAACTCTTCTCTTAAACCAAGTATTTATACAACGACCACTGACCCATGCGGCACAAACAGTATTTGGCTATTGATTTCTCCCTTGAAATTATGCTTTGTCTGTGTCTACATACCCCCTTCTTCAGCTACACGTTACTCAACAGATGTAATAGAATTTCTACCTGTTAATTTAGATAACTTGCTGACTATTTATCCTGAATATGATATACAATTGCTTGGTGATTTTAATCGCATCAACATTTCCTTTTTGGAAAATGCTTTTGACCTTAAAAATGTTGTAAATGAACCTACTCGCGCTGATGCTACTTTAGATCTTGTTCTTTTGTCGTCTCCCCTTATCTGCGAGTATGAAGTTACAGTGGGTCCACCAGTTGCGACGTCGGATCATCAAAGTGTCTTATGTACTCCTATAGACAATGGTATTCCACCAAACTCGAAATTATGTATTGTTCATGATCTTCGTGAGTCCAATGTAACACAGTTTCTGAATATGCTTAGTGGTTTTAACTTTATGCCCCTCTATGATATGAGTTTATCTCTCGACGAGAAGTGTTCCATATTACATTAATATTTATACATGTGTTTCAAACGAACTATCCCATCAACCTCAGTGATAATGACCTCCCGCGATAAGCCTTTCATAACACCATTAATCAAGATTTTAATCAATCAGCGATGGAATGCATACCGTGAAAGGAATTTTACGATGTATCACCACCTCAGTAACAAAATTAAAACCTTGATTTCAAAAGAAAAACGAAAGTGGGGTCAGAAGGCAAGCAAAGGTTCCAAAGAACTGTGGCAAACCGTTAACGAAATAAGAGGAACTAAATCTTCAAGGTCATCGGCTATGGACTCGATCATTAATGCATTTCCTTCGATTGATAATGCTGTGAGAGAAATTAATTCAATGTTCTCATCATATCAGACTCACCGCCTGAATTTTGATGTACCTGATGATGATGGAACAAATTTACATCACAATGCGGAATGGGGTCCTACCGTTGATGTGGAAATGGTATATGGCATGCTTGTTTCAATGAAAGTCAACAAAGCTCCCGGTCATAATGACATCCCGTTATCATTGCAAAAAAGTGCTGCTCATATCATTTCATCCCCATTGACTCACCTAATCAATATTTCCATATTGAGACGCCAGTTTCCAACCGCATGGAAGCGAAGCATCATATCACCAGTTCCCAAAACGTTACCTGTGTCGAAATATGAACTACGTCCTATCTCTTTACTCCCCAATTTATCGAAAATTTGTGAAAAGGCTATTCTGAACTGTGGCCTTGCTAATCAATTTCGGCAAACATTCGGTCAATTCCAGTTTGGTAACATGCCTCATTCCTCTACGACATCAGCACTCATCTGTATTCATGAACTGATAACACGTGCGTTGGACGGTGACGTTTCAGGAGTACTTATCTTGGCATACGACTTTAGTAAGGCCTTCGATCAACTTGGACACGACACCATCATTCATGCTCTTATCAATAATAACTTCCCTAAAGGTTTTATTCTGTGGATTAAATCCTATTTGAGTAATCGATTCCAAACAGTGAAGATCAACAATGTGATTAGTGATGAACTTCCAGTGGTTTCCGGCATACCACAGGGATCAGTTTTGGGAACGTTCCTGTTCAATATGGTTGTTGGCTCCCTCCACCCGCTTTATGAGACATCAGCTGTTATCAAGTACATAGATGATTGTACTTTCGTAATTCCAATCCCTAAAAGCAAAACTGATAATTATCTTCAAGAACATGCTAGTATGCTGGAATGGTCGTCAACGGTTGGACTACGTTTGAACGTCAGCAAGTGCAAACAGCTTTGGATTCCCAAATCATGTAATACTATTCCTCCGTGTATCCCAGACATTGCGTCAGTTAATGAGGTGAAGATACTTGGTGTATTCTTTACATCGGATCTGAAGTGGAACAAACACATGGAATATATTAATCGATATGCCTCAAGACGACTTTTTGCATTACGGATTTTGAAACCTATTCTCGATCATTCCAAATTGAGATCAGTTTATTACGGATTAATTCTTTCGGTGATCGAATACTGCTCTCCTCTTCTGGTGGGTATGTCAACTCAAAATAGTGAAGTGCTTCAGAATATCCAGCGTCGTGCTCATCGCATTGTTTGTGGATCATCAAGCATGTGCGAATGCAATCAGTTCCCGGATTTACAAACTCGTCGCAAAGAAGCGGCTATCAAACTACTTGTACAAATATCTGGTAATCCGGCTCACCCTCTTCATTCATTATGTCCACCGAGATCTTATCGGACTGGGAGATTTATTCAGCCTCAAACCCGTTCAACGAGACGACGAAATTCCTATTTCCCGAAGACAACTATAATCATGAATGGCATTTACACCGATTAGTTGAATTGACCTCCATTGCATATGATATGAGATCTAATTGACATTTTTTTCTCTACTTTACTTCTAACTGATTGTACTGTTTTTTGAATAAACAATGCATCCATTTTACACGTGTGAATAAATGTTCAACTACATGTGCTTGTAAAGATTTCCAATGATATGAAAATATACAATTACTTACTTACTTACATATACATTGTTCTATTCTCTTTTCTCTGAGGAAAGAATAAGTGACGACATAGTAGAAGTGTTTGAAGGATTTCAGCCCCGCTGTTCAGCAAAAAGCTAAAATGTGCTTATCAAATTTGAAGAAAATGAAATTTACTGATGCTGGTTTAACTAGAAAGAAATGCATTGCCCACCACTTGTTCATAGATAGACACACAACGATCTTGACCATGTTCTTTTACATAAATTCCTTCGAATATCTTCGGAAGTATATCAAACTTTTCGAAAGCAATGAGCCGAAACAGCACTTACTCCATGACCGAATGTGGGATCTTACATCAACATTTCTAGCTTTTTTTCTTAAATCTGAAGCACTCACAGAGAAAAATATTGACGATCTTATTAATTGCATCAAACAGGAAAGCAAATTTTTGTCACAAGATATGATATATGTCGACCAAAATGTGAGCAGATATCTTCAGCAGCACACAATAGGGAATTTCACAAGGCAAACTTTCTTGCACAAGGTCAGCCAAGCGTATGCCTTGGCAGCACAACATCTACTTCGTAGGTTGCCATTGCAGAACAAATTCATTTGCAGTCTCAGTAGCCTCGTTCCAAGAAAACGGATGAATGCTGATACTCTCCCTGGGTTGAAGCAACTTGCCGATTCCGTTGACTGTTCCCGAGGATAAAAACACGGCAGATTTTGAAATTCGCAGATACATTGGTTTGTCTGAGGTCGAGATGCCGATAGTTGAGAGGGTAGATACGTTTTGGTACATGGTCTGTTGTGGAAAAGAGGAGAAGCTAACTTTTCTTTGGAAGGTTGTCAAGTCTTGTTTAACATGTTTCCACGGTCCAGTTGTAGAGGGTTCATTCAACATGTGTGGCCAATTAATTCGACATGATCGCCAAAGGTTTGACGTCAGAAATTGGCCAAGAACGAGAATGGCCCAAAGTTGTTTAGGCGTTCAGACCCGTTGAAGACTCCAGTCAACTCAAGACTACTAAAAAACATGCTACAAGCAAGACAAAATGTCAATGACTCACGGGATTCTTCGAACGAAGACCCGTTGTTGGTTGGAGAAAGCGCCAAAGGAAAAAAGAAGAACGCGAAGAAGCGCTAAAAGCTCTTGTTGAGAGGCGGAATTTTGCGAAGCTTAGCCAGCTCAATGCTTTCACGTGTAGAAGGAGCTCAACAAAGCGACCTGGACCAAGAGACTCCAAGCTGACTGATTCACGTGATCTCAGTGACTCAAAGCGATCTGGCCCAACCAATCTACCCACATCGAGTGTTTCCAGACCGTCTGACCCAACCAACCGAACCGAACCGAGTGTTTCCAAACCGTCTGACCCAACCAACCGAACCGCAGCGAGTGTTTCCAAACCGTCTGACCCAACCAACCGAACCGCAGCGAGTGTTTCCAAACCGTCTGACCCAACCAGCCGAACCGAACCGAGTGTTTCCAGACCGTCTGACCCAACCAACCGAACCGAACCGAGTGTTTCCAAACCGTCTGACCCAACCAGCCGAACCGAACCGAGTATTTCCAAACCGTCTGACCCAACCAGCCGAACCGCAGCGAATGTTTCTAAACCGCCTGACCCAACCAACCGAACCGAACCGAGTGTTTCCAAACCGTTAGACGCAACCAACCGATCTACCCACATCGAGTGTTTCCAAGCCGTTTGACCCAACCAACCGAATCGCTCCGAATGTTTCCAAGCCACCTGACCTAACCAACCGAACCGAACCGAGTGTTTCCAAACCGTCTGACCCAACCAACCGAACCGCAGCGAGTGTTCCCAAACCGTCTGACCCAACCAACCGAACCGAGTGTTTCCAAACCGTTCGACGCAACCAACCGAACCGCAGCGAGTGTTTTCAAACCGTCTGACCCAAGGAGCCCAAGCGTCCTGCATCGAGTGACTCCTTTAAGCATGTGGAAAGCAAATGCGTTTGCAAGCAGCAAAGTGTACAAAAAACTTTGTTTCATTTTTTCAAATAGAAAAGTTGTTGTACCAATGATAGAAATTATCTTAGATTTGCATGTATAAACTAGATTGCATACTTTGGGATGGATAAAAACATATTACAGACAAGTTACATGTCACGGCCGGTATTTTTTATTATCACTCGCTTATTTGCATTTACAGTACGCCTACTACAGAGGCCATAATCAAGTAAATAATGTGTAAAATGAAATGCTTTTCTACATGGAAATCATGTTTCAAGAATTTTAGTAGTCTTGAATTTCTTAAATTGAAATTTTATTCAATAATACATCATCAAAGTTTCCAACGGAGCCATCTATTTGTCGTAGTATAGAGCTCTAGAATTTATACACATGCATTATTTCTCGGTCGTAAAATTCTCCGATTTATCTGAATCCCAGAGTGATTCAGTCAGATAAGCTTCAAGAACATCCTGACGTGGAATGCCACTGCCGAAGTTCGATATTTCGGCGTTTTCTGGTGGTAGAACGAACACAGGCCCCAACGCCTACATGTTGGTGAGCGGCACTGCGACAAAAAATACGTTTCCATGCATGCCAAGAACCTTGTTTACTTTTATTTACTATTTAGAAACAGCAAATGGAGAAGGTGATCAGTCTCAAAAATAATGCAAAATGTTGATTATTTGGCAGTGCAAATAGCTGATAAACGATTTCGATGGATTTCTTGGTGTGAGGAAGGGCTTCTTCACTTAAATGCAGATAATTGCAATAAATGGTATGGATATTTCTCCATAAATCCAGTATCTGACCAAGACCTGTCCAACCTCTAGCTTTTGCGATATTGTAAGAACGAAAAATGAAAGAAGCTTATGCAGTTAGCTTACTTATGTTAGGCGAATTAAGCTTACAATGATGACAGATATGAACCATGACAGAAGATGTAAGTTATTAAGGATTTGTTATTGGTATCTAGCGGATGCATGAATGGTGAAGACATTTCAAAGTTCATTTTTATGCTCTTTATTCCCATTTTCCGCACCGCTAATTTTCTGGAGTTCTCCTGTAACATAATTTTGACCAATGACTACATGCAGCATCGATCGGAATCTATGTCAGTATTCATATGGTATGCATCGATTTGCCGCATAATCATGGCTTCCTTTATAACTATTTGCAGGCCTATATGGGTGTGTTTCAGTGTATTCAATGGGCATGTATTAGCCCCAACATGCATATTTTCAGTGATATTTTCCGGCCACGGAAAGTGGCCTGTGTCTCATGCGTGAGTGTATACACTTGTACGTTACATTGTACAAGCACTAGACACGAGGGATTTGAAAATAGTCGTCTATATCTAAATATTACTAGTTTGACACTGTTTCTTCATTCAATTTCATACTTGTCTAAATATTCTGACAATTTGCTGGGATTGTGAGATACAATGACAAAGCTACATGCAGCTTCAACTGACGACATGTCCGTGAAATCGCAAAATGGTTTGATTCACGAGAGAAAATACGTGTAAGAAATCAGTCACTCGAAAATGGAAATTGGATGATGTCCTAGATTTTCGTGTACCACTGTATTTATATTCCACTAAATTTAGCTTTTGATCAATAAAGATAAAACAAGCTTTGAGATGACACTGCCAAATCATCCAATGACCAATAATTTACAATCAAGAAGTTGTCAAACATCTTTAAATGAAGTGAAACCTAAAAACTCCTATCACTTAGAATAATTTCTTTTGAGGGACGTACCTCAAAATATCTATCTATGACCTTTTGATATGATGGAGCATAAATGATTGAAGTGTTTTAAATCTAAACTCACTATCTTAAATGAAATTTTGTTATGACATTAACGAAAAATTGACTTATTTTTTTCTGATGCCATTGAGCGCAAACCCATATTATAGCTGATCTTGCGCGTCGTCTGATCAATCACTCCCACAGAATTAAATATTTTGTTTATCTGCTTCGGTTTGCTAGAAGTGTGATTAATTCGAAATCGACGGCACATCGAGGAACTTATTAGGTGGGCAAAAAGGAATTCCTTATACCTTACGCAGATAGGAAAAAAAGTCGTGCGTCGCTTGCGGATTAATGTGAGTTCCAGCAAAGTGCGTTGATTGCCAAAATTCCTTCAGATTCGAAGTATTCAGATAATTGCGCACAAGTTTTCTCCATAATGTTCGCCCTTCCGATCTTTATTAAACAAAAGTAGCAGGCGCACGAAAATTAGTTCACTTGATGATTCCACCATCGTCTTCTCACCATTCCTTACTGCATAGTGCATGCACGTGTACACTGAATCGAATGTTAGCTAGACAGCGATGTGTGTTTTGGTGTATGCGAAGTGATATCACAGCACGCACGCACGCATCTCTCACTGGCTCTGGTGTCCTCTGCTGACAGCTTATTGTTTGCCATTTCCAATAGCAAGCGATACACGAATTATCGATTCGAGAAGGAGCAAGTTGCTTAATTCTGTGATGTGCCATTTCAATATTAAGGTTACATACAATTCTTCCTTTCTATGAAACGGAAGCGCGCAGATGAATCTAATTCTGTGCGCGTCACAAATGTAGAAGTGCAATAACAGCAGCCCTATACGCGTTTCAAAATATTTTTCAAATGAATTAATGAATCTCTATAACTCATGCTCATTTTAGCCATATTTTATTGGACTTTCTTTTATCAGCTTTGATTCATCCTCTGTAAATTATGTTTTGAGTATTCGCAGTTTTCGTCAGCCCACTTAATTTAAGTACCAATGTTCCTGAAAATCACGTAACGCAATCATCGTATAATATGTGTTGTTCGCTCTGAATGTCAAACATCCCATTGCGGTTCAATTGAAGTTAGAGTTTGTGCAGGTTGAAATGTTTAATAGGAATCTGAAAACTGGAGCAACTAAAAGGTAGACACTTACAGCGATTACGTGATAAAGCAAACACTTCAAATACTTTATAAACCGCATACTAAGTAAGAAATTAGGAGTACCAAGTTTTCGGAGAACATATAATGCTTCGTATTTCAAATTGAATTTGTGTATGTTCAAGATAAATTAATGGGCATGAATCGGGTATGTTCTTGTTTAATGTAGGATTTGAGACCCAAATAAAAATCCAAATGTGCATTGCAAAAGCAAATACGACATAGCCAGACTAATTTGAACACTTTTTAATCCAAATACGATGTAACTTATGCAAATGCGTCATTGATCTAGAAAATGTGAATGGAGCACAAGGCAAATGAGACTATTCCAAACCAAATGCAAGCTGTGACTATTTTACATGGTATGTTGAATTTGCATGCAATTACCCTTCCGAACTTGTCTCTATTTAGATTAAAAACGTTGAGAAAAAAATTTGAATGAATTCCATTCATTCCTTTCATTTGTTGCCATTGAACTTTCTAGTTCAGTTGACCATGCAACATCAGACAAACTAGGAAACATGCGACAAATCAAATACGACTATCTGGATTCTCAAGCCCGAGTTTCAGATGTGACGGTTGAAGCATCACTTTAGATGCGGGGTTGATCAATGAGTTATTTTCCACATTCTGTTCTCCGGGAGCAAAATTGGTGTACTGAAGTAATTGTTTCACTTTTGATGATCGCCTCTCTTGCGACTCACAGAAAAAACATGCAAGGATATTTGGCAAATCCTTTTTTAGACCCAATGATGCTCACTACATCCCACTGACCCTCACTGTATTGAAACAGATTGTTTTGATGACGACATGAGCATATTTTTCATATTTGCTGAATTTGAACCTGACGTTGAAGACGTGTGTGAAGTTAGCGGAACCACTCAGCGGAACCATTTTTTATTATAGCTTAATTCTATTCGAAACAGCTGCTAGTTTGTCAATTTCAGTCTCCTGATTACGAATCTGAGCTCAGATTTCACAAATTCACAGTCGCTTTTGAGAAATTCAAGTTTAAAGATAAACGTGGTCCCGCTGTGAAGTTAGCGGAACCATCCAGCGGAACCAATTGCTGAGTCTCGCTGATTGACGCAGTAAATCAATTTCTTTTGGTCACTATCCGATCAATTTTGTTGTGCTGACCACGAATATGTGCCTCATCTTTCAAAACAATGCAGATTTCACCCGGAAATCTGAATTTCACTTTTTCTGCAAGCTGATTGTGAAGTTTGCGGAACCATTTTTCAATACAAAGAATTTCACAGCAAAATCTATCCTCTCCTACTAATTTGAAGCTCCTAATCACAAATCTGTAATCAGATTTGCAAAACTCGCCCGCATTGCAAAGATATTCCTCTCTCTGGGTCCGCTGTGAAGTGCCCGGAACCACCTACTGGCATTAAAATTTCAAATTCTAATTTTTGCACAGAATCACTGCAATAGACATACCAAGAGAATGGAATTGCTTCACTGATCACGGTTTGCCGTCCGATTTCACGGGAGAATAAGTACTTGCCGAGAAAAATGGATTTTACGGTTTTCATGGACTTTTCTGCAAGCTGATTGTGAAGTTAGCGGAACCATTTTTCAATACAAAGAATTTCTCAGCGAAATCCATCCTCTCCTACTAATTTGAAGCTCCTAATCACAAATCTGTAATCAGATTTGGAAAAATCGCCCGCATTACAAAGATTCCGATGCTGAGATGCTGCATTTGCTGAGATTCCGATGAAATCCTTGAAAACCGTAGAATCAATTTTTCTCGGCAAGTACTTATTCTCCCGTGAAATCGGACGGCAAACCGTGATCAGTGAAGCAATTCCATTCTCTTGGTATGTCTATTGCAGTGATTCTGTGCAAAAATTAGAATTTGAAATTTTAATGCCAGTAGGTGGTTCCGGGCACTTCACAGCGGACCCAGAGAGAGGAATATCTTTGCAATGCGGGCGAGTTTTGCAAATCTGATTACAGATTTGTGATTAGGAGCTTCAAATTAGTAGGAGAGGATAGATTTTGCTGTGAAATTCTTTGTATTGAAAAATGGTTCCGCAAACTTCACAATCAGCTTGCAGAAAAAGTGAAATTCAGATTTCCGGGTGAAATCTGCATTGTTTTGAAAGATGAGGCACATATTCGTGGTCAGCACAACAAAATTGATCGGATAGTGACCAAAAGAAATTGATTTACTGCGTCAATCAGCGAGACTCAGCAATTGGTTCCGCTGGATGGTTCCGCTAACTTCACAGCGGGACCACGTTTATCTTTAAACTTGAATTTCTCAAAAGCGACTGTGAATTTGTGAAATCTGAGCTCAGATTCGTAATCAGGAGACTGAAATTGACAAACTAGCAGCTGTTTCGAATAGAATTAAGCTATAATAAAAAATGGTTCCGCTAACTTCACACACGTGTGTTGAAGGTACATTTCCATTTTTCAGAAGTACAGCTATCAAACTGGACATCTAGCTGTCAATGAAAAGATGCCAGTCGAAGATGAGGCATTTCTGATTAAGACATCCTGTTTTCCTTAAACTCGTGATCACCATGACATATGTGTCATCTGATTCAGGACGACAATGCATGAAATTAAAATTAAACTATCGCCCTAAATTTAGCCTACTTAATAGCCTACAAGCCAATAGTCATTCTTCGGATTAGGACCAACCTGCTTGGATTGAATCATCACAAAATACTGATTCTATGTACTATTCTTAATGTGTGGAGGCTGCAGATATCAAAATACACCCCCAGGTAAACTACCACAGATTTTAACTATGTAATGAAAAGATGAACTCTATATTCGTGATCAGGATGGTCGAACTGTGTGACAACAGCAGCAAAAATCCCATGCATCAAAGTGCATCATACTCACATGCTTTCTTATTGAAAAATCGTGATTTAAAACAGAGATTTTCATATTTTCAGCACTGCTCAACAAATACAATAACGGATGCAAGTATATCATCACTCATTTTACAGCTGAGAATACAAGCTCTCGAATGATGTGTGACACGTTGTGCGGTACTATTGGAAGGCATGAAAATCGATTGAAATTCAGTGTCATTTAGGTGGTCTGTTTTCCTGTGACCAGCTGAATATTTCATCATTTCGAGAAGTTTGTTTTCGAAAAGTTGTTTCTATCATTTCGAAAAGTTGATTTTTAAGCTATTTTAAATTCTTTCTCCTTATCCTCATGCGCGACAAGATTGATTTTCCGTGTATATACTTTGCTACTTAAAGAACTGAATGCAAGTAATACGGAAAGCATTTTTATGTGTGCAATGAATAGAGCGAAGACGCATGGGCCTAATAAAGGTCACGTTATTTAATGTCTTTAGCTGAAACTGCATGAGGCTTGCCTTCGCAAACTAGGAATATCATTCGTCCATCACGCCAGGAGATCGCATGCAACTTTTTGCAAATGCTTCTAAATGTCAAGTTTTCTATCTTTAATCGTTGCAGAAATTGCCTTCCTGCGTTGGATTAAAAATAGGTTTTTTAAGTGTTTCGAAACAAAGAACATGATGTTGTTTTTGTTTTTGCTGATTTATTTGCTCTAACTTTATGACGATTTTTAAAATGTTCAACCTATCGTACTATATGAGTTGTCAAGTTTTAATAGACATAATATGAGAACCTTGAACTGCAAATATGATACACAGCAACCAAATATGCCATGTCAGCGAGATGCTTTTGTTTTCTTAGGATTTAGCATTTCGTCGGTCGATCTGCACGTATCGAATTTCATTCTGTCTGCTTCCAAAATTGTTGTCATCTTAACATTTCTTTTAGAAAGCTTTCTAAAAATTTAATAAATGTTAAGTTGCTATCCGCGCTCGCATCTGCCCCTAAGCAAACAAAAACCACAATCATCTCGTTTCTATAGTATTGCCTAAAACTTATCTCAGAGTTGTTATTACCTCGCACTACGTAGGATGTCTATCTCGATCTTTGTAGCTGTCAACTGTCCCTGTCATAAAACAGTCTGCATCACAAAAAACGTACGGCAATAATTCTATTCTACATCTCTGCTCTTCTATGCTCGTATGCTCTTTGCATGCAATTATACTCTTCATTTCTTTTGATATCTACTTAAAATCAATGAATTTGAATAATTTTTTGTGAATTTGTGCAATGTTTTCGTACTCTTGATTTATTTTCCGCTATCTACTTAAAATATGTCACAAAAACGAGCGTTTTAATTTAGAAAGTGTAATATACTCCAACAAACTAAGAGCTCATGCAAACGATAGAAACAGATAACATTGACGATTCACACATATATTATTTTCCCCCAATTTGAATGATTTTTTCCATGTGAGTCATAGAATTTTGGAGTGCCTGCTTCATTCTATGCGATGAGAAATGTGACAGCTGCGGCTCAAGGAGCTGCATCGTCATGTGAATCAAAACTGTCACGAAATGCTTCAGACGCGGAAACAGGTAGCGATCAAATTGATTGGTATGTGGTGAATATGGTAGTTCTCTCAAGAGTCGAATACTATTCATTGTAATGTATTGACTGATTGCAATAGCGGTATGGCTCCTCGTGTTGTCATGTTGGAACCGCATGTTTTCTGGCAACTTTAAATCCGGTTGTCAAGTTAAAAAATATTCAAGATTGCCAGGAAAATGGATGTATCTGTTTGCATTGATGGATTGATTAACAGATAGTTTTTCAAAATAATGAAGGCCTTTCTGTAAAACAGCTATAGTAACAGAGTGCTTTTCTCCATGGCGGATCTCCAAGCCGTCTACCTTTTTTCCTCGTCATCATCTGCACCTATCCACTGCAAATTGTATCTCTGAGCTTTAGTTTTCGAAGATAGAAGAACTTTTCATCAACAGTTACCACATTCAGCTTCGTTTGCCTGGTTGAAAATGATTCCAGTAGATCTTTAGAACGCTCAACACGAACAGCCTTGTTGTACTTTGACATCGCGTGTGACACCACTGTAAGTTAAGATTTTCTCTCAAAATTCTCTCCACCATAGTATGAGACATTTGCAAGACGTTTGTCTAACTGTCATGCAGCTATCCTTATTGATTAGTTGTTCAACGGCTTGGACTTTTTCATTTCATGCTAGACTTTTCTTCTCATCACTACCTGCTTTACGCTCAAAGGTGTTTCGACTGTCATCCAGAAGTTCCTTGCAAATAGTGCGAATCCGTACAGCACTCAAACCATTATCAGGCCAAGCTTCTTCAATCGATTCTAAGCAGATGTAAAAAGAAATGAAGAGCATCAATGTATGTAAAGAGCTAACGAGCATAGAAGAGCATAGATGTACAGGGTGGCCCAGATATAGTTTACTAGTTTTCAAAGTGTGTAGCTTCAAGTAGAAGAAACGTATCATAATGTAGGTTGTGTCATTTTAAAGGTGAAGACATCCCATTTGCTCTCAAAAATACATCATGACTAATCTTGAGTTATGTATTTCTCTGTATGCTCTAAAACATTTTGCCATTTTCTAAGAGAATCAATTATATTTAATATCAGTCTTGCTTGAAAGAACGAAAGATGTACATGTAACAATGCAACAAACGTAGGAAGTAACCATGATCTACTCAGATAGCTTTGTTATGTTGTCCAACAACTACATGTATACAATCAATTAATTAACATTCAAATTTCAATAGGTCATTGATCAATCGTGACAAACTCATTGCAGCGAGAGACAGTGACAATGATGAGTTCAATGGTGCTCAATTCCTGTTCAATGATGAGTGAAAGATTCACATCATAAGAACGCTTCATGATCGCAGCATAGCATGTGGTGCTTCGTTCTCCAATAATCGTACAAAGACATTGCCGACAGATGTTGTGAGGACGAGACCAACTTCCATCTGAGTGGCGAGACCAACAGACACAACGACGACTGTCACTATTGGAGCACTGGCAGCTCAAATTTCAAAATAACGGTATCCCATACATTCTTCGAAAGTGATTGTCTGTTGTGAAATGAAGCTTGGAGGAGCATTGGGTCCGTTCTTCTTTGAAGGAAATATGAAGGGAGGAAGCTGCCGAACCATGCTGTCGACTTCGTTGCTTCCTCAACTTCAAGTGATCCAACCATTCAATGAAAAAAGGCTGTACTTCATGCAGGATTGAACTCCTCCTCAGTGAGCACGTGCGATGCGTAACTTGCTGGACATAAATTTGGTAAGCGCTAAATTGAGAGTGGTGGACATATTCCGCTGGCCGTCGAGATCACCTGACCTTCCCCCTCCATGGTTTTGGGGCGATTTGAAGTGGGCGAGTCTACGCCGGCAGTCGATTTCAGTCAGCCGAGGATCTTAAAGAAAAAAATCGATCTTCTGTTGGAGAGATAACTGATGATATCAAAATGTCAGGAGCAGCGACGACAGACTATGTCATCGCTATGAAAATGAAGGAGGTCATACTGACTATCGGTCACCATGAAGCATGTTGAATGATCGTTTTATTGCTAACTGGATGATTTTTTTGTGTTGTTTTATCTTACATATTTTGCTTTTTTTATGAAAACTCGTAGAGAAGTTGATGTATATAACAATAATAACATAATATAATAATAATATAATATACCGTATGTATATAATAATAATTTGATGTATGTAATGTCATATAAAACAAGTTACATCAAATAAAATGGGGCATCTTCGGCTTTAAAATGACATCCCATATAATGTAATAGACAAAGCATAACACGAACTATGCATTTGAAAATAGTAAGCTATATCTGGGCCACACTGTAGAATAGAATTATTGCCGCTTGTAATAGAGACTAGGGAAACTTGGTCATTATACTTAGACAGTTCAAGTCGATGATTTTTACAATATGGCTGGACTGGTTTTTACAGATTGAAACACGTCAACATCTCAGCGACTGATAATTGATTGACAGGGAGGATGATGGCGTGATGCTGATGGCACAGTCAACTTGTTCTTAAGAATTATGTATTATGCATTCGTGCTGGCAAGCAATTATATGCTTTTTGAATGAAAACATGCAGAAAGATCGCTAAGCACGTGTCCTACTACTGTCCTCGTCAATAGTCTGATCATCACAGTAGGCTACCAATTGACGTGTGTCTAGAAACAGCGTCGAGCAAGAAAATCAGAGAAATAGTGGAATGCTATCTCCATTTTTAAAACGAAAGCTCCATCAAATCGGTAAAGATGAGACATGATGAAGAAACTTCTCTTGATGAGAGTTCTACCTTTGCGCTGTAATATCAATTCTGATTGACACATTATCATCTTTACAAGCAGTTAGAGTTTCCGGTTTCTGACGAGAATCTCTCTGGTTGACTGACCTATTTCGGCGATGGATTTGAGTGTACGAGCACATATCAAAGGCAAACAAATCCCAAATTCCCTCGATTGATGCACGATTGACACTGATACACGATGCACATTGATTCCCCCATTGATGCACATGCACATCAAAGTTCAAATTTGATAAACCATCGTACACAAAAAAAACATTATTTTTTATCCGACATTTGTACATCAGATGTAGGTGCTTACTATGTATAGAATGCACACTCGTGTGCGCTTTGTTGTTTTCAGTATGTGTACACACGGCAGGACTTGCCACTGAAGCATACATACATTACATATTCAATCCACATGTGTTTGCCACCCAGATGTATCTGATGCATCGACATTTTTTTAAAACATGTACTGTAAATTTAACAAGTTTGATGTAGCTAATTGACTGAAAATTGATATAAACAATGTCAGTTATTTATGAAAGTTGCAGCATAGTGCCTTTTATACACATTTTAAATGATTTACAGAAAAATAGACCCATGAATTACCTCTCTCCATAGCATATTGGAAGCATTGATTTTCCTGCCTTTCTTGTACAAGAACTGATCCCTTCAAATATTCATCTATTCTATATAATAGCAAATCTAACTTTCTGCAACATGAAGTACTGTGTCCTTACTCCGCTCTTGTTCTCAGTCAGCGTGAATTTGGATGACCGGATACATGCGTGGAGAATCACTGTGGGATAAACTGTTCAGCTGATGCTGTAGTGTGTGTGAGAGAAGACAGTGGAGGGAGTGTATTATCTGATGCTGATGATAGGATGATAGAGGAAGGGGCGATGAAGAAGAGATAGCTGTAACGATAAATCTACAGATAATGTATCAAGTTAGATATAGAAAGCTATCAGAAATACTGTCATGAATTTTTTGGTATATACTTCAAAAATATAAATCAGTTTGTAAGTCAATAAAATAGGCAATTCAATACTAATTTTTTTAATGGCATTAAATAATTGAGACTTAATTCAATACTTAGCAAATTAAGCTCAATCGCTAATTGCAATCTTGAAGATCATTTTTTATGGCTAAAATTAAAGCCATGTTTGTTAGAAATCTGATTTTATAGAAAATTATAAATTTAAGTAGTCAAGAATAGAAATCTAGGTCTACTTCATTTCACGACCTTGACCATACCTTGCTAATTTTTGTCTTTTCATTATAAGTGCTTTTCCACAGTCCACACATACGACGTATGTGCACACTTGTAGACATGCACAAGTAGACATACTTGTACAACTGCGTAACTATCAACTGTTCTTAAAACATCATAGGCTACTATCCAATTCATTATGCTGAATTAATGTTCAGTGACGGGATATTGTTGGTTGTATAAATGAGTTTTGTTATGTTGTGCATTTTTCCATTCAACATTATATTTTCTACACCAATGCACAATAATGTTTTAGTCATTTGTTATTTAATTATACATAATTTCCAATCATTTTTGCGGTCAATTGGTCTAATTCGGTCGGTCTTTCCATAAACAGAACGAAATCCTCTGTTATGGATATTCAAGCGAAGAGGAACCTTCAATTGATATCTCTACCTGGTTTGGAACGTGTCTCAAACTAAGATTCTGTAAATAGTTTTATAATGTCCATTTTATTGATTGTAATGTGCTTACCTTCATGTTCGCCAATAAAGAATATTCTATTCTATTATTCTATTCAATATTTTTCAACATCTAATTTATCAATCAACATTTCTGGCTTCAATTCAAAGATTGATATCCAAACTGCATTTATGCCATCTCTTTAGAGTGTTGTTCTATATGTATTAGACTATGATGCAACAAATTGTTAATGTTCTATTTATGATATGTTCCATCGATTCCTTTAGTTTCTTCAATTGTCATGATTCAAAGTGAGATTTCTTATTTGATGTTTATGTAGGTGTCATCCATAGTTTCATATTAGCAATTAAATGCTTTGTCTCCCTAATATTTAGTAATTGAACAACATCAGTCATGTAATCATTAGTGGAAAAGCAACGGTGCTGCTCGCTCATTTATCCATTTGCAAGGTACGAATAAATAGCTCCATAGTAGTAGTAGCAGTAGTAGTGCCTTCACATGAAGAGAAAAAATTAAGGCACATGCAGGCTACATTATAGAAATAACATGAAGTCCTACTATACAATGCTCAGTAACATATCAATTAATTCAAAGTTAAGATCATTTTTGTGAAATAAATAATGAAGAGAGTCAATTAAGCCAGGGCAGTAAAACAATTGAGTAAAAGTTAATGGTTTACTAATTTTGTCTGATGAATATGCTAATAAAATAGGGTCAATATCAATATCATCACCAAAGATTCTACCTACTAAACCACCGTCTATGAAGGTTCTATGTTTATATAAAGTCCATATCATGCTTTGGTATATGTCTCCTATAGGCGTCATGGACTGCATGATTCGGCGAAATAGTTTTTTTCTGCAAATGAAAAAAAATGGCCATGGGATCCAGAACTTGCAATACCTGTCGCGTTACATGATGGTGAGCGCATTTGCTTTGACCAAGCATAGTTTCTAATCTCGTCCACGCACATTTTTGATCTGCATAGCGTGTTAATATTAATTGATAAAAATTAATATTGGTTGTATTGTCGCTTTGTAAGCTATATAATGCTTTGTGCTAAAGGATGGAGACCTCCTTCCTCCAATTATGATGCAAGTACATAAAAAACAAGAACATAGAATGAATATAAATAATAACTAGTAAATAAAAGAAATAAAAGTAGGTAAATAAGTTAACGAAGTAAGGACCTGAGATTTCTGTCTGACTTATAGCAAAGACGGATGGAAATATCTCTAATACTGGTACAGGTTTGACGAACAGTGCTGTTAGCGTGCTTGACGTGCAGGCTGCCGGATAAGTGACCAGATTCAAATTAGGGTTAGTGGTACCAGAAACTTATGCGCATAGCAAGAAAAATATGAATACATTGCAGAAGTTGATGAGAAGCTACACTAAATTGTTCAGTAATCGCGCAGAAAACACAATGGAGGATGTATGGCCAGTTTCAGTTCGGCAAAAGGGGTTGAAGGTAAATTGGAACGAGGAATGCTTGCTGGGGTAATGTCCTTCAGGATATAGGTATTTTCACACTCCACCATCTCATATCATTTTCTACTCATGTTATATCTTCGTCTCGTTAATTTATTGGAAGTGCAGTTACATGTTCGCTCTTCTTCTCGAAAAATAATTCTGAGAGAGCGTTTATCAATGGAAATTAGACGGCTTGATAAAGCTTTGTTCAGTCTGACAATTACTGGACGCGCATGCTCTACAGTATGGCGAATGAAACCGATGTACAATTTATGAAGCTCATCAAAATTTAGATATTGTCGCAGCTTACGCAATACGTAAAATCGCTTGTTTACTTTTTTGATTGCATTACATACATGGCTATCCCATTTCAAATATTTGTTGAGTCAATCCCATAATTGTCAACAATTTCGATGCAAAAGGATGCGGAAAAGTCAATTTGTAGAACGCACGGTAGTGAAGCTTTAGATTTGAACAGAGTCAGAGAGATATCAGTTTGACACCATACATTTCAATTATGCAATTCTTTGTGGACAGCAAATTCCATTTCAACATGATTTTCATTTGATTTATAAGATAGTGTCAAATTCAAATTCAATTTGCATACATTATATATACATTTACATATTGTATTATATACATATACATACAATACAGCTGATGTGGTAGTAATCGGCATCCATTAATCAATAATGCTTAAATAATCAATAATGACTCAATACCCAACAAGCATTTTCTGTCTCTTTTTAAATCATCTGAGCTGATCTTATGAGTCAAATCCTACTCAATGCAGGGTACATTGATAAATTTAGTAGACAGCTGATGATACAGATACGACAAAGAATCATATACTTTTAATAAAAAAACTTGGCATTAGCAAAACAATTGATGCGCTTTGGAGAAATCAATATTTTCAGAAGATCTAACCCTTCTGGAGCTGGTGAGATTGAGACCACTGGTTTTATTCATGGCATCCGCCGCCTTATTAGTATACTGATTGTTCGCCAATGTCGATGCTACTTATAGTCCGGGAGCCAGCGTGAAGTTGTGCAAGGAACGAGGTAGTACACAAAACTTTCACATAGCATAGTACACCTCCAACCTACTGCAAAACTTCGCGTCTGCCGGATCAGATCATTTGCTTTTCAGAAATAGAGAGGATAACAAAATCCTATGTATTTTCAGTGGTAAAATTGTGACATTTAAGGTGTTGACTCCATTTTTTCGAATTTTTGCTCATAAAAGTTACACCAATTGGTATTTTGTTGAACTGGTTATTATAGAAATCATCTACAGATCATGATCTTTCAAATGAGTGATCATTCAGTGACAGAGGATGAAGTAAAATGTACAAACAGACACTTTTCGTTGGTGTAACTGCAAATTTTAACATAGAAATTTCAGGAAAATTGTTGATATACTTAAACGAAAAGTGTCTGTTTGTACACTTTACTTCATCCTCTGTCACTGAATGATCACTCATTTGAAAGATCATGATCTGTAGATGATTTCTATAATAACCAGCTCAACAAAATACCAGTTTGTGTAACTTTTATGAGCAAAAATTCGAAAAAATGGAGTCAACACCTTAAATGTCACAATTTTACCATTGGAAATACATAGGATTGTGTTATCCTCTCTATTTCTGAAAAGCAAATGATCTGATCCGGCAGACGCGAAGTTTTGCAGTAGGTTGGAGGTGTACTATGCTATGTGAAAGTTTTGTGTACTACCTCGTTCCCTGCACAACTTCACGCTGGCTCCCGGACTATTACTCGCATCCATGCTCGTGCCCTGTATTGCAAACCCATGTGCGACCGAGAAGCAACGCTGCTTTTACTTTTTATTACTATGCGAATGATACTATATGACAGCAAGAATTTTAACTACATTGATTTTTTTCTCCTTTCAAAATTACTTTCATTATCATTCTTCCAGATATTTGATATCAGTTACCTGCGCCAATATCAATATGACGCGAGTTTACATCGAGCTTGAAGAAATTCTGGCCAATTACGATCTCAAAATTCGACCATTTTACGAGGCAGGTAAGTGATTTCGTGCATGAATGATTGAGTTCCAGAATTCATCATTCGTGATGATTTCTTTTTTCATTACATGCATGTCTTCATGTATCTCAGGATAATCAGTAACAAATAAATAAAGTTTTTTTGCATTTGAATATCGAGTAAAGGCCTGCGTAAGTGAGATGATTTTGTTATCATAGACTACATGATATTTTATTCCATAGTTCATACTTAAAGATTACTATGTCTTCTTGAATGCCTCTACTCTCGTGTGTAACGATTGTGCAAACATCTGCTACATGTATTGAGGATGATGTTTGCTCGTGCCGTCAATTTACAAACATGAACGTTCCAGCTGTTTTTACCAATAAAAATACAATATCATTTCGATACATGTAGCTATTTTAGAAATAAATTCAGCAAAGTGTCAGCTTGACAAGTCGTACATTGAATATCTCAAGAGAATGACAACCATTAAGTCACTAAAAGACACCAACACCCTTGATTCCCCGACCGCACTCGCCTGACGCAGGAATCGAACCAAAGTCCATGGTGGAGACGAGCTCGCGCTTTCTTCGCTAGACCACGCTGACGGCCGTACAGAGGAATTCGAATGAGGGCAGCAATCATCTAAGTGATATTGACAGCATATTGTCATATTTTATTGACAGAACGATACCAGCATTCACATTGTTAAGATGCGACAATTCTTAAGTTATAGTTCCATTCGTCCTGCAAGTAAGAGCGCGAGAGAGCGTCGAATATCACAAAATTCCATTTCGATTATGGATCTGCAAATGCATGCGAGTTTGGTGCGCTCGCTAAAGTAATAATCCATCATTCATCCAATAGCCTAAAATGTGATTTGTCATTTTTGTCATTAGGCAGAGCTGTCTACCAAATTACACGGCTTCTTTCGCATACAGTATAAGAACCAACTCGCATAAATTTTTTTGATCCCTGTTTTCTACAAGTTGTTCATTCGACCGCGCCAGTGTCTCTTCTGGGGGGGATGCGTCGATGTTTTGAGTTGAACGACTCCAGCAAGCTTCCGACAGGTGCGTCAATCGACGATGGACAAGACTGTGTACTAGAGCCATGAAAATATCTAAAATTGATCAATTTGTCGCTGTTCACAAAATGTAAACGCCTGGCCTGAATAAGTGAAGTCTCTTAAAATCACGAAATGTTGTGTGGTAATGATTTTGGGAATGTGATGTCTGGAAAGAACAGTAGAAAGTACCCATCGTCCATAAGTTCCAGCTTGGTGCTCCTATTAATGTTACTGGTACCAAATTTTCAAAAAAGAATGTTGACAATTTACCTACGCTTGGCCTGATATGGGTTAAAGGTAATTATTAAGCCGTTGATGACCTGGATATCCACAGCCATCAGTTTCTGCTGTTTAATTGTTACATGTCTAATCGCTAACATGTACATGTAAAATTGCATGTCGATGCTATTCAATCAAGAGACATCTGGCAAACTGTTCCTCATTGTTAAAACAAGATATGAATTCTCCGCGCTTCACAAATTGCTTGCAAGCACGGCTAGCAAGATAGTGTACGGTTTGCGCTCTCGTTCTGCAACCTAAAATTATGAAATTCATTGGTAGTGGACTGGGTCCACGCACAGACTGGGATATACGCACATACTGCATATCTTGCTTAACTCTTTTCTTGACTGCATCAGTGTTGATATTCCCAATTGCGCCTTCATTTCAATCGCTACAATTTCTGTTTCATGCTGATTGATACGCAATATTGTACGTTATCTGTACTTTTCCAAGCTTATGAAATAATAATATGAGAACTCTAACATCTTCTGTGAGTTGATAATTACACCGGATGAATTGCTACACTGTACGCGTATACTAGCATCCTCTCTCTCATCTTCAAAATCTGATTTTCACGACAGCGAAAATTTGGGTATAGACTTAAGATGAGCATGATTAGTTTCGTGACGACTATCGAAGCATTGGATAATGTTGTACGGAAAACTCTTTTTCTTGTCTATTTTCCAGACAGTTTTTTTCTTATTCAGTAGTAGTCTATATAGTCGAGCGAAGACGATGAGTAGGCAGTCGACATTCATTACATTTACGTATAAACGGGGATCCAGTCATGCAACTGACATCACACCGCGATGTAGTGAGGTGTGGGGATAATGGTTGAATAAGCACGCAAAAAACACGGATACATTCACTAGACACACACTGCTGCACACACAGACACACGCGCCCAATTGACAATCAACTAAATCACTTTGTCCTGTTATTTAAGTAAGTGGTCCACTCACAGAATTAGACAGGTCGTCTCTCTTCTTCTATTTGACTAATGAAATGGCACAATCTGCTGACATAATACCATAGCAATCGAACATCGAGCAGTCAGTTCAACATTAAACACGCCAAATATGTACGAAGTTTCAGTGACTGCTATCAACCGGATCACACAGCAAAGAGACACAGTCGATGTCAAGTTCAGCAGAGAAGTTTCTGAACGTTTTTTCGTGCGCCTGCTAACTTTTTTAATAATGATCGGAGGGCCCAACATTATCGAGAAAACTTTTACGCAATGATCTGAATTCTTCGAATCTGAAGGAATCGTGGCGATCGGAGCATTTTGAAGGAAATCACAGCAATCCGCAAGCGGCGCACGACTATTTTTCCTATCTCTGCAAGGTATTAAAAATTTATTTTTGCCCACTTAGTAAGTTTCAGCATGTGCCATCGTTTTGAATCAGTTAGCACTTCTAGCAAAGTGATGCACTTAAACAACTAATTCTGTGGGTCCACCAAACCATGAATATCTGAAAGTGCACCTTCGTTGCATAATAATGGAATATCCATTGTCAACCTCTGCAAGCCGCCATGATTTGGCACCTTTGTCATGACAATGCACGTCCACGACACAATATTGTTCTCAATGAATGTCCTTGTCCTTTATTACAACAGAGTGTCGGATTTCTGTGGTCACAGCAAAGACTGCTTCAAAGAGACGTCATAGATTTCAATCATGACGTTTCACCCAATTTCGTGATTATGAATGCAAATGAGTGAATATGAGAGCAGGTATCAAGTACATGTAATTATCGATCATTCCATGGAAATGTGTCTTATCTTCACCTTAGCAAGAAATTGTTCTCCATTGAATTGAAGCTCAGATGGTGCATGATTGAAATTGGTTCGATTATCTATGGTCCTTGAAATTGTATCACTTACATGTATCTTTAACTTGCATTGACAGTCCATTTCATAAAAAGTGGATCATCCTAAAATTTGACTAAATAAAACATAAGTATGATACAGAAAGCATTTTTCATGTTATCTCATGTCCCTAATATATTTAAATGTCCTTATATAATCTGATAAGCTATGATACAGTAACGGTTCTTAAGAAGCTAATATTTTGTGGCCCTACCATTATTGTCAATGACATTACCAATTCGTCTAGGCATTGATTCGATGATATCGTTGATTTTTGACTGATCTAACTTTCTCCACTCTCTTTTTAACAGTGACGTAAGTTGTAATACGCCATCTGTAGGTAGCAGTGAACGACGAACGTTACGTTTTAGAATACTCCATACATTTTCTATGGGATTCAGATCAGGAGAACGAGCTGGCCAAGATAATGTCCTAAGCCCTAATTGAGACTTGCATAAGTTGACTCTACTACTCCTGTGACACGTAGCATTATCATCCATAAATAACCAAGTCGATGGATCACCAAGTTGATCTGTCATTTGGCCAATGTTCATTCGTAAGGCATTCACATAGCGTTCAGAATTCATGTTTCCTTGCTGTATGTGAAGTAGTTCTAGCAAGGCTGACACTTCGCCTTTTGTGAATGCGATCTCGTTATTGTTCATTTGTGCTTTGTATTGTTTTCAACCGGTAAGAGATAGATTTCTAGCTGAAAGCAATCAGGAGTGCTGCCAACACCACCGCAACGAAGTCAGGCAGCTATGGAACATGAAGTCCAGTTAATCACATGTAGCAGTTACATTATTGTTGATGAATAATGGTGCTATACTGGCTCTGATTGACCGATTTTCTTTATTTTTGTTTTGCTTGATAGCTTTTGGCTTGTAGAACAACATATTACATAACAAAGGAAACAAATGTAATTTTATAAGAGTGAGGTATGATTTTGTGTAACATTGCTAAATGAAGATCAAATTATCTACTACTTTTTTTATCTATAACAGGAAAATAACTCAATATTCATGCTTGAAATTTCCAACAATGATATTAGTAAGCACAACTGACATATCTTCCAAATTTCAGAGAAATTCGTTCAAGTTTGGCGGAGTTAGACAAAGTTGAAGTTAAGGCGATGTTTAAGGGTGATCCATTTTTTATGAAACAATCTTATCTTGGGAAAACTTTTATCTCAAAATTTCAGTCTCGTCACAGAGATAAATTGCTTTGTCTGCGTGTATGGGTCTAGAGATGACTTTCTTCAGTACTGGTGGCCACGGCTAGAACTAGTCTAGAAGGGCAAGAAGATCTATTTTCCATTGAACAAAATGCAAATTCAAGCATGAATTCTGACGAGCCAGCAGATTGACAACACATTAAACCGACACTGTCTGTAAATTCAGATCGTGAAGAGTCAAGCGGTGTGAATAATATTTCTTTTCGACGAATCTGTCACTAAGAAAAATTGAGTTAAAGATATGTGCTTTTCAATTGACAGGCCTGCCTGCAACCTGACCGCTGAAGTTTGTGGCTTCTCTGATAAGAGCTGCTTCTGCAGTGCGAGCGCTTGGCTAATCAAACAAGCCAAAAGAGGCAAATATCGTTGTCAATGTCGCTTGTTACCATTGCAAACAATGGCTGGGATAGGATTACGTCCGCTCTAGACTAATCCACATGCAAATGGATCTCTCTATGAGTCCCGTGCAACGAAGGTACATTCCATAGAAATTGATAACAATAAAACGTCTAGAATGGAAGTAGAGCTTCATGCAATACACAATAGTGGCACAAAAATAGCACGCACTTTCTCTCAGATACACTTGTCAACGGATGCATCATTGGGTTAGAATCAGTCATATGTCAAATTCTGAGCTTTTCATTGATGATTCATGTCCCAACTTAATTCCCGCTGATGTGCCGCGACATCGAGTCAATTTCCATTCTAGTCAACTTCAGATAAACAAATTATTTCTATGGTACATTTTGATATCTATGCTTTAGTGGACCGCTTACTTTAGCGACCGGGTAAAGAGATTTAGTTGATCGATATCATGGAATCTAGTGAACTGTGACAATGGTGCACTCTCAATTGGTGGAAGGCATGTATCTGTGTGTTGTCTATTGTCCGATCATTTAGTGAACCCGACAACCCGTATAAACGGACCTTCATTTTTATTGGTTAATTTAGCAATTTCTGCCACCAGTGTAGCTGCTGTAAGTTTTGAGAACCATATTTATCTGAAAGTGAACCTTCATTGCATGGGACAGGAATGCTCTGGTTCAGAAATGTTACTATCTGTTTTAATGTTACTATTATTATTTACATATAGTATAACATTTACTATTTGTTACTAAATGTTTTTTTTTGTTGTTGAAATTGACCGCACGCTTGAAATGTACTATGTTATTTGATGTCTTAGTTTTTATAGTTGCGTTTGAAACACGAATGTTTTTGTTCACATGCATGTTCTCCATCTTTTTCCATGTTTTCCTAAGTATCTGGAAATGAACATTTATTGACTTATTGACTATCAATCACATCTGTTAGGTATCGTAAGAGAATAACTGCTACTGAAACGCCACAGTTGACCTGATGTGTAAACGAAGAGGCAACTTACATGACCAACACACGCTTCGAAGCAGATGGTGTGCGCGGTGTAACGAGTCGCGTGAGGTTTAGCGGAAGTTCACTAAGTGAACCCGAGGATATGCGCCTTTAATCATTGCTGTTTAAATGCAGTGCGCCTTCAGATACTCTCAAAGAATGATATGGAGGGTAGTACCGGTATTCTTTAAGGAAACCGATAAATGTTAGCCTGGGTGACATGTCGGCATCTCTCATAAGCGTGTGTTTGCTCATTTGAGTGGATTTGATTGTCACTAGTTGTACATAATTGCAATAATGCTCATTGCATTATTTCATTTCATTCTATTCTGCATCAATTAAGACAAATACAATTAAGTTATACACAGGAACATCATTGAAGTTAAAAGCCTCGACAAAAAAATGAAAAAAATGGACTTGTGAGGCTCTGAGAACGCTAAGGCCGTCCGAATGCTGTCCACAATACCATCACAACACACAGGTGCCGAAAGCAGTGTTGCCACAGCGGCGGAATTTTCCGCCGCGGCGGAATTGGCGGAATCGGCGGAAATCTTGAGGTGGTGGCGGAATTCTTGGAATTTGAGAATTCCGCCGGTCCCATTTCTTGATCATTCGGCGCAAGCTCAATTATCCTACAGGTAGCAAACGCAGATGCGGATTTTCAGCTTCTTGTCCGTGTCAACTTGCATTATGTTCCTACAGTATTGGAACGTTTCAATCTCAGATACTCGCTTCACACCTCGTCATGATTTAGCGATTTAACCATTAGATTTTCGAACTCTCTGAAATTACTTCTAAAATCAAAACTTCTTAATGTTGTCTAGACTGTGTCATATGTGTTAACGAATCAAAGCCTGAGAGATCCTCGAAAAAATCAAAGCAATTGTATCACGTTTATTGGTTACTTCATCGGTCAGTTTGTGTTTGGATTCCTGTTACCAGTGATTTTTCTTGTTGTTTTATTGACTTACGAAACTATTTCCTCTGGGATTCACTATGTCGTTATCCGGTCGTCTGCGCTTGTGCAGAAAGGTCAGATCATCCAGCGCTCGTGTGAAATCTATTCAACGACGTTGCTTCAAGCTTGTGTCTCAATGAACATCCAGCTTGTCTGATCTTCTACAGAAAATCATGATGAATGCCAATCGAAGGGATTACGATCTGCTAAGATATCGGCGTAGGTGGTGGAGAAGTGTGGTCGTGCAAGCTGGTGGTAGAACATTTGATGTGGACGTCCCGACGCTCTGGAATGGTTCACCAGTGGGAGTGAAGCTGGCTGGCGCTAGAACTTCTAGAAGGCTTGTGAATATGTATCTTTCGAATTAGACTCAGTATTATTATTTGTGGAATGACCTTGAAATCACTTGCGATGAAACGCCCTCGTGTGTTTAGTTCTGAAATTAATTTAAAAAATGAAATAAAAGTGAATGTGCTGCGTAGGCTTGCAAGTGAATAAAAGTGATTTTCAATGAAATTAAATTTTGTTTTACGAGCATACGTACTCGTACTTAACATAGTACACTGTAATTCCTTTGCTCAAGGATACTGATTCCTAGAGATCAGAACACTGATAGTCTCTTTCTTTTCAAAATTTAATGTTGCCACTACAACCTTTCGACCATCATGATCACTCAGTCTGAGTATCAACGTAATTCTCTCTTTTATTTTAAGCTTTATATTCGTTTTTAAGCAGCATGTTGCGATTGCAATATTTGATCCTTTTGTTAAGATAGATATTATATTTTAATACATGTTTTTTCTTATTGACATTTACCGTGCACGTAGGGTGCTACCAAGGAGAACCGAAAATTATATAAGTCATTAAAATGATAAAACCTCTGTTCAAGATGTTGTCTAGCCTCTCTTATTAATGGAATGGTCCCATCAGTAGGCCTACGTAGCTCAGCATCTGTTTTGTGCTATTTTTTCAAATTGAATTACTTGATCAGTGAATGGGTAGAGTTGCAATTGAAGCATATGTGATGCGCATTAAACTCACTGCTTTGGAATCCATCACTGAATTAATGATGATAAGGTACCTATGATGGGAGGGCATGGGAAACAAAAGAAAAATCAGGTTACTCAATTTAGTATGCATCATTATTTACATAGGCTGAATTGCGTGATGTACGTGCATGTGACTGTAAATCAATCCCCAAAATTGCTTTATCTATCTTTAATAAAGCGATTCATACATAGGTCTAGGAATCGGCACACCTAGACCGTCGCGGCGGAATTCTGACGTCGCGGCGGAATTCTTTCCAGTTGGCCGCTGTGGCAACACTGGCCGAAAGTCTTTGCTTCTCAATCCTACCTTTAGCCACATCCATCAGAAGCACTTATATGACCGCCGCAAATGTCTTCAACTATTAGAAGAAAAGATCCCCCATCAGTCCAGGAAAGATGCACCACAATGCAAATCCATGTATAAGTGCCTTTCGAAGCCTAGTGTCTGTATTGAGGCAGGTGTACTAAGTACGTAGAACCTTCTTGCGGAGTACATGCGAAATCGGTGCGATGCAAAGCTCCTCCAAGAGAGAGAGGAATGTCTTGCCGTTCAAGGTAATCGTAGGACTGACTTGATGGTCGCGGCTTGACATGTCTCAAGTCGATCAGGAGAGGCGCTACATCGCATCCAAAGGTGAGTGTTGGATTCGCAGATGGTTTCGGCTGTTGCGGTTACTCTAGAGGTGACGCGTTTCTATCTCAGCCATAGTATGTATTGGTAGAAAGATGTGGAAAGAGCCGTCTCCAGTTGGCTTACGTGATTGGCCAAGCGCGCGCAATGCGTAGGGAAATTTGTATTGGGGAACACACGAGCTGTCATAGTCACATTGAAAACTGAACATTTGCCAAGTAAACCGCAACTGTCTTTGACTCAATGTTTCTCCGTGATAGATTCATCAAATGGAAATATTACTCACATCGTTCGACTCCTCACGATCTATATTTACTGACTGTGTACGTTCAATGCGGTGGCATTGATTTAGTTCGTCAGAATTCAGGCTTGAATTTGCATTACGTTCAATGGGAAATTGATCTTTCTGCCCCTTGGGACTATTTCTTGGCGTGACCATCAGAATTAAGAAAATGTCATATGTAGACCAAACAACGCAGACAACGCACTTTATCTCTGTGACCGCACCAAATCATCAAAACAGTCTTACATCGCATGCTGGGGAATTGTCAACCGCATGGACGAATGAAGTGACACGTCTATAGCATGTGTCACTTATTAAATTTGCAGATGATCTTACCTTAGTGGACTCGTTTGACTCTGAGAGTTATCTTCCTAACTTCTTGGACGTTACTGTGAATTGAAAAAATCTCTACAAGATGGAGATAAACCTTAAAAAATGTAAGCAGATGATCATCCGGAAACCACGCAAAGCTCAACACATGTCGAAGTTTTATGAGGATATTGAAATTGTAAAGTCAATCAAAACTTTGGGTGTTACCATGTGTAATAATTTGTCTTGGTGTATCCATTTCAGCAACGTTGCGCTTGCAGCTAATCGTCGCCTACACATCTTGCGGGTCATGCGTCCGTTTGTATCGAAAGAAGCATGCATTCAAGTTTTTTTATGGAATTATTATGTCCATCCTATCGTATGCAAGTCCACTTTTTGGCAACTTGTCAAAAAAGGTCATAAAAATGTCTGAACGTGTTGTTAGGCGAGCACACAAAATTCTTTGCCACCCTACCTGCACTTTTAACATAGTGACTAATTTCGTCTCGTTCTGAAATTTTTCTGTCTATGTGAAAATCCTTCTCATCCGTTGCGTTCACTGTTTCCAGCGTTTTTGCCGAATTCTGGGTACCTTCACCTTCCGATAGCATTATCTGCTCGCAGATCATGCTCATTTTTTCCGTATGCATGTCGCCTTTACAATTTCAAGTTGTAAATATTTCAAAGAATGTCCTACCTACTGTGGTGCTATTGTATTTTTGTGTGCCTTACCATTAATCTTATCTGACTTTATGTATATATGTATCTACAAAGAAGATTTTGTGATTTCCATTACTTTCAAAAAAGGATATTATTATTACTATTATTATTTCACTGATTTTTTTCACAATAAGTGAGAAGCTCCATAAAATAAGTTCAAAGTGGTCTGAATTGAAAGCTAGCAAATGATTCATAGTGCCAGTGACTGAAAAATTTACTAATAACTTCAGTTTTTAAAAGTGACTTATCTATTCGAATATGAGGAACATCAAACACACACACACACACACCGGTCATTTTCCTTTTCATGGAACAAGAAGAAGTGCTTAATATTTGCACATTAATGGGATTATATTACTTATTTTCTCATTTCATTGATTTTTTCGTTTATTTTAAGATTCGGCCAGACTTCATTTGAGATGAAATTATTTTTTGACACAATCAAAAATATCCGATTGCATTTTGATATTTTTACAAATTTCATTTGAGCAGAAATCAGGGCCTAAATGAAATCATTCCTATAATTGAAAATCAAGATTTTCTCTTCATGCAATCTTGTAAATAGAATGATTAAATATTGAATCGCAACCTCAGTATCTAATTAGTACTATGTAATCTTCCTTGTTGATACTATATTTGCTCTTGTTATTATTCAATTTTCAAGAGCTATCAGACCTGAAATTGATTATATCTGAGACTGATTGTCGTGAGGTGCACAGTCCAATGGTTGATTAAGATAATTTCATTCAACTTTGATTAACACCGTATTAAATGGATAATTAACAAGACTGGAATAATTCACATGAATTTTTTAGTTTTCGCAGCGACTTGTCCAGTTTTTGTCGATTATGATTTGTATCTTTGTAAACCACCACTCCACTCCTGTAATCACCGCAAACAGATTGTTTTTTTGGTGTAGATGTAGATCATAGTGATAAATGCTTAAAATCCATTGCCGCTTAAATAGTCTATTTAGGCTATATGAAATCAACAAAGGATAGCTTATTAAAGTTGTGAATTGCCCTGCAACTTCTTGTTTTAGAGCATTGACTCAATCGATTTTTGAATAAATTTGGAGGAAGCATAGTTTAGGTCAGCCAGTTCAGATCAATTAGGTGATCAAACCAGGCGAGAGAGATATCAATTGATGCCATGCATTTGATAATGACTTATATAAATGACTAATCGCTAAAAAATAATCAACAATGCTATTGCTTACATCGTGTACCTAATGCACTATCAAATTGATTATGAACATTTGATAAGTTGAATTTCGCTTTAGAGTACCGTAATCTGGAAAAGTACAGTCCCAGACAAGATCTTCACTTGCCACACGTCGCCATTCCAAAGTTCTAATTGCAAGAAGGAGAACTGCAATAAAAACACTACCTATACATTATCAAGCAATCCATTAGTTTTACTCATGAAAGGAATCATGTTATTGATAGATTCATTGTTTAATACTTCTAACGGTTGTTGCTCATATTAAGTTCTTCCTTTGGGAGAATCAACGAGAAGCATCAGCAAAGTTCTCTTTCAAGTGACAATGAAATTGATAAATAGGCAGTGGAATTGGAAATTATGCGATATCGTTCGAACCTTTTCTCCAACAGAACAGTTTTCAAAAATTTAGCCAGGGATGTGGAGTAGGAGCCGGAGGCACTCGCATTCACACTCCTATAATGTTGCATCATATTGAAGCTCGAATATAGCTAACTATTACTTACATGAATTCATTTGGGCATGTATAAAAATATTTGCTCAATAAATGGATGTCTGAATTTCGCATGAATATGCTGCTTGCCTAAAATTTCTTTCAGACTAGCACTTGCCTTATTAATTGCATTGCCTATGCATCACTCTGTTGTGTGCATACCTCTATACATAAACGTATGACAGTAAATAAAATTTTCAGGATATTTCCACATTGTAACGGGTAGCCAAAAAACCTCGGGTATTAGGTAAACCGCAAGTTGTCAACAAAGTTTGTATATATTATGATACATCAAAATCCCTGCTAAGCAATGGAGAGTTTAAGTTTTTCGCTGTCTTGATGGGGCTTTTTTGCCAAGCACTTTCTTAGCGGATCGTGGGGAGAATGGTCGTTGGAAATATTTTTTACCTCAGGGGTTCGACCCGACTTTGACCGAAAATGATGCGAAATAACTCGGGAAAAGAGTTTCAGTTACCCACATTTTCCATTTGTAGAGTGCAGAATTAAGCAATAATGCGTCGCGGAGAGGGTCCAATTTTCAAACTTGTCTGTTCTTGAAGTCAGGCACTTGCATACTACGGTACTAAGCGTATTACCGCTTCATGAACGCAGCACCTTCGCGACAGCCGCTTCAGCACCCATGCAGAGCAATGAAAAGAATGAGGACCTACGCATGTAGGGGAGACTGGGGACCAAAGTGCATTTTTTCACTCATTCTCATTTTTTGACGAAATTATTGCAAATTAGAACTCAAAATTTTACACAGATGTGAAAGATATCTTCACAAATAAAATATTTTTTGAAGTGTAACTCTAGCATATCTAGTTTTTGCACAAGACATGTTTTTGTAACATGTAACGACCCTGCACATTGGTCCCCTATAGCAGGGACCAATGTACACTGCATGGGGACCAAAGTGCACTGAATAAAAAAACCATGATTGCGCAAGGAAATTTCATTTTATAAAATAGATATCGCCAAAAAACATTTTTCTATGATTTTTACTGTATTCATTTAATTTTTGTGAATTAGTAAGTGGATATAAAACTATCAATAGGCAAAAAATGAATTAATTTTTTACAGCAATTTTTACTAATTGCTTATTGGACGCATCTTTATTATATTAATTAACTGTTAATAGTCAATTCGGATGTGGTGAGTTCAAAAATGATAATCATTTCTCTCTATGAGATTAATATTTTGACCTAGGATAAAATCTTTATTATAGGCCTAGCCCACTTTCTTCTCATCAATTTAAAGATGTGTTTGACTTCTGAATATAATGACCTTTACGGACAAAAATGGTTATAATGGTTCAACAGATTGGATTTGGTAAGAAGGAAGTAAATAATCATTTTTTAAAAAAGTAAACTTTTCAGATAGGTCTACCAACGAAAATTGCCGAAAAGTCGATTTTTGAATATATATGTATATGCAAATAGTGCATTATGTAACATAATAAAAACAGACAGGAGTCGGGAATGTCGCTTTAAAAACATTTGTCTTGCACTCAACCAGAATGTGTTCGCCACATTCCAGTTGAAGTTCAACCGTGTTTTCAATTGAGGAGTCCTGGGTTCCAGAATTGGTTTCGTTACTTTTGGATGCAGCATTCTCCGGGGGCATATCGGTGATAATAGTTGATTTTCTTTTTCTTGATCGTTTGTGTTTAAATTTTTCAGACAGAGCCTTCGTCGGATAAGGTCTGATTATTTCAGGTAACACTGGCTCACATAATTATCACGCCTCGTCGTCAACAGTAGGGTGCGGCGATGTTTTATTTTCCCCAACGATCGATTTAATTTCGATTTTTCAGAAAAATTTCGATTTTTTTTCCGATTTCGATTTTTTTGTAAACCAAAAAAGAAATCATTTCAAAACAGTCTGAGCTTTATTTTCTAATTACGTGTAAGTGGGCGATACATGCATGACAAACGTCTCAAAATATCGGCCAATACTGAATCATATGAAAGCATATTGTGAAGTCTAATTAGAAAAACACATTACCCCCTACTCATTCAAAAGTTTACTGTTGCGTCTGATTTTGATCAGTTGCCGTGCGCGCAAGCCACTCAAATTTGCACGACTGGGCGTTATGGTATTGCCCGTTACACTTCCTAGTCTTTCCGAAGCCGTGTTTGTTGCTGGAATACACAAGAATTGTCGGGCAATCCTGGCCAAATTTGGAAGATTCTGCAGTTGATTCTTCCAGAAGGCAAGAACGTCAAATTTCTTGTGGTCGGGTGCAGGATTTGTTTACTGCATCAATTCGACATATCGCTGCCACTCCATCATAGATCGGTCTTTGATGTTTTTGCTATCTGATTCCACCGGAGATCTAATTTTCATCTGCGACCACAAGGAAACACGTTGTCGTTTCTCATCAGACTTTTCTTGGCTCACTCCTGGAGTAATCACCTTCTCTTCTGTGTGAGATTATTTCTGCATGAAGTCGACAATACGCGCGACGATAATATTCTTCGCAACATCAACTTGTGTGGAAGAGAGAATACATAGAAATCGTGGATCGATCGCAGAAGCGACCAACAGAATTGGTTGTTCAGTACCAGTTGTCACTTGTTCAATTCTGGATTTCATCGAGTTCAATATTGTGACTTTGAATGAAGTCAAGGCGGTGGGGACGTCGATAGATCCAATGAGTTCAGTCAGGGTTGACAGTAGAGGCAGGATAAGATTGATCGAAGGAGACAGTTCACAACACAAGTCACGAGTAACTTCCTCGAATGGTGCCAACAATGATGTCAAGGTTTCGAGTAATTCCCACTCACTGTTTTGGAGAATCGGTGGAGGATTGCGTGAATTCCGAATTTCGAGCAATGAGCGATTGATTTCTTGACGATTTTCTATCATCACTGACCAAGTATAGAAAGATGAGTTCCATCGTGTTGGAACATCTTGCGGAATTCTTTGAACCGATTTTCCAGATTCTTGTTGCAGATTATTTGGAAGTCGAACTCCAGGATTGCTACAATGGAAGAAGCCAGCTATCGCTCGACAAGATTTCCGAAGATCATTAGCTGCCTCACAGGCTGTGAAGGAGTCTTCAGTACACAATTGTAGTGTGTGAGCCATGCAAGGCATCCAAGGAATTCCAGTCAATTCAATACCTCGTCGAACATTGCCAGCGTTGTCGGTCACTCCAGCTTCGAATATCTGATCATTAACATCGATGGACATCTCTTCCATTAATCCACGCAGACACTGTGATATCGTTTCTCCAGTATGGTCTCTATCCGACGAATTGAAAGGTTCAACTCCGATGCAATAGGAATGTAGCCGGTAGTCGGCGTCAATAGAAGATGCAGTCACTTCTAAGAAACTCTCATGATTCTTAGCGTCGTAGAAATCGAGAGTTATCGCGTATGACGGGAAATCATTCTCTTGAAAAAGTTCTGCATTTTCACATCGATTTCTCGTTCCAACGTCGGAAGCACAGTGCGCCGCATTTTGGTCTCACTATGAATGTCATATCTGTCGTTCAAGCATTCGACAAATTTGCGAAAATGTTCATTTTCGACGAAACGAATATATAGACATCCCTCAGCGATATAGTTTGAGCAAGTAGACGATCGAGCTTTAGAGCTTTGGCACTACCATGTGGATATTTGTGATGAACAACAAAGGAAGTTTCGATGGTTGATTGACGAGATGGAGATGGCTTTCTTTTCACCGCCTTCTTTGCTTTCTCCTCTGACATCTGCTGAAGATCGGAGTAGATTTTCGGATGATTGTCTTTCAAATGTCTGAACATATTGGTAGTCGATCCATCCTTCACCTTTACACTCGGATTCCTACAGTCACCTGTGAGACATTTCGCTGACGTCTTGCAATTGTCTAAAGTAAAATAACGATGTATTTGTGATTTCTGTTTCGTGGACATAACGACGGTAGGGGGAGCGTAGAATGCCGAAACTGACTACAGCATAGCCCTCTCGATCGAAGGCGATCATGATAACAATGTCTAAAACCAATCAGCGTCCCAACTAGTTTCGTCACCTGCTGCTCACTTTAAATCAACTATTTTTATGGTGATCTATCAACTAAGAAATAGTGCACGGAGTCAAGGACAATGCCAACGCCGCTGACTCGTAGCTTCAACCACAGAATTGGCTTCAACTGACATCAGAGATTTGTCACACAATAGACTGCCTGAGCCGATTCTGGCTGATAGCAGTAGCAGTCTAGCACAGCAACTTGTTTGATGATCAAGTAACCATCTTACATGTAGCTAGCTGGGAGGAATCACAGATAATTTCAATTAAGAAATCGTTCTCGTGTATTGTACATGAAATGAATTGGGTTTAACCACTTCCCATACCTGTATTGACTTGAATTGGGAAATGTAGCATTTATTTATCAAAACGAAAAAATCGAACTGAAAATCGCGATCTCTTTTGATTACCAATCGATTTTCGATTTTTCAATTCCGATCGATTTAAATTGCCGCACCCTAGTCAACAGGGCACCGTCATCAGCAGGTGATGTGCTTGTAGAAGGTTGCTCAATTTACGAAGTTCAAGCACTCAATCGGAGGGAATGGATAGCAGGAAATCCCCTTAGCTGAAAGCGTTTGAGTTGACTGGGAGTATGCCGGCTTTTTGAAAGCCCGATACGATATTCATGGGCGTAAAAGCTTTGTAAAATGAAGCTGAACTTAGTGAGGCAACGTCATGAATAGCAATTGGTTTTCATGGATGAATGAGCATTTGATTGTTGCACTCACTCACATAGAACGTCTTAAAAGGACCATAGACGCAGACGTCCAAGGGCTGCATGCGATGGATTAAATTACATTTTTTAAGGTTTAATTACACTTATTTCATTACGTTGAGACACTGAATACATGGTTTGCAAAATACAAAAGAAAAAAGGAAATTTATCATGTATTGCACTTTGGTCCCCATTTCAGAGGGCACTTTGGACCCCAAAGCAACTCATTTTCAAAAAACCAACATTGACAAATAACTGGGTATACAGATGCCATCCCCGAATTATGAAGCAATTCTAGATGCCTTAAATGTTAGAAATTACTGTTATTCTAGGCACAATGTTGACGAATGAAATTTAGAAAAAATAAACAACGGAGACTGAAAAATTTACTTTCGACTGCATTAAATGTATTTCAAGACCTACCAAATAAAATATTTTGAGATAAATCTTGATTTTTCCGTTGAAAGTCATGTTTGATCAGAGAATTACTCAACTAGAAGAAGAAGTTCGAATTCGGTCTTTATCTCGTCGAACTGGCAGATGCACTTTGGTCCCCTATGCTCACAGGTCCCCAATCTCCCCTACTAAGAATGTCTGTATCGGATACCCGCACAGTCGTGACTGAATGGCTTATTGCAGAATTAGAATGAGCGGCAAACCAAAATCGTGTAATGAACTTGGATCTTGGTTGATCTTACGCACCAATTGAAAATATTTGTACATTAATTGTTAAGTTGTTAGTTAATTGGTGACTGCAGTGCAGGCAAATGAGGATCACAGTGTCAGTAATAAAGTTTGACACATGTATACAAGAAAGTTCGTCATTTTTAGAAATTTCACGTATTTCTTCTGAAAATTGTGCAATTTCAACGCATTACCAGAAGACAGTCAGTCACGTTTCGCTCCAGAGAATTTGATGCGAGGTGTTCATATAACTCCGACTCCTGTATCACGAGAAGGGTATAATAACTGACTTCTTTAGAATTTCATAGTCAATGATTATCAAAGTTTATTTTTCGACATATTTATTTATCAATATATCAAATTAATTCGACTCCTGTACAACACCTCACACATGCATATGCTTCAGAATACATGAACAAATCTTATTCCATGTTGTTTGAAAGTGATATCTATCCAACTTTCAAGATTGTCTCTTTTTGATTTGATGATTGTCTCCTGACTTTATTTCAGGAAAACCTGTCACAGTTGAGAATCAGATGTATATTAACAGCGTCAGCTCAATGGATGAAATGTTCATGGTAAGAATATGGTCTGATTTGTCGAAGTAGCATTTTCAATTACAATGCAAATAATGCGATGCATTCCAAAAGTAGAGAAACAAACTTCATTTTCCAAATGCTAAATTCATTGTCATCCAATATGCAACTCCTCAAGCGATATGAAAAAACTGCGTGAGCTTTAATCTATTTTATCAAAGTCAAGGAAATTAAGTGATATGAAGTCCAATGATGAATTTATGCAAAAAAGGAAAAATAAACCAAAAGCTGCCGAGAATAACTTAATAACTTATTTCACGACATTTCACCAAACGGCCATCTCAAGTGATGCAGTTTAAATTAATAAGACCGCCATTGAATTACTCTCAGCAGCTTTGACTCATTTTTGCTTTCTTTAACTTAAAAAGACATGCTGCTTTCTGCGTAAGGAACATTTATCAATAAATAATGGAAATTCGAAGCGCTGTGAATTAAGGCCTATTAACTTTAAGCTTATTATTAGTATTTTGCTTATTTTCCTGTATTAAATCACGTTTTTAGATAGCGGTTATGGTTATTGCATTTATGACACAGAATTGATATTTCTAGGCTTTTCTGATTAAAATGTTGCTTTTTTAGCAACCAATTATTTGCTTGTACACGCTCGAATAGCAATGATTTGTCAAGTATTGCATAATATAATCCCAATATTTCTTTCCTTGACTGCTTGGTTTTCTGAGGTCATGTGTTCTTTCTTGAGTTTCCGATTCCGTCGGTGGAAATCAAAGACGATGATGTCACAGCTGAGAACAGAAAATATAATTCGTTTTGTCAAATCATCACAATATTGCAAAAGGCAAGATGACTTCCACTCAGCCACGCTGCTAAAATAGGAAATTTTCGCAACGAATAGATGAAATCACAATAATGTTGTCTGTCTAATTGGTGCGACTAAGATTTCTATCAGAGAAGAAAAATATTTTGTAAGAAATGTTACTTTGATCAAGTAAGTGAAGGTAAAAATATCGTCAATTACTGGAAGTGTTCTTTTTTTCATGTTTTAGTTTTCCACTTGATCATTTATTCATGAACATTGACATGAAATTGAGAGCATGACAGTAATGATTCGGGCACTTCGCTCAATCACAAATAAGTCACTGTGAAATTAACATGTACTCCGTCTGATATCCTTGGAATTTTATTTGGTGGGCTGAAGTTTATTGCTGTCATTCAAAATCATATTTGTCTTCTGCTAAAAGCTTTTTCTCTCTCTCATTTTTCGTCATTAGGATAGATTTAGATGTTTTTGTAATTGTTATACGATTTACCTTCACATTGAATTAAGCAATTCAGTGAAGTCTTTAGCTTGTATAGAATCAGCTGTTGAGGTTGTTGAATGATGGTGGATATAACAGCGTATACAAAGGAACGAGTTTTCTGATGTGACAAAATAATGTTTCGATTTAATATTATGTTTCTAGCTTACTTTTTTGCAGATGTCATGTATCTTATGTCAGATTTAAAAATGACAAGAAAAATATGAAAATGTATAAAAATCTGAATACTTATAGTTATATCAATAGTTGCAGAGGTTGATGAAATAGAGCACGTAATCTTTGCAAACAAGAGTTGGCGACGGCGTTTTCCAATTTCTCACTTTCATCTTCCTTATTCCTTGCGACTCTGACACTACTGAGAAAAATGCAAACTAGACTTGTGAAAAAATCATTTTGAAACTCTCTTTTCTTGTGTACTCTGATGCACAGTCTAATGAAGCGTGAATAATCTGGAACTGTCTCAGACGTCATAAGGGATTCAATCAGGTGTTTGAAATCTCACAGCCACACCATGTTACGATTATGAGCTCAACCATCTCACAATCCCAAGCCACAAATCTTGATAGCGCCTACGGGTCGGATTGGGGTTACGTAAAACATCAATGTTATTGATCAAAATCAGAACGCAGTAGATTGTAGATTAACAGAAGCCCGCCTGATTAAAACTCATGAGGTCAGGGTTGTTAAGCAACCTACGGATCGGGTTGAGTCATTTTCTACGACCGCATGACGCAAGTATGTAAAGCAAAATTTCTACTTTGAAAAAGCAAAAGTGGTAACAGATTCATTCAGATGCAAGCCAACACGACACCGCTCCAAGCATACAAGAGTTCAAAGAATTTTTTTCCAAAATATATTTAGTTTTTGTCGAGGCCAATGAAGTTAGATTCCAAACAACTGACAAGAATAATGCAATTGGATACTCAAACGTGAAAATTGGTTTTCTTTCTATCGGAAAAGCAAATAAACTCATCACCCCAGAAACTAGATATATATATGTACGCGTGATCTCATGGGCAAATTTCCAAAATTGCATGTCTAACCAACAAAGCGCACTATCTTGATTTATGAATAGAATCGTGGCACCAGAACTTTCGTCTTCAAAATGCAAGCGATTCACGAAGATAATCATTTATCGACGATTCTGTTTTATTCTGCAATTCATTTCATTTCTACTTTTCTCTTTGATGCAAGCATCAGTTGAGGAACTGCATTATGGTCACACGTGTAGGTCCCATGCAAAATCCTGGGTAATTAAGTTTATAATTTAACTTTCATATCAACCTTTTCTTATTAATTCGGTTTTGTAATTGATAAATAAAAACGTTTTTGAATTTATGCTAAATAATCTTTCCCATCAAAGATAGTGGAAATTGTCTTTGTTTCTCATATAGACCTATGCTGAATTTCTGTCCAATGATAAAATTTGATTTCTGTTTTCAGGAAGTAACAATGAACACATATTATCGAATGTTTTGGACAGATCCTCGACTAATAATTCCTGGATTGAATCAGACTGTCGCTCTGCATTACACTTACAATAAGAAGATATGGCTACCAGATACCTTTTTCCCTGAAAGTAAAAGTGAACATCGACATTTGATAACAGTGCCAAACACGATGCTGTGGTTGAAGCCAAATGGGGGTGTTCTCTACAGTCAAAGGTAATTTAGCGATATGTATTTTGGAAAATACTGCATCTTCAAGCAGTTGTTTAAGTGTTTAAAATCAATGAGTTTTTTCCATGATTTCTTGATATTAAACTAAAATTATCTAACAAAACCTGCATTTTGTATAAAGGAGTAAGTTATTTTTTACAATAGCTTTACTGCATGTATATGACCTTTGTGTTGAAGAGGTCTTGGTTATTCATATTTTTGTTAGGAAACCAAGTACACAAGATGGTAATGACTTTTTATACTTTATTAATTTCGGCCTCCTCCAGGGCCTCCTCTTAGGCCATCATCAGAAGCAGAGAATCTCTTCTCTGCTTCTGATGATGGCCTAAGAGGAGGCCGAAATTAGTACAGTATTAAAAAATTATTATCATATTGTGTATTTGGTTTTTTAACAAAATCTTACAAAAAATATATTACCATTAAAAGGCATGTCACAGTTTAGCTTTTCACTATAGAGATACTTGCATCTAGCGAAAAATATCAAATAAATGTTACATGAATTTTACATCATGGTATTAGTACATTGGGAGCAGTGACATCTCAACATTATACATTGACAATGTGAGCGCAGCCTCGATTTCATTAGAGGAACTCTTCTTAGTATCTGATGCCATATGCGAGATGCGCAATTTTCATTGTTTTGGAGAAATCACATGGGAATTGACTGTCATGGTATAGCAATGTAGAAGAAAGAATATAATAATTCAAATCATTCGAGTCATTGCTGATAACACTATCGTTGAGCGAGGTCATGCTTTTCTAATTAACTTTGTTGGAAGTGACTGTTAATTTCTCAAGACTCAGCCTTGTCCATGACAGCATTTTGAACAGAATTTATTTGCATGCATGTTTCTGTAGCGTCGATAGCTGACATCATCAGTACACAGAGAGATAAATGACATTAGATATTCAATTTCTATGCCACAGAAATTAAATTCAAATAATTACCGAAGAAGAACATTTCAAAATAATGATAAAAACGCTATAAAAAATTTGCTGTACATCAAATCTTTCACCAACAGGAATCAACTACTGAACAACCACACCCAATCAGAGTCACTTCTACTTTATTGATTTTCAATGACGGTCAATTTGTCTAAAAATTGACCCTCTATCGTCTTTTATCTCTATGCACTGATGATGGTGGGCATCGACGCTACTGAAACATACATGCGAATAAATTCTGTTCAAAATTAATGGCTCCTCTCTTTCTCAAATTAGGTCAAGAGCATTTTCTTCTTTTACGCTCTTGTGTTATAGATGTGACATATATATTTACAAATTTACCGAGTAATGCGGTTCAGAGTTCACGGTTCGTTTTTTGAAAAATGTCTGAACTCGATTATTTTACATATGGATGTAGCTTAGCAAAACAGCGACTCATAGACGAATTTATGTTGTAAACTTGTCAACGGTTTGTGAAGGTCAAGAATGGGAAATTTCATGTGTATGTAAGTATTTTCACATCAAACATATGCACATTACAGCATACCATTTCTATTTTTTGAAATCGAACTCTGAAATTGTTGTGCAACAAAGTAAGTATATAAGGGAAGTATGGAATCAATGGTTGATTTGTGGCGACAGCTATGATATTACTTTTTCGCCAGCTCTTATAAGCAGTTTTATTTGATATCGCAATTGACAACAGAATAGTATTGAAATATTGAATGGAAGGGACTGAATGGCTATGTCAAAACTATGAAGTAGTGAAAAATTACTTAATTATCCGTAGACATCTGGAAGACAAAAACATGAGATGAAGATCCATTTCTATGGTTAAAATGCTAGATTCGATTTGGCATAGAAATTAATTGATTATTAAGGTACTTAATGAACGACTACAATCCACTCTATACGATTTAAGGGGGGGACGTACACTTATCCCAAAAATGTGTGTTATCTTTTTATATAACCAAGCAAACCTCTTATCATGCTGTAATAAATGTTTCTATTGCGTAAGTTAAGAAAAGCAATTAACCTCATGATAAATGCTGATATTTTCAAAGGATTATAAAATGTTGCTAAATTATCGAAAGAGACCTACCTGATGAATTGATCATACTTCTGATTCTTTGAAGATGGCGGATTTGTCGCCACTAAAAATACATTAGAGTAATGGGGAGTTTCCATACTTGATATATTTAAACACTTTGTTGTGCAATCAAAAAAGTAAAGTAATCAATAAAGTGATCGTTGCTGCTATTTTTTAAATTGGAGATGAACACGCAAAAATTAGCGAATAACTTAAGTCTCCTAATAGTGTAAAACATGTAGGGCCTATGTGAATTCCAGCCCAGAGACAATAAGTACATCTACTGAAGTTACAAGAAGTATACTCATAGGCCTTCCAAAAGACATGCAAAGTCTACATCCAGTGAAATCTGCAAGCTTGAAGTACTTACATGTATATTCAATGCGGAAATACTCATGGTTACTTCAGCCTTTGAAATTCTTATATAATATCTTCATTGAGGACAAATGAGTTGCTTCCCGAAGTTCAAGAGGGAAGCCTTTCGTTGTTGAAAATTGTATGGTCTTTGAGCCCACGATACGTGATTCATGTCATTGTCTCACAAACTTGTCGGTGTTGCTGTTAGTTGCTGGTTGCAGCAAAATAGACAGTTATATCAATGTACTCGTATCATAACCTTCAAATATTATTTGTGGATTGAAATACTTGACAGTAAATTCCATCTTGATAAATTCTTCTAAAATTCCTCCACTTTGATAAAGACCACAGAAAAGAGATACTTGATATTGAATTACGATTCTGAATGTTAGAAAAATGTGTCTGATCTGATTGTTGTCATCGTAGTGACTTTGATGTCGACTTGTGCTATCTGATATATGGAACTGAAAATATTAAAGACACGTAGTTCTATGAGTATGAAATAGAATTACCACTGAGCATCATCAAAAATTATCAAAACTTCAATTCCTTCCTTCAGATTTCATCCGAATTATCATTTTTGTTTTATCTGTAGAATAAGCATAACCTTATCCTGCCCCATGCAGCTCGAATCATTCCCATTTGATGCTCAAACCTGCCAGATTCAATTGGAAAGTTGTGAGTCAAAATGTGTAACTTTTCTTCGTTGTGGTCAAATACTCAATCAGCGTGTTATCCTTTTTCATTTCCTTGTGTTAATCAAATATATATCATCAGATTACACCAGATAGATCAATAACAGATATACCCTTTTAGATGGATACAGCACTGAGGATATAATTCTACGATGGAAAGAACCTGGACTTCAAATGGCAGATAAAGTGCGCAAAGCAACAGAATTACCTCAATACATCGTCCGTTCAGTAGAAATCAAAAGAAATTGTCTCCAACAGTTAACAACTGGTAAATAGCTGAAACTGATTTGTATGTTTTCATTCCTGTGTACCAATTTCTACACAAAAAGTTTTGATTTTCGCGTTCGAATGATCAGGCAACCTGAATGAATCTCACGCTTACTTATCTAATGATCTAATTATCTAAACAGTAGCATAAAAGCAATATTTATAGCTTGATGATAATATTGCAATGGAAGCTGCAATAGAGGACAATAATGCCCTTAACAGACAGCTAAGTAAAGATCAAAGACAAAAAATTGTTTTGCAAAAGTGACACAGTTGCTGTTCTACATACTGGGTAATAATGTGAATATTGTTCTCTTTGAATCCGTCCATTTTTCGTATAGTTTCATTTTATCAATTTTCCACTCATGCCCATTTATTCATCATTGCAGTTCCACCTCATCCTGTTTGAATGTTACCACAAATTTATTTTGATGTGCATGTTTGTTGATCGAACATTCCAATGTGCATAGGGCTTGTAGCCATGTCACTAGTTGATAATCACCTGCATATTGACAAAGTGTGCAAGTCCATTGAAAAAGCAAGAAAAAAGGATTATTCGAAACATGCGTGAAAATAATTGTAGTCTGCAGCATTGGGCACTACCTACCGGGTCGATTTCAATGACAAGCTTACGAACAGTCGACACACAACATTCAGTGAAGCAAAATCAATTACACAGCTGAAGCCTGGAATCAATAGGAAACATAAATTACCTTTATATATTCTGACTTAACATTTCAACCACCTCAAATTGGACAAGCAACACTCTTCTTAATAGCATTCATGTCTCCTTATAAACACCCTCACACAAAGGTTGCTGACGCTAACATCGACCTCAGAAGGCGCAGGACGCCGAAGGCCCGTCGTGACTTGTACAACATTTTTTAGGAAATTGTGACCGAAAATTTTCTGTTTTCCAGGGAGGTTTCAGTCAAAATGACTTTCACTGGAAAACGTGCGATTTCCCGGAGCATGGTCAATTACACCTACAGCGCAGTTATTTAAGCTCATTGATTGAACTACATTAGCATTATGTTTTCTTTCAAAAATCACGAACAATTGACCTTTTCGTTGAAGGTTATCAAAAGTTCATTATCAATTTTGATACATGGTTGATTCCACCACCCTTTATATATCTACTTGCAGTTTCTGCAGTTATTACTATTAGAAATAAAAGTAAGCAGTATGTGTGTGAATCATAATTTACTCGAAGGTGCAATATTGTTATGAAAGACAAAATCAGCGGTAAGAGGAAATTTCAGATTGGTTTATTTATTGACAGCCAATTCATTCATCTAGTCATTCTCTACATATGTATTTACAATATTATATGAGAGTATTTGTAATATGTATCACACTTGATCGATATATTCATAATAGCAATTGCGTGGCATAATCGCTTTGGACATCATATATACATTTCAACATTTTTCACAAGCTTGCTTTATTTTAAGATTCAGAATATTACAAATTCACAAATAGGAGCATCAAATAAGATATTTGAAGGTCATCGAAATACTTAGTCTCCTTAGTTGATAGCATCCCATCTTTATTCTGCAGGCAACTTCTCTTGTGCCATTGGATATATAAACTTCAAGCGAACATTCGGCTTTTATGTCACTCAAGTTTACATACCAAGTATTTTGATTGTCTGCTTATCATGGGTCTCCTTCTGGTTGGACTCTCAAGCGGTCGCAGCAAGGGTTTCCCTTGGAATTCTCACAATTTTATCGTCTACAACGCAAAGTTCAAGTGCAAGCTCATTTGTACCCCGAATGTCATATGTGAAAAGCATCGATATTTGGATGTCAGCTTGCTTGTCGTTCAATTTTGCTGCACTCTTGGAATCTGCGATATCGAATACGATGACTCGTGGCTATCGGAATCATCTGGAATTTATGCATCAAGATTCAACAAAAAAGAGTGGTGAAAATGGGTCACCAACAAGAATAAATCATATCCGCCTGAAGCGGTCCACCGGAAGTAGTGTGGTGAGTTCTCTCCATAAATACAATAAATGTTTTCTTGGAATTTGCAAGCTCTATGATCACATGGATCCTTGCATTGTAAATGAGGGATTAGACGCAGTTATAGCTACGAGTACGATAGAATTGTAATATGCAACACTACCAAATGCCCCATAGCGATGCATAGATGTCTCATTACTGGGATATCCTGATATTACAAGTACAAAACAGTTGATGCATACTCGTACATGATATCCACAGATGTCAAACTCTATTGCATATCTAACAAATACACCATTCCGCTAGCCAGAGCGAGCTTCTGCAGGGGAAGAGGCCAAAAACGAGACTTTCACAGCGATGATATGCACCCTATGGCTACTACGAATATGTGCGTCTGCCGAGTTCTACGTGGTTCCTCCTCCCGTCAGACAGAATTAAAGAGGAGTATATGTTAACTGAATGGGACGCAGATAGAAGCTCTTAGTCAAAATGAAATTTGCTTTATTTTCTCTATCGAGCAAAAGGCATTAAGTTTCAAGAAACAATTTTTGGCATTTCTTATCATGTTTATGAGCTATTTGCTTCTATGCTTCTGATCGGCGATGTATGTGAGAAAGTGGTTCAATAGAGATAAAATTGGCCACAGGGTAAGTGCTTGTCAACATTAGCAGGCTTTCCAAATCTGATTGCGTTTAGTTTCTTTCAGGAAAGTTCTTGAACATGACCACGAAAAATTAGTCCTTCTTTTCACTTTTTAAGACAAGACGTACAAAATATCATTTTTGCCGAGGACTTCAATCTGTGTCCAATTGAATTGACATATGTTTTATTTGATACAGTCCGACAAGAAGAGGAACCACGAACTAGGAACGACAGAAGAGAACTCGGAAGCCGCACGGTTTCGTAATAGGCATAGGGTGTATTATGCATCATTCTGTGAAAGTCTCATTTTCGGCCTCGTTCCGAAGAAATTCGTTCTGGATGCGAACTGCCTAAGGCCATAGAGGTTGATTTCAATAAAACAATACTTCAGGTGAAAAATTCATTTCTATATATATATACATAAAAATCAATAAAGTAAACCAATAGGTCAATGAGAAATAAATTTAAATAATTTATTGGCTAGCGCTTTCGATGGAGTACTTGTCCATCTCGTCAGAGAAATTATGCTAAATGATATCAAAACAAAAATATCACACCATCTACTAGCGTTAAGGGATAGCTTAAATTTCAAAATGAATTTTCGGTCATGCATTTCCCTCTCCGCTTTACATGCACTATAATGTAGTTGATACAATGGGAGCACCAGGAATTTAGGGTCAGCAATATCTTTGGCACACCTAGATATGTGTTTGCTAACATTTAGTGGAGCACTCATGGGATGATTTACGTGCTGTCTATGAACAGTCATCCCGTTCTTTAGCTGATCGCCAGACTGCCCAATATAGAAATCCGAACAGCCATTGCACTTGAGCATATAAATGATATTTGATGAATGGCAGCTCATTAGCTCTTATTGAGTATTTCTCACCATTTATTGTAAATTGTAATTTATTCTTTTCCAGTTAGTAGATGGAGGCAGCATTTACATCGTTTGTCGTCACATTTTTCCACACCTTTGATATTTTGCTTTTTGTATTGAAGCAGTGACAGTAATGATTTTGGTTGCTTATATGATAATTTCAGTTTATAATCTTTAAACGTGTTGTTGAGTTTTAAACTTTCTGTGGCAGGTTGTATTATTTCACTAAATATCTTCGGGTTGTTGGGATTATATTCCGTTACGAACGGCAACAATGACTTTTTATTTTCATCTGTTTCATTAATGTTCTTATAAGAATTAGCCTTTTTAATACCGCCATCAATAAGTTCTTTCGGATATTTTAATCTCAATAAGATTTCACGTAATTCGTTCAGTCTTTTGGTTCTAATTTCGCTGTCCGACACAATACGTTTTCCTCGGAACCTTCGGTATATTATCATGTAATGCTTTTTCATATATATCCGCTATACTGTTGCATCTGTACGATTCGTAGTACAGGAACTTTCTTCTATTTAATCTTTTATTCCAATCTAAGTCTTTGATTATATTTGGCTTGATGGATTGCTTAATATCACGTTATACAGTACAAAAATCTTCCTTTATTTCTGACAAAAAATCTTTCATGGAACTTTGAACTGCACTGGCAATCTGTCGTTTAACAGAGTTGACTAAGATATTATTGATTTCAAGTACTTGATGAAGTAATGCGTTCATACATTCAATTTTTTCCATGAACTTATCCAATTTTTGTACAATCCTTTCCTCCATTGAAACATTGGTATTTTCCTCTCCCATAGTTGAATATTCGATAAAAATAAGTAAATGGTAGAGTAGATAGGTATAAATCAATAAAGTAAACCAATAGGTCAATGAGAAACAAATTTAAATAGAAGAAAGTTCCTGTACTACGAATCGTACAGATGCAACAGTATAGCGGATATATATGAAAAAGCATTACATGATAATATACCGAAGGTTCCGAGGAAAACGTATTGTGTCGGACAGCGAAATTAGAACCAAAAGACTGAACGAATTACGTGAAATCTTATTGAGATTAAAATATCCGAAAGAACTTATTGATGGCGGTATTAAAAAGGCTAATTCTTATAAGAACATTAATGAAACAGATGAAAATAAAAAGTCATTGTTGCCGTTCGTAACGGAATATAATCCCAACAACCCGAAGATATTTAGTGAAATAATACAACCTGCCACAGAAAGTTTAAAACTCAACAACACGTTTAAAGATTATAAACTGAAATTATCATATAAGCAACCAAAATCATTACTGTCACTGCTTCAATACAAAAAGCAAAATATCAAAGGTGTGGAAAAATGTGACGACAAACGATGTAAATGCTGCCTCCATCTACTAACTGGAAAAGAATAAATTACAATTTACAATAAATGGTGAGAAATACTCAATAAGAGCTAATGAGCTGCCATTCATCAAATATCATTTATATGCTCAAGTGCAATGGCTGTTCGGATTTCTATATTGGGCAGTCTGGCGATCAGCTAAAGAACGGGATGACTGTTCATAGACAGCACGTAAATCATCCCATGAGTGCTCCACTAAATGTTAGCAAACACATATCTAGGTGTGCCAAAGATATTGCTGACCCTAAATTCCTGGTGCTCCCATTGTATCAACTACATTATAGTGCATGTAAAGCGGAGAGGGAAATGCATGACCGAAAATTCATTTTGAAATTTAAGCTATCCCTTAACGCTAGTAGATGGTGTGATATTTTTGTTTTGATATCATTTAGCATAATTTCTCTGACGAGATGGACAAGTACTCCATCGAAAGCGCTAGCCAATAAATTATTTAAATTTATTTCTCATTGACCTATTGGTTTACTTTATTGATTTATACCTATCTACTCTACCATTTACTTATTTTTATCGAATATATATATATATATATATATATATATATATATGTTGTGTATAAATATATATAATATGTATTAATATAATTAATATATATTATATATAATATATATTAATATAATTAATATATATTATATAATATATATATTAATATAATTAATATATATTATATATAATATATAATAATAATTATATATATATTAACAACAATGAAATTAAATAAACGATATATACTATATATATAAATTGTGTACCAATTTCATTGCCCTTCTGACGAATGTAATGACGTCAGCTACATTGGTTATACGACAAACACACTCACACATAGATGCCAGCAACATATGTCAAACGGTTCAATAAAAACACACCTAACAACACACCAAAATATAAGACCGGGTTACAAACTAATAAAATCCAACTCAAAAGTGATCGCAAATTACCCAGTGCAGAAAGATCTGGAAATCGCCGAGGCTCTGCTCATTAAAGAGAACAAACCTCTTCTCAATAAACAAGGCTAGTGTTTGACCCATCGCTTATTAGTAATGTAGCAAAATATTTCCATTTTATGCATGAATTAGACTAATCATTTCTATGTTCTTCCAATGTTAACCATTTCTATTCCATTTTCGATATACTTCTCACAATTTTGTACATGCATGGTTTATATTTCCTAGCTTTTTCCTTAATATGATCAATGTACATTCAGCAAATTCAATTACCCTGACAGTCCGAAGTACCGGTATGATTCCAATTAAATGGCTTTCAAAATGTATTTTGAAGTTTTTAACAAATGAAGAAAAGAAACTTTTTAGAACTATGGAAAATCATTATTTGAAAATTAACAAGACTGATTACGATATTATATTTAATGAAACATGCAAGAATATATATATATTAATTAATTCCAAAAATTGTTAGGAGGAAAAAACCATCAATTTCGGTACTCCGAGTTTCATGTGTTTAATACCACAATCATCAGCCGAATGAATTTCACAACGGAAAATTCGCAAAGCAATACCGGTTCCTTAGCAATAATCACTGGACATCACACGATAAGATACTAAAGAGATACTAAAGAGAAGCAAGATAGAAAGCTATGAAAAAGTACTGAAAATGTACTAAAAATGCATTGCACATCACGTCATTTTGAAGTTCTGCAGTAGATATTTAGTCCTGTGTCTGCACTTAGAAACCAATTCGTTTCTGCTGTTGAGAAGAGTTCCATCCCTGCTTCTCAAAATAAAGTATTTTTCATGGGAGCACAAATCACATCTCGGATTTCCCGGCTTGTACGGCTTGCATTTCTTAACAATTTTCCAAGATATTTTAAGGTTCTTCTTACTTTCCTTCAGCTTCCAGAATTCCTTTGATAACTGGGTTTCATTCTTGTACTTTTCATGATTAAATGATTTTTTGTGATTCGCGTACCTTAACTTGAAGCTGCCTTCACTTATGCCGATGTAATTTTTCTCACAGTAATTTGAATCGTCACATGTGATTCTGGCTGCATAAACTGTATTGTCAGAAAGGCATTCGTTTCCAAGCGGCCAATTTCCTTTATGCACACAATTGCATGTTTTCAAGTTAGTTTTTTCATTCTTTAAGACACTTTTGTTGTGGCCATTTATGATTCTCCTCACATTTGGCATAGAGCTGTAACTCAATTTCAATGTGTTGCGATTGAATATTTTCGAAAATTTGTGGTTCACCGTGAAATGCTTGTCAATGAGAGTCAAAAAATATCTGCCGATGTTCGTGGCCATATATATATATATATATATATAATTAGAAAAAAGTGAACTCAGTAATCGGTGAAATATGGTAAAATAAGATGAGAACTCAAAGAAAAACTCCAGATTTTAACGCAAGGATTCACAGTCTCCTATTATTATCGGACAACAAGACTCCATCACTCCGACTAACAAAATCCGCAATCTCGGGGTCATTCTTGATCCCTGTCTGTCCATGCAACACCACATTTCTAGCACGGTCTCCAAATGTTTTGGTGCACTTCGCCAGCTTCGCTCACTCCGTCGCTTCCTTCCTCTACCGGTTTTAAACACTCTCATGGTTTCCCTCGTTCACTCCCGGCTCGATTTTTGCTCCAGTCTACTTTATGGCCTACCAGACAATTCCCTCTGCAAGCTTCAATCAATTCTTAATGCAGGTGCGCGAATTCTGTTCAATACCAGCTCCCGCGACCACGTGACCCCTCTACTACGATCCCTTCAGTGGTTACCGATTCGCTATAGGATTACCTATCGCCTGGCAGTTTTCGCCTTCAAATGCATTCGCGGTTCAGCTCCTTCCTACATGTGCTCCATGCTTCAATCTGTGTCCTGCAATCCCACACGCTGTAATCTCCGATCCGCTTCCAATGATGACCTGTTGATCCCCTCCTCCCGCCTGAGGACCGTCGGAGCTCGTGCCTTTCCGATTGCGGCTGCTCGTATCTGGAATAACCTGCCGACAAGCCTTAAGACAACTTCATCCATTTCATCCTTCAAGAGACACCTGAAGGTTGAACTCCTGCGCATTGCCTACTTATCTTGAGCTTTGCTCCTTCTTCTGCTTCCCTTGTCCTGTTGACCCTTAATCTTTGACTTTTGATGACTGTTTCACTGTAGAAAGTGCCCTTGAAGTCTTCGGACATAAATGTCACTTGAATCTGTTCGTATAATAAATAAACGCGCATTACCATATAACCTTGCACGACGGACATGCGTTATTTGTAGTGATTTATCGACGAGACTAAATCGACTGGAAGAATTGAAAACCATTCTATCAAAGCAAGGCTATCCAGTTTCACTAATTAATGATGGAATTTCCAATGCCTTAAAATTAAATCGTTCATCACTTTTGCAGACAAAACACAAAACGAAAAGTGACAGTGATTCTATAATTCCGTTTGTACATACATATAACCCGAGAAACACGAATGTCTTACCTGTCCTATCACATACCAACTCAATTCTGCAAAATGATGAAAAAACTAAAGACATTTTCAGAGACAACAAATTTATTAATAGCCGCAGACAATCAAACAATCTCAAATATATTTTATGTCCTTCAAAATTTATCATACGCCAAGAAATTCCCATGGTTAAAAGGTGTAAGGATTCTCGGTGTGGAACATGCGAAGTTTTGCTTGAAGGCTGTGAACATAATTTAAATGGAACTATTTTTAAAATACAAACCTCAATGACATGCTCAACACAAAATGTGATATATGTACTTACCTGCATGGGATGCAATCAATTTTACATTGGAGAAACAGGCAACACACTACGCGAACGTACTCGAATCCATAAAGAACAAATTTGTCACCCGCAATACAGGAAAATACGCGTTAGTGGACATATTGACACGTGTGGAAAAAGAAAATTTAAAATCTTTCCATTCTACAAAGTAAGGTGTGATGACAGCATACTTCGACGTTGTAAAGAACGATTTTTCATAGATAAATTTCACCCCACATTGAATAACCTGTGACTAATTTACCATGATCCTCCTTATCATTTGATATCTACATACATGTATGTATACCGTCTCCAAACTATGAAACTTTGATAACCACTTACATGTACATATACATTGATTTCTATTCCTTCTATTCTCTTTGATACATGTGTTAAAATTTGAATATCGTAAATTGATATATCCCGGCCTCTAAGGCTTAATTGATATTGTTCCTTGTTCAGCGAAGCACCTGAAGATAAGAAAGCGCTTGTGCTTGCAAATTATTTGAGCAGTTTTTAAAAAGTCAGAATTTTGCAAATTTACATACTACCGAGATGACGTCTCTATATAAGTAGTATGAAACAAGATGGATATCAAAAGGAATGAATATTTGCTAATAAGCATCCTAACTAAGCGGAAATTAAGCTGATTGTCAAGGGAATTTCATGATCCTTACCATAATGGAAGTCTTCACGATAAAGTCGCGATATTATTCGTGCTTTCTTGGCTGAAATTTCAAGTTTATAATTCAATTTTCATCGGCATGATTTTATGATTTACTAAATTTATGTTTCATTTCTTGAATCGGAATAGCGATGTGGACCCATTTAGATATTGTGGAGTTAATTGAAATCATTGTCTTTGATTGTGTTGTTTTGCTCTATCAGTGGCGTTGCTTGCAATGTGATCACGCTGAAGAAAATACTCTTGAGGCTGAGCATGAAAGTATAATAGCAACCTGTCGAATTTCTGATTCAACAAACATTACCTCTCCAAGCCTTTCACGGCACGGAATATCTGTAAAATACTATCATTCCTTCTACGATTCATCAGTCAATTCCATGGTAATTTCTTCAATGCCTCAGAAATTTGCATGTATCACTTTTGGTAACAATACCCAGCTGCATCCTCCTCGAGTTCATTGAATAAAATCGAAAGTGTATACACATTGGGGATTTAATAAATGCGGAGTTACCACTCTACCTTATCTACTTACTCTATGCATCAAGTAATTGTTTTACTATTGAAACAGGAATTCAATTCTAGGCATTTTATAAGTTATACGAGTATGTACGCACATACGAGGCTAGCAAAACAGTGGACAACAGTCGGTCTGCAACCTCGATCAATCACTCCTTATGTAACCTACTACAAGAAAAGTAATTTCAAGTTTTTGTTCGCAGGGTCCATGGAATGCAGATAATAGTGAGTTGCCTCAAGTACTGTGGAGCATAGAACGCCGCTCAAGATCATTCCCACTTCCAGAGGAAACTGTCGAATCAGACACGGACATTCATCATCAATACTTCAAATCAGATAAATGTCATCGCAACCTCAATGCTTGCAGAACTCCTGTCCCTGGGCATGTTCTTGATAAATATTCCCGTGTTTTCTTTCCCTTATCATTTGCAATATTCAACCTTATCTATTGGTTGTATTTTCATAATGACTATCATAAAAAATCGAAATAGTGTGTCAACATATCGTGTGTTACTTTGAGCATTGTCACCTAATTTTGCTTCAGACTCAATTAAGACTTTGTGTTTAATATATTTCTTTTTCAGTAATGTTTTTTCCTTCAATCAAAATTGATGATTTGACGGCGTCTGTATAAATCATGCAGGGGGAGAGAGAACAATTTGATTGTCTCACAACAATTTGAGATTAAAATTAAGATCTATGCACATGTTTATATTTGGTTTAAAACGTTGAATTTCAATTTTAAAAAATGAATTGAAGAAGTGACGGCATATCCCTGCTGACATTGCGGAGGTTTCTGGCTTTCTGCATCTGTTAATCAAAGTCAAAAGTCAAAACGTTTATTTCCAACTTGGAAAACGTAATACAAATATGTAATGAGTGATAAAATGATAAAGTGACTATCTACAATGAATAAGAGATGGAGGATGAGACGTACAAGCAAGAGACATGATAATACTGATCGGAAGAAACGGCCGTGCATAAATCATTGCGCAAATCATAAGTCAGTAATGTCAGAATTTATCATGACTAATCTGGAATTGAAATACACGTATGTTCAATAATCTTCTCAATTCTTGTGAATGAATCAGTTTAAGTTATGATTTTGCATCTTTTCCTGAATTATGTCTTATTTTATGTCTTGTTCATATAACACTCACAATTAATTTACAAGTTTCATTAATAGGTTTTGGAGAGTCGGCCAATCATTAATGCGAGAACATATATACAGATAGCATGCATTTAATCAATAGAAATGAAGATATCAAGTAACGCTCCTGTAATCGAATTGATAATTATAAAATGCAAGTTTCTTAGCAATGACCGGCTCTCCAATGTTTTCACTGATTTGCTTCGTAAATGACTGGGTAGAGAGTTTGCTTACAATCTGTTTTATCAATCGACATGAATGCTATTAACCTCGAATCGATTTTGTTTGTCTTCGTTTGCATTTGCATTGTTAGAAATTAGGAACAGGCAGAGTTGATCACAAAAACGGACCACCTAAAATATGCCAAGCTTCAATAGATTCTCCTGCCTGTCAGTTTTCTTTTACACTGACAAGCCACACACCATTCGAGAGCTTATGTTCTCAGATTTTCGATGTGCCACTATAATCTGTATCCGTCATTGTATAAGGTGGACAGAGGTCAAAATGTGAAAATCGCCACTTTCAAAGATTTCAAATTTTCAATGTGAAAACATGTGAGCATTACAATGAATGAAACACGATGTGAAAGGGCTTTCTCTGAGCATTCTTTTGATGTATTGCTTGTCAAAATTGGTTTGCTTTTAGAGAAGTTATGATGTCTCAAATTCATTGCATAATTTGCTTTTTCTGTCTATTCTTGAAAAGTTGTTTACATCTTTGGCACTAACGAGGTCATCTTCACGCTATCAATATCTATGGTGTCTAGACGTCTGCTATACACGTCCAAATCAAAGTGTTGGTTGACCCAGATAAGCTGTAAACAAAGTTTCTATTCGGTTTTGAATTCATCTTATGTCGCATGATGACTGAGTCGAAGTTTGCGAAAGTGTTTTTGAAGGGCAAGGTTTCTACTCTTTTGTCAGATGGACAGTCCGAACGGTCGGTTTGCCGAAAAGTACATAGTTGTCCCAAAGACCACAATCCAAAGGTGGAAAACTGGAAAACTAATTTTTTCTCCCTTCCTGGAAAAGTTGGATCCGATTGGGAAGGAGAGACAAACTTTCGAACAGCTCATGGTTATTCGCTTGGTAAGAAACGATCCCGCTTTGTCTTCGGCCAGTTGAGGAGTTCACATGAGAAACCGACGGTTTCTGCCATAACAGTGAGACGTCGCCTGAAAAGTGAGCACTTCATAAGCCGCAAGAGACCGTTAGGAATCGTATTGACCACCAACCACAAGTGTTAGAATCTAAAGCGGGAGATGGCCTCTGGCCTTCTCAATGGAATCAAGTTGTTTGGATTGATGAAGCGTCTGCATGTCTCCGAGGTCACTATGGCCGTTTGAGAGTTAGGATGAAGTCAGGTGATGCAATTCCTGATCATTTGACATTGCCTGAATCAAGAAGGTAAAATGTTGCATATTTGCGCTGCGATATGGATGAATGGTCGAATTGAACTCCATTACCAAAGGGACAACATGATTTCGATGGATTTGTAAAGGTTTTACAAAAAGGCAAATTTACTGAAGTGCGGGGTGAGTCTATTAATTCTTCCTGGAGATGGTCTCTCTCGACTTGAAGTTTTGTTAAGGCAAGAGAGGGAGAGTCTATATCAACTGGTGATCAATCGCCTGATCGAAAGCATGCCTTTCCGGATTCGATTAAGTGATTGAACTTTCTGGTGAGGTTGTGAAATATATGTAAACAGCAGTGAACCTACCACTGGCCCTGTTAAGGGACAAATGGCTCTACAGAGCCACTGAACAACAATAAAAATTTTATTTCAACCTATGTTTTAGTTATCTGCCAAATGTGTACCTATTATTGACAGAACTTCATAAAAGTGAGACAAAATTTAGGTGGTCCACTTTTTATGATCATCAGTTTAAGTTTCGTAGATATTCTCAATAGTGTTCAATTAGGTTCGATATAGAAATCAGACAATAAGAGGTATGAAACATTAAGGTGGACCTTGATATCTCATAGAAATCGATGCGACTGATTTGGCATAGAAATCAAACAATCAATTTAAATGAGATTGGTGACCTGTACATTCTAATATTAATGTGTTTGATTTTTCGTTATGATCCATCCTTCTTCCTCACTCTATTTGAATCATTTTGATATCTGCAGATACCTTTTATTTCGGCGATACTGGGAGCACTTATGATATTATAAAATTCTCCTTTGCAGCTGATATTACTTAAGAACGGTGTTAATTTCATTCCAATTTCGTCATATGTGGGACATTCAACAAAGAAACGATAAATTGTTTCAATTTTTGATTGCTGCAGGTTTCGCACAAGCGTTCATTGTATGTTTTCCTATTTTTGTTGATGCCAGTTCTTGCCATAAGGTCGTGATTGTTAGTTCTATATTTTACGAGGGTCGTTAGAAAAGTTCCCGGACAGAGTACAGTAAAATGAAAACTCCCAATTCCAGTAACAGTGTAATTTCATGCAAACTAACATACAAAATTACTCACTGTCATCACGCAATTTCTCAATATAGTCTCCGCCACTCGATACACACTTCCTCCACCGACTTACCAGGGAACGGAGTCCACCTTGGTAGAATTCCTTGGGAGTACTTTGCCTCCAGGACTCCACCGCTTCCTTCATCTCATCCAAAGAGGAGAATCTTCTTCCTCTCAGGGGTTCCTTCAAGCGATGAAAGAGATGGAAGTCTGAAGGGGCCAAGTCTGGCGAATAGGGGGGATGTGGGAACACATCCCAGCCTAACTTCTCCAGCAAATCCTTAGTTCGCGCAGCGGTATGCGGCGTGGCGTTGTCCATTTGGAAGATTGGCTTCATGGAAAGCTTCCCACGTCTTCGATTCTTGAGTTGGTGCCGCAGATCTTCGTTCACCAGCTTGCAGAAGTATTCAGAGTTGATGGTCGCGCCCTTCGGTAGGTAGTCCACCAGGATCGATCCATCTTCGTCCCAGAACACTGAAATCATCACCTTTTGACAGGATGGAACAGTCTTTGCCTTCTTAGGTGAAGGATCTCCCCGAGCACACCACATTCTTGACTGCATCTTCGTCTCTGGCATGAAATACGGCAGCCAGTTTTCGTCCATCGCTACGAGTCGCGACCAAAACATTTCTCCTTCACTTTCAGCTCTCGTCAACAAGGCACGGCTCATCTCAAGCCGCTTCCTCTTTTGTTCTTCATTAAGGAGTCTGGGAACCCATCGAGCCGTCAACTTCCGCATGTGCAGCTCATGATGAATGATCTGGTGAACAGTGAAAATGTTCAGTCCCACATATTCCGATATTTCACGTATTGTAACGCGTCGGTCTTGAAGGATGCAGTCTTTCACTTTGCCGATGCTCTCATGAGTACACGAAGACACTGGCCGGCCTGGTCGAAGGTTGTCTTCGAGAGAAGATCGTCCATCTTTGAACCTGGACACCTACTCATAGACAGTGGTTCGCTTCAAGGCTTTATCACCCAAGACAATTGAAAGTCGTTCAGCAATATTGGAGGATGCATTGCCTTCCTTCCACAAGAAAAAGATGATGGCTCTCTGTTGCGAGACGGCGTCTTCCATTGCACAAAACAATTTGAAAATCTTCTGCAGCTTTGTGATTCTTAAATTGGCGGATAGCAAACCTATCCGACTGACAAAGACATCTATAAAAAAATTCACTTGCGCTAGAGATTTGAAATTTGAATACCCAATTGACAGAGCACTACCATAGATAAAATAAGTGCTAGCTTCGTCGCTGCGTCATTTCTCAATGTTAAATACTTTTTAGCAGTGCATTACTATGTCAGGTAAAACATCTTTATTTCTCGGTAAAGTTACACAATAGATATGAAAACTGTTCAACATGATCTATTGATTCAATTATGCTGATAATTCCGATTTCTAAGACTTTGAAATCTTTACCAAAATTGCACGTGTGCTTTAAAAGATAATACCCGCTATGCGCCTAAAATATTTACGTAAGTTAATCGATTAAAAGTTGAATCCTGGGTTGGTTCTGGTTGGTTCGAAAATTAAAAAAAAACAACGATATGATACGAAGACCTGATACTTATTTGAACAACAACAACAATTTACTCGCAAAAACAGTTAGAGATCGATTTTAATTGTTCCCCAAGACGTGGTCAGGCATATCTTCTTCTTGTATTTGTCATCCTCCTCCTCATCAGAAAATTCAGTGGTCCTCTTTATAACTACCTTTTTCCCCTCGGTAATCTCGACAGAAGAAGTCGCACCACAGATTTCCTCTTGGCACAGTTGTTGAAATCTTCTTTTTTCAGTCACAGAGAGCTCTCGAATCGCCAAAAGACCTGAATCACTGCTGTGTCCAGTTTCCTTCTTGATGTCCTCCTTCTTTGCCCCTCCTTGGAATAGCCGGGAGATCTTCGCTCGCCTCAACGAATGATTGGTATAAAAACCAATCATTCGTTGGCATCAGCAAACAAACTTTTTATATACTCTCCCAACTTGTTTTCTCCTACGACTTGATCTTTGAACCATTTTTCTGATGTTGGATTTTCTAACGGCTGAAGATAAAAGTGATGAACATTCTTTCCTGTTTTTGGTTGATGACTAATGTACAAGTTGTAAATTTTTACGATGTTTCTTGGACTGTCACTTTCAAATCGGTCAACACATTTGGCCTCGATGACACCGTCTCGTAAACCGCCACTTCTAGTTTTGGTGCAGTCTTCAGTATATCTTAAAAACATTTACCGGAATCCGGGTCACCGAGGTGGATTTGAGAATTCTCTCCAAACCGCAATTGACGATGTTCCTTTCTGGCTCTGAGTCCGAAATGTAAGCCAATTAAATAAATCAATGTCCTTAGCAGCTTTCGAGGAGATTCTGTTCCCAAATGATTGTCTGTCCAAAGCCTCTCTTCAGTATCCTTAGAAATGCAGCTTGCTTTTTTCTTATATAGGCCGATTCCTTCCCTTGTTGCACTCTTCATGCAAGCATCTAGAGCTTGAACTCCCTCAGTGAACTCAGCGTCTTTGAAAAAGTTCCATTCACGTTTAAGCTCATAGTGAAAATAATGGAATAAAGAAGAAATCAATTGTCTTAGACTCTCTCCGGGAAGCTTTGAGCCCTCCTTTTTCCTAATGTCATTAATGAAAAGGGGCAGCAGAAAAGCGACATTGCCTTTTGACATCTCTTCAATGGAGTTCAATACCATAAGTTCTGTTGAATTAATTTGTAAAATGTGCTGATTTCTAGCATCGTTGTATTCTCTAAACTTTTTGTAAGCCCAATTTTCTTTATAAACAGTTGCATGAGGCATCATTTCCTTTATTTTTCTATCTATATCTTCTGGTGTAGAAAACTGTTGAAGTGGTGCTGAATCAGTCATTCTTGAACGAGATTGTTATGATTGCTGATACTGTCCACGTATCATGGCTTAAAATTTGAAATCCAAACACTGCAAGGTACAGATAGTAGCATAGCAAGCTTCAAAATGTAAAACTTGCTGGGCTGCATAGATAAAACCATGGAATTCTAATATATCTAGAAGTCCATGGACAAAAATGAACTAGATCGCTTTACGTATATGATAAGCTACTGATTTGAGGATATTCAATGGTCAGAATCCACGAGTCCGAAGGACGAGTGAATTCTGATACCATTGAAATCCGAAAATCAGTAGCTTAACATTATATAGCCAACGATACAACTTAGAAATCTATGCTCGCATCCATCTGAGGATTTCTGGACCTGCATAGTTTTCTAGACTTCCTTGATCCATCCAAACCACTACGTAATCTGTTACAAATTTGGCGGAATAGAGATCTTCTATATTCTATTTTTCAGGAGATTATATGACCCCTATGTAAATTTCCTATCCATATAATCTACTCCAAAATCACACATCATAGAAATCATGTGAAGGTGTAGTAGATTATATGGTTTGGAAACTCTTCAAAGAACAATGACATGACGTCAGTAGAGTTGGCTATATGTGGATATCCATGTGTGTCTCAGGTCTATGCTCAGGTCTATAGCCTTCATAGATTTCTTGCAATGTTTTCTTCAATATCCACAATTCACAGACATTTAGAAGTCTATGCACAATTATGCATAGAACAGCATTTTCAGAGATTCTACACAGATTTCTAGAAAGTATTTAACAAAGTTAATACATGGCTTACTTCACCTTTTTCCATGTCTTTTTCAGATCTTTCCAAATGAATTTCAGACATTTCCAGATGGATTTGAGATTTCTCCAATTGAATTTCAGATATCTACCACAGGCTCAACTTTGAAGATATCTGAAATCCAAATGGAGAAATCTGAAATCCATCTGGAAATGTCTGAAATTAATTTGGAAAGATCTGAAATCGATTTGGAAATATCTGAAATAGAAATGGAAAAGGTGTAGTGCATCCACTCTCTGGTAATTGCACTCATAATAGAGATATCTGTCTCAAAAACTCTCGCCTTCGGCTCGAGTTTTCAACAGATATCTCTATTTCTCGTGCACCATCGTGAATGCACAGTAAGCCATGTATTAACTATTAGTTAAAAATTCAAAATACGGATCCTTTTCTAACGACCCTCATATGAAGGTATTTATTTCCATTGGTACGTCTAAATCTAAATAGGGTTTCAGCTTGAATTCAAATCTTGCCAATTCCAAATAATTTCGGTCAGTGGTACTATCTTTGGCACTGTCGATCCATTGCATACAAAAGTATTCAAACAGAGTACTATGTGTGCATTTTTCCACCATTTTTTATCTATAGTATTTTGATTTTGCCATAAGTGTGATAGCTCGACTTTTTTCAGCAACATTTTCATTTTGGCTGTCCATGTGTAGGAGTATTGAGAATCATTCATATGACGATAAATTTCATTACACATTTTTCTAGTCAAATTTCTTTCTTCACTACTTATTAGTTTTATCCAAAAAGTGATCGCTACCCTATAGAAATAGAATTCGACTGAAAAAGTCCAAATTCTCCGATCAAGCAATAGTTTGCGGTTGATTTTACCAAATGGCTGTGGTTCTTATAAAATTGATATTGAATTTTATTAATGCTATTTTGATTATTGCTAAGTATTGCAATCAAGTATACAATCAAAATGCCTTAAATCAACATACTTTGGAAAATATCGTGTCGTAAATAATCGTGTCGTGTCTTAATTTGATTTGGAAATGATTTATGCTTTCTTTTAACATTGATGTAGTATTGCTTTAGAATGTACCTTTGAACCTTTGAAATAACATACGAAAAGCTTACAAATATATACCAAGAGAATACAGAAATATACCAAAAAAATATTTTGGTGTGCTTCCTTCGTATGTGATTGGTATTGAGCGATTTGCAGTGCAGTTATAATCGTTGTTGTTGTTCTGTCTTGGCCTTCTGAAGTAGCATTGGAAGCTGCAATGTCCGTATTTTCCGCAATAGTGGCAGTTCACATTTGATATTCTCCTTCGCGTGAAAATTGTCTTCTCTGTCACCATTTCGTTGCGCCTGTGATTGCCGCTGTCGTTGTTGGTGTTCTTGTATTGCTCTTGTTTGACCTCAATTCTCTCTATTTTCTCGCTGATGTCATTCAATTTCCTCAGTATGTCTGCTTGTATGATGTCGTCTTCACTTTCATCGTCGGATTCATCGTTGTTTTGGTCTTCGTGCTGTCTTATTTGGTTCTTTAGGCGTTTAATTTCTACGCACTGATTGGTCAGTTCTGGTTCAAATCTCATTTTTTCGCCCAATTTCTTCATTTTCTCTTTGTCCTCGTCCAATTCAAAGTTTTTTCTTTTTCCTCGTCATTCCGTTTTCAATTCATAACTCCTTACTGTTGTCAAAAGGTCTTCTCTTGTTTTTTCATATTTCTTGATTTGTTCCTCCATGTTTGATATTTTGTATTGTGCGTTTGTTCTGTGATTTTCTATGATGCTTTCTGTGTTCTGTGGTTCGACAGGAAATAACAAAGAAATACAGTTTTCACATACATGCTTTCTCTGTCAGTGTTTAAAATATTTTAAAGTTTCATAGTCGGGTAAATAAACACAGTGGATATGGTAAGATTCAGCACATTTGTTACAGTTCAACTGCATCTCACCACTCTTTATTTGTCTCGCTCACTGCTTTCAATCGACTTGTGTTGTTTCAACTGTTGATGATGTTGATTCCATTTCCGCTTCGTTTTACTGTTCAATTGTTTATTCAATCAATGCAGTTGAGCTTGTAAAATCATATAGCCTGTTATCGAATTGATAATTATGAAAGGCAAGTTTCTAATAGCAATGACAGGCTTTCCAATGTTTTCACTGATTTGTTTCGTAGATGATTTGTATCATGTAAATAATATTATACACATGAGGATGAATAACAAACCTCATGTTCAACTGATGTAAAGACTTTTGTTAAGTCAGTAGGCCTACCGGCAGCAGAAAATAATCAGAGCCATTGAGTAGCACAGAAAAAATGTGCGAACAATTCAGAGCAAAATATCCTATTTCTGAATCGGTGGACTGTGGCCTAAAGCCAGGGCTGCGGGGGATCTATTTTTAAGTCAACCTTAAAAGAAGAGCTTTCACGTCGAAACAACTACTCATACTACTATATACTACGTCATACTCTGTACACTTTCTAATTATTTTATACTCTGTAGAGGCAAAGTGCAGCATCGATCAACCGAAGGAAATTTTCGAATTTGTTTTTACCGCATCGACACTACTAATCTAAACACAGATTTCAACAAGATAAACGTAACAGCGGCTTTAGCATCCTCAAAATTGATACTCCTATTTGCAGCCACCGAGTTTTGGCTCTCTTCCGAACACCCTGACGATGCTTTTTGTACAAGATTTTCTTCGATTTCCCCGACTGGGTGTCAACCCCTATCACCCTGCTGGAGTCACCCCTGAGTTGTGGCATGTGCCACTGATTATTCAATATGTCTAAGCAAGAAAAATAGCGAGCCGACCATTTCTATAGTGATGAATCGACGCCCCACACTACCAGTGTGTCCCTACTCGATGAGTGTATCATTTGGCACTGATTCTATCATCTATCCGGAGAACAGGTCATTCGCAGATAAAATTTTAATTGTTGACATAAACCACATCAAATGCTTATTAAAGTGCATATACAGCACTAAATGAAGTTCAGAGTATCCGGTAGGACTAGAAGAACTTAGTCATTCATGTCAGGTAGGTAAACATGAATCCAATACCAAGGAATATATCGTGTAAATCCTGTATCAATTAGGCTTGTGAAAATTGCGCAAAATAACTGAATATAAAAAAACGCCAAAACATTCTCTGTTTTCTGATTTTTTCGGTCGGTTTCGGTTCGGTTTTCGGTTAACTGCCGGGCACAAACGGTCTGAACTCTACCTAAGCAGCACCGAGCCCTGCACTAAGTCTGCCAAGTCGATCTAAAGTATCCCTTCAGAATCCTGCATCAAAATGGCCTAAAAACTGCATGGTTTGAATCTTAGATAAATTCCACCTGAAACCGGCCTGTATTTGAGCCTATGCCGACCTCAAACCTGACTGTCAGCTGCTTAAGCCAGTCGCCGGACCGGCCAAAAAATCTCTGGGCTTTTTACTAATTCAACAGATTCTCAGAAAATCTCAGAGACTCTGACATCCCGAGAACGTTGCTCTATGCTGAGAACTTTCTACGGTTGCAATTAGTGTTAGATTAATCAATCATTTAATCAATCAAAATCTTAATCAATTAACTTTCTAAGGCTAATCATCATAATCACGCCATTGGAATTTAGCTCAATCACTAAACTCAATCATAATCAAGGTTTTGAAAATTTAATCAATCATTAATCATAATCAAAATCACATTAATTAATCACCAAATTTGATCAAATTTGATTTTTGCCATCCGAACATCACTTGAGATCAGAGCTCGGCCGCCGATGTGACAGCTAGACTACGTAAGGGCGGAAAGTACACAATGTCGCACAGAGTGTCAATCATTGATGCACGGTCATGAACATGCGTTCATGCCTCGTCATGGAATATCTTCCCTACAGGTCACTTTACCTATCATTATCACCTTCAACCTACTCAGCGCTGACGATAGAGCGTCTGACCACGTTAAACATAATCACAATTTCGAAAGCCTTAATCAATCATAATCATAATCAAGCCTATGGCCGCTTTTTGCCATAATCATAATCACATTCTTTAACACTTCAATCAATCATAATTATAATCAAACTTTTGAACACTATAATCACAATATAAATTACAATAAACATTTTTGAATATTGGCTAATCGTTCCAGCTCTAGTTGCAATACGTTTCTGCGATTATGTGATTCGTAAGCTATTATGAGAAGTTTCTATTTTGAGATTCGTTATAGCCTAGGCCTATTTGAGACTGAGACACTTAGTAAATGCATTATGTATGCAAACGTGTCATCGTATTTTCAAATTATTTGCTCAATAATCAGATGAATCATCAGACAGAGTAAAGATAGAGTAATCAGGTTAATCTAATTCCTTAAAAGTGCTCTAGATAATTTATTGCAGAGTCTAATCAATTATTAAATTAAAATCATAGTTCAGTATCATCATAATAACTTTTTATGTAGCTCCGTGACATTCTTCTAATACAATTCCCGTGTTCTATTTTATTTAGACTCCATGCCCGGGGTCCATTGTAGGCCCGGGTTACATTAAATCACAAGAAAAGCAGTTTTCCGCACATATTATTGTTTTTCAAGTCAAAGAACATTTAAATTATGAAAAATAGCGACGACTGTTTTCTTATGTTTATCTTTTGAAGGGGTTTTGATGAGGATAAATTTTTGCGCACTTTTCATTCTTGGCAAGTGAATACAATTGCTGAAAATAGCTTTCTTAAAATTGATTTTGACAAGCATCAAGTTTGTTTATTTTTATTCACGCCGGAAATCGAACACGTCTATTTCATGAAATCATTGCTTGCAAACAACTGCTGCGGTCACGAATCAAAATTGATACCTAGCTAGGTTGAACTACCTAGAAAAGTTAATAAATATAAGAACATTTAGTAGAATTTGTACGTTCTATATTATTGATGAAGATTGAATAGACCTACTTTTAGAAAAACATTTATCTAAGTTCGGAATTAATAATTGCGATGCTCGCACTGGTATCTGTAGTCTGCACAAATATCTTGCACATCCGGGTTGTAAGGCCCGGTTCTGTTTCATTATATGATGCTATTCATTTCAAAGTTCTACTCTATTCATTTTCTTCGTCTGAAAGACAATAGTGTTTCCGACTTCATGAACCTTTCCAAAATTATATTACGTACACTTTCCGACTCCTACCTTGTCCAACTATGTTTGTTTATCTACCTTTTAGATGAGCAGGATTTACATTTTGAGTTTTTTTTGTTTACATTTTGATTTACAAACCTAATTAAAAAACGCAATTCTGGTGTGATTTAAAACATTTGAATACCATGAAATAGCCTACCGACATGACTCATTAGTATCGGTGTGCGAAGTTGCACTAGTGATAGTACAGACGCATTCCTTGACGTATAAATCTGTCGTATATACTTAATTCAAGAATTGAGAAGCTTTGACGTTTTTGCAGGTACTTAGAATTAGGTAAGCTATGTGTATTGCTTTCCGTGCTTCGAGCAGAAGAATGTTATGTCTGTGACTTCAGCACATTGATTTTTCCAGGAGATAATAAAAGGCTCGAACATCATTAGCAGTTCTGCAGTTTGGTCAGTTATGTAGATCTGGATTCATCAGTCGAAATCTTTATCTGCACGCTAATTTTCTCGAGGCCATTTAAGGAACAAAAAAAGTGATAGGCTACAAGGCAAATGGTACAAATGCAACTTTTGACGATGCATGTTTTTTCACATCATTTTGTGGGCCATATTGTGGACCATTTATTAATATTTTTCATCATTTTGTGGAATCTTTATAAGGAATGATTTTGCATCATTTTGTGGACCATTAGTAAATTTGATCATTTTCCTTTAGTACCTATGACTTCAAATTTGTTATGCTTGGGTACACATCTTTGTATGAATAATCTCAATAATATTCGGACTTTTTCAGAGAACGCAATTCAATTGAAAGCAGCAGTGTCATACACATAAATATACATACTAATACTTCCAGGGAAAATTCATACACCGATTACAGTGCAATTGACTTCAAGAAGATACAGTTATACTTGTATCCACAGCCTTGGCAGCCTGTTCAATGTGCCACGGAGAACATGACGGTATGGCAGCAATTACATTTTTATTATTAATAAACGCCTTCTCATCACGATGGACGAGACCCCTGTTCAACCCTCTCACCAAGCAGCTGTCACTGCAGTGGGGGCCCAGGCACAGGCCCAGGCCCCAGGCTGCCACCGTGAAAAAAGTGCAGCTGCTTGGGTTTCGCCTGCTCAACAAAGAGTTATGCTACTCATGAGAAAGCTTCTGTACGCATTGATCATAATCAATTGCATAATCACTTTTTTTTAGCATCTTCATCAATCATAATCAAGCTTCTAGTCGCTTTAATCAAACTTACATCCTTCACTTTTTATTTCTCACATTCTACACTTGGATCAATCATAACGTAGCTGTCAAGTCATCCGTAACACCCGCAATCAGGGGGCTTCTTACGCACATCCACATTTAATAACTTTCAACCGCATCAATAAATGATGCTGTCGAAATATCGAATTAAATATGTTAATTGTCTTCATGCACGATAATCCAATATCATGTTTGTCATATTCGTCGTGCAGGTAAGCTATAAAATTAGTACGTTTATCTATCTTCCAAAGTTCTTCATGGCGTGCGGTAAATTCATCCCTCGGAAATTTCATCCCCGGTAAATTCGTCCCTCGGATATTCCATCCCTTGGAAATATTATCCCCGGTAAATTCATCCCTCGGACAATTCAATCTTCGGTTTACTATTATTATAGTAATATTATGCCTACTTAAAGTACTTAAGATGATTGATTATACTAATTAATCATTACAGTTTATGTACGTGTATACAGGGCCCAATATGTGTGTAAATATCACAGCCTTATCAATATGTGTGTCTTTATTAGTCATCTGCTATACATAATCTGATAAAAACATTATCTCTCTAAATTGGTATTTTGGTGTCGAAAATACATGTATTTGATGAATAATTTAATCGATCAACTTTCCTTGATGAATTCTTTGATATACGCCCTTGTGATTGCATATTACATCATTATGATCATGACATACTTTTCAGTATTAGAGATGAAGTTTTCCGGGGATGAATTTACCGGGGATGAATTTACCGGTGACCTTCTTCATGACGTGGTTTGGGAGAGACACAGTTACAGTGCTATTCACAGCTGGCAATACAGCACAGATAGTTGTCATAATGTGCAGTTTGGACAACGCTTTGGTTTGGACCAGATTTCTAAATACAAGTTGTCAAGGGATTGGTCAATGAGAGACAAAATCGATTTGTTTGCCCGACATTAGGCCTATATTCTGCATAACAGCGATAACACAAAACAGATGGTTTTGTCTTATCATTTCGAGCGGTATAATCAAGAAATTACTTGAAATTGTTTTGAGGATTACAACACAAAGAATTATTGTGAAACAAGAGAACAGCATTATTATTTCTATGAAATTACAAACCAAATTTATCAAAAATGAGAGCACCAACATTCGGTCTTGCAGACCTTGACAGGTATGTCATAATCATAGCCAGACTTTTGAAAGCTTTAATCATTATCTCAATCATAATCAACATTTTTGAATATCGGTTAATCGCTCGAGCTGTGTGAAAACGAGGAGACCTTGAGCTATGATTAGCGAGGAACTCTGTGGTGTAAATTTAACTATTTATGATGAATTTATGCCACTCTTTTAAGTTTTTCCTGTATCAGTTAATATAAAGTTAACGTATAAAGTTAACGTCAGTTATAAAGTTAAAGTAATTATAAAGCTAACTTCACACATCTAAGCTCCACTCCTCGAAATCTGCAACACTACCGGTACTGGAGAAATATTATCAATAGTAATATTTTCATAGGATGATGCAATATGCCACACCTCTGAAAATAATCACCGCGTAACTCCGTCGGGTCCATGAAAAGGTCAACTTACAAACCGAAATGTGAGCAATTTATATGCTACTGCTGTCACTTACCAAACCATTTCGGTGATATCGCCTGACAGTTTTCATTTAAAAATCAATCGAATTCAATGCCGCGCGCTATGTTTCCAATGTGTATAGTATGTAGGGCATGCACACGCATTGCTATGATTCTCCATCCTTTCATCTTAAATCGAAATGCCGTTTTATCATTATTCTGACATAGATGTCTATTTACAAATCCAATTATGTTTGACTTCTCGTGATCATGAGTTTAGGCAAACATCAAAATAATTCAGAACACAATAGTCTGACATTGTCACCAATATCATTAGAACTCAGTAAATTAAGTGCTAGATCTGTTTATGTATTATAGTGAATCCATCTTCACTTCCTTTCTATGACATCGGAACTGAAAGGTGATCGATTGCTAAATGTTGTAGGTGAGACTTGCAAGCATGTGTAATATCGGTAGTTCAAAACGTCGAATTTGAATTTGAGCTTTTGTCGTGCTATATCAGCTGAGATGTTCATAGTCATACTGCAGTTGAATCACTGACACGCGTCGAGCGCACGGATATCAGCTTCCTCCAGATTTGTTCAGTCAATGCAATCATGGTAAGTGTTAACATAGCTAAAAATCAATGGCGAGGATATACCATGTTTAGAGTCACTAGGGAAAAGGTTTTGTTTAATTCATACTCGCGTTTGTGAATGTGATACTCACACAACGATGCACTTAGATTACATTTTTACTTCTCAACATTATTGGACGTTTATGTAGTTTCTAATTAATTCAATTGCTTAATTAGCGACGCATTAAATCGTAAAGAGCTACTTGCTACTCTTCATCATGTTGACTAAAACCCTCAAGAGTTACTAGATATTCCTATTTACTATTGCAATAAAATTGGATTAAGATTATCCTTTTCAGCATGAACACTTAGCATAAGCTATTTTCTTGTGTATTTTGGTCTTCTATGCTACTCGTATCTTGTCTAAAAACTGTCTACTGTATTATGATTTTTGAATTTGGACAATGCGTGCTCTAATTTACTTCAATTTCAGTGCTTATCTAGGTAATGTAGGCTTAAATTATATGAGAAGTACAACAGATACATCATCTAATAGACCAAAATTTTGCTAATCATGGCCCTTAACATATGCCTATGTATGTTCATATATTCATGCGAGACATTAAATCTGTATTCAGAACAACCATCAATGGCAATTTTGATGATTTCAAAGCGCTTCAATATTACTACAATTATCATGCCTTTTTGGAGTATGTATATGTATTCTCTATGCATTAATGGCTATAGTCTGATGAGCACTGCTATCGATTTGTTTCCAGCAATTAATCCAATTTGGTTCATCTTTTCATTTATCTCGAACTAGAGCGTTTAACTAACATGTACATATAAAACTTGCCCAGTAAGTGAAAAACAATCATTACTCATTAAGGTTCGTTCAACAATTTAAGCGATTATTTTTTTGCATTTGTGGTCAAAGAGCAATCACTAATTAGTCGATGAAATGGTTTGAAGCTGTTATCTAAAGATAATTGAATAATAGATTTACGTTCTGTCGAATCAGTCATTCATTAGCGTTTCATAACACTTAGCTTTGACACTTCGATGCGTAAAGCTTCTCATTTCAGTCTGAAATAATGCAAAGCTTAGTGATTGTAGGTATTGATAATCTCATTACTTGTCAGCACCGACTTAAAGTTCTTTGTTAACTGATATAAGTAACAGGATGTTCGATGCATCATGTGGTAAAAAATGACACAATTTAATGTAGATGCGTTAATTAATTTAGATAATCATCACGTACAATGACGATAGTGTGGTCCCTATGAACCCCTTTGGTCCCGACATTTACAATATCAAATTACCCAAAAAGCTTTACTTTTCTAAATATAGAACACGCAACCTTTCAGGTAAATGTTGCAAGCCTCGACACACTTCAGCTCCGTCATCTCTTGGACAGTTTTCAATTCTGCATGTTCGTTGGCTATTTCCACAGACAATCTCGGTAGAGTGATTGGCGATTGGTGGTAGTTTCTTTGAGGCACAAGCTAGACACATCCGAAAGCCTTATGCTTCCAGATGTTGTGCTTTGTCCTAATGAAACATGAATGATTCACTAAATGCACTCTACTCGATGCTGATGACTGCCACTTAACAAGTTGACTTTACTTTGATTTGATACGAGGGACCATTGTATCATTGATGCAGTGAGGGACCACAGCATCATCATTATACCAAACATTAAAAATTTCATGCAGCTTATAATTTTTGCTATGTGCATATTGACATTTGTCATCGCTTTCTGGATGCACTGGGTATGACTAAAGAATAATTGTATAGTTCTACAATACATCTTCTTTACGTTCTAATTGAAACGTGCTGCAAGCGTTCATAAACATTGGATTCAGATTAAAACTTGTTGCGATCAAGCAAAAGCTGAGTGAAGTTCTAATCTGGATGCAACGCTATTAAATTTTTCAAAGGTTTTAGATAGAATGCAACACGTTTTAATTCAAATGCAAAAAGGTAATAAACTAATTCACAATAAATGTGGAGAACTATCTACATTTCTTGATTATTGCATATTCTTTAGTCAATGCTTCTAGACCAATTTTTTAACTTTTGATTTATCAATAAATTAAAATACAGTGAACAGGGCTAGGCGCGACTTTAGTCAAGTGAAAAAAAGTCATGCGACTTTTTATCGCTCGATTAATCGACTTTTTTCGACATTTTTTGTGAAAAGATTGCATGTTTGTCTTATCAAAAGCTATCAGTAGCATCTGTGATCTCATTTGGTACTTTACTTTTTATTTACATTTTCTGTTTTGCCTTATTTTCTCATACCGGTACTTCTGCGAATATCACCAGCCTGTCATCCGTTTATGGTTTAAGAGCATAGAAAACATAGCAAAATATATCTTTATTAATCTTTGGAGCAACTGCAGAAGGAACTATTGAAGAACAAACGCATGAAGCTCAAAACAATGATCAAACATATCATCATGCTTAATTAGCGACAATTAGTAATTACAGTGGAAGAATCACAGTCAACTATTCAAAAACGTTTCATTCAAATTCAAAAAGATAATCTTGTCAGCATTATCGGGTCTCAAACCCATTCGATTTCTTTGGAACAGTGTACCAGCGTTGCTAAACACTCGCTCTGATGGTGCACTGGTCGGCTGAATCCAAAGTGAGCTTGCGGGCCACGGAGGCCAGTATTGGGAAATGGTCTTGTTATTGATTCCACCATTTCAATAGATTCGTACTGGAGTGAAGTGTCAGGAAAGGAAGAAACAATGCTAATTCTTTTTGAATCCTGTCGTCTTCATCGTTTACATCAGATACTTCAACTTCAGGAGCATCAAAAGCAAATAAAAGCAACCTACTTCGAGGGTCACTTGCAATTGGTTTCAAATCTGGAAACGAAGCATTTTGTACTTCTTTCATCATTTCAGTCCTTAGTCGTAAACGAATTTCTGATGCCACTTCCTCATTAACGAATTTCAAATTTTTAGATCGGGGAACAATTGCACTCGCCAGAGTACAAATGGAAAGTTGTCCAAGAAAAATTGAATCATTGTATGAAAATCGATTTGTTACATTTTTTAGCAAATTCACTCCGAATATATGACTACGTGAATTCGAAGATTTTGTTTTAATTATCCTCTCAATATCCAACAAAATCTGGAATATCATTGAAATATGTGCAGAATGTGAGGCACATTTTTTGACCACGATGAATCACTTCAATTCCTATAAATGCCTTCTTTGCATGATAACGAGTTTGGTGCATCAACAAGCATGTCATCTGACTTATATGAACAGATCAAGAATGTTTGAAAATATTTGACGTCTAAATTCAAATTCAATTCAATTATTCATATATCAAAATTTGACATCAATATTAGTCAACATGTCCGATCCTTTCGACACTGGCTTTGACTTTGAAATTGATGTATTTTGACTATGCGCCCTTAAGAATCCTCTCACCGTAGTGATACTTCAATGTTGAAAGCGTCATTGCTTTTCATCTACGGACTTTTCCGGGCAACATAAATACGTTTTTCAATATCATTGAGGGAGTTGTGAAAGAAAAATAAATTCCATTGTGATTTTTATTTTGTATTTTTTGAAGACTGGCATATGTTGAAGGATTATTGAATTAAAATCAAATTCTGCTGTTAATTTTCAATTAAGCATAAAATCGAAATCTTGTGAAAAATGACTGCACTTCAGCACTGTTTTTAGATGGGTCATATCGCCACTGTAGTAGCAATCTCGGTAGTTTTAGGAATGTTCCCTAAATTAACAATTATTTCAACTTTTATAGTCAGATTATAAATGCCACAATCATTATTCTCAGAGTAAAAAAATTGCCAGTAGATTTACAACACTATTATTCTGTAGTGTGAAATAACATAAGACATTCTTTCTGAAATTCTGTGTAGATTTATATGTCTTGTAATACATGCTACATGAAAGCTTGCATCAACACGCCATTATTGCATTATCTCGTTGTCTATATATATTATCTACATAACGTAATGTGAGCGTGGACTAAGTATCAGTATATACAAATTAAAGGAAATATATGCATTATTAAAACGTACAATGAATTTATTGGTCATTCAACATAGGACCTACAAGTAATTATTTGACGTTGTTTTCTTAATACGCTTCAATACAAATAGCAAGTAGAATTCAGCAATATAGAGTCAATGCCCGGTCTAGCTCTATAGTGCTGATGCAGATATTGTTCAATTCCTTATTGTCTATGTATCGTATTGTAAGCTATTTAATTCTGAATCATAATGATGTTCCATTTGTTTCAGCAAGAACCGATTCTATTTTCACAAGGCTGTTTGGTCAGGTGAGTTTTATTAAGTGATTCGTCTGCAATCAACGAGGACATTGAACAATCAACGAATTGACACGCGGCTGCTGCAGTTTTGTTTGTAAAGGAAGCCACTCCGTAAAGTCAAACGTCCGATTATCCCGGTGAGTTTCATGCATGACTTTCTGTGCTTATTCTGTTTAATAGTTAAAATCGCATGTAAAGAGATAATGGATATGGTACTTGCTTCTAATGAACAGATGTTGAATTATTTCAAATCATCCATCTTGCGTAAGTCTGGATAAGTGAGAATTGTGGGTATATGAAATTTAGTGCAAAAGTATACTTTTCACTGTAGGCACTTCACATCTTTCTTTCATTTAAGGAAAAATATCAGTGCATAGATTGGACACTCAACATCTTTATACATTGCCTGTTCTCCATATCAGAAGTTATAATCAATTGTATCACAAAAGTACTACAACCATCTACCTAGCCTTATGGGCTCCAACCAACGTGGGAAGGTAACCCTACAACACAGTCTCACACCCACATGGATGGATTCACTTTGGGCTGTCTATCACGCAGACAATGCAATTTACGTCTGTGCTCACACTACGCCGCACGTAGTTCATTTGATCAGGTTCACCTTCAAAACTTTTCAACGTCAGTCGGTTAGAGTTCACACATTGCAAATGGAACGCCGTACATCTAAAGTTCATTGATTTAGTCACCACTCACTAATATGTCGTTCATCTCTGAAAATGTATTCAGTATCTTGTTTCAACTGGGTTTTTCCAAATCTGGAAAAATCGGCCGGACTTTTGTTGTTTCAAATATTATTGAAGATATTTTATGTGATACTGTTTCTAATTTGATAATCCTCTACTGAGCATGGTAGTGTATAAGAAGCAAGATTGAGTCTATATATATTTATAATATAATAATAAATCATCTTATTTTTCTTATAGCAATACACACAGTAGAACTAAGCCAGATGAATGTCAGATCAAATTTATATTCATCATCGACAATCTGAATTGATATTGACACCAAACAAAATGTGATTATCTTCAGCATGATAGAGATCTGATCTATTCAGTTCCAAAGTGATTGATGTAAATCCGGCGTTTTGATATGCTTTTCATTTAGAAAGTGGCTACGGTGCAGCTTTTAAAGTAGATTTCTGCACTACCTTCTCCCCAAACAAACTCAACAAGAATGTTTGTCCGACAAGTTTCAGTGAATATGACAATGTGTGCGAATGTCGTGGATGCCTAGTCAACTTCTTTGTCAAATGTAATTCGATTAATCGTGGGGTTTCTGGATTTCGACTACAGAACCACGCTCCACGTCTGGTGGAGTAGGTCAAATTCACAGCGTTATTGATTAGGATTTGAAATCCAAAGTAAAATGCAAACGAGCTTTGAAGGTAAATGACATTAATGATATTAACTACGAATAATTATTGCGATCAACAAACGAATTGGAGAGATGAAATAGGAATTGTAGAGCCTTTGCAATATTACCTATTTTTCACAAATTTCATTGCGATTTTGAAATTTCTAGAGCCTGATTATTGTCGATTTCGTAGGTCTGCAATGAGTGATTGCCTATCTTTATTGACATATAAACTTCATGATGTCTTGTGGCTTAGCTATCGGCATTTGAAAGTCACTTCTCTATCTACCACTTCTGAACAAGTCGACTGCGCATGAAGTTGAACCAATCTACAGCTATTCTAAAACTATTCTGCAGCAGTAGTCGTCTTTATAAAACTGTTAGAGGATAGGCCTAAATCGAATTTTCGTATGAAGTCATTTTTCTCATCATCTCCTGGGCACCCTATCTGAAACCCTTTGATAATCAAGATAACCCTTTGATAATCACATGACTTGCAAGTCAGAACATGTACATCCGCTTACTCAAAATTCCTCCAACAACAAACTGAAGTAATTCATATCAACACCTTCCGCCGCATGTCAAATTTCATCAACATACTTATACCTCTCATATCGAACGAGTTACATAACTTCTAAGTCCATAAATATACATCCACAGGACAATATAAGCAGATCGCACTAACAAGCAAGAATGCTTGCTTCCATGCTAACGGCAGGAGTAGGTCTACCCAGCGAAATTTTCCAACGACTTTTATTCTCGAAATCATTGTTTAATTAATTATTAAATGCATTTATATTGTGCTGTTCCCAAGTGGCTCACAGCGCAGGGAAACAATGCACAAACAACAGATAGTGAAAGCCACGGGAAGGCATCTGACAGAAGGAAAGTTTTTAATCGGTGTTTGAAAGAATTGAGTGACTGTGCACCACGAATTGTCTGAGGAAGACCATTCCATACCACCGGAGCAACATAGCTGAATGAACATTCACCTGATAATTTCATGTTCATGCTATTATGCACTTTCAAAATCGTAGTCACCTGATGAACGAAGAGAGCGAGATGTAGCACATAGACGACATATATTTGGCATATACACATGTGAATTGAAATAAAAAGCCTTATAACCAGGGATGGTGATTTTATGCTCAAGCATAAAAAGCATAAAAAGCATGTTTCTTCTTTTCTAAGCGTAAAAAGCATTTTACATCATTTCAGACATAAATCAACATTTTAATAATCTAATTAATTATCATCCTTCATGTTTTTTGACGAACATTACATCTGCAATTAAGATTGATTAATTATTAAAATCTGATTAATTTTGTACCAAGGAAATAGATGATTTTTGATTGTAAATGCGATTTCTAATTAAATTATATATTTCTTGGCGGTAGTTCAAATTGCCTCTGAGACTCATAGAGTCAAAGTCATAGTCATATCACATAGCAATTGGCTCAAATTGCTATAATATCGCAATGTCACGATGACACATTTAATATAATATGCGCTTTACATCAGCTACGCATGATTTCGACATAATGCGAGCATAATTTTTGAACATAAAAGATTTTTGAGCATTAAAGCATAAAAATTTAGGCACAAATTGTCTCAGAAGCATAAAATCACCATCCCTGCTTATAACTCAAACAGCCTAACTTGCTTCTCAAGCGATGAGAGATTGGCAGCAGGAGTTACGTCGACGAGTACAAAAGTTTGGAAATGTTTAGTCATGACGGCATCTAAATGATGTCGGCTTCCAGTAGTTGACAATGTTTAGATGGTTGACCTAGATCCGTGCCAGTTCCTCGTCAGTGTGATTTGTAAAGATTCACGATTGCTAAATAAGCATTTTACTTTTCAAACAAATAACCTTGAACCTATGGCAGCAATTTGTGATTATGGCAGGTCTCAGTAATTTGATTCTTCTTAAGATCGAGCAACATTGTTTGTTGTTGTTGTTGTTGATTTCCACCACGCGAGCTGAGGCTCATGACCGCTGGCCTATACGACCAGTTCGTCTCAAAAATTCCAATATTGCTCTTGCTGTCATGCTGTCGGGACTTGGAATGGGATTATTGAATAATTTTAAGCGCTGTTGTTGCCATCTCGGACATTCGATAAGATGGACGATGGTTTCTTCTTCGGCATCGCAATCGGGGCAGCTGGGGTCGTTTGTCTTGTCGATTCGATGTTGATAGCTACGGACAAGCGTTGTGTGGTGGGATATTATTTGAACAAGACATGTGCGTTCATGTCTGGATAGCTTCTTTTCCGCTTCCTTGTCAATTTTCCAATTCTCATAACTATGATCTGTTCTTTCTTTGATGTTGTTCTCTTCCATTTTCCTCTTTAGTATACCGTTTTGACCACCTCCAGGTTAATTCGTTCGTCACTTTGGTCTAGTTTTGTTGCCGTCTTTGCCAGAACATCTGCTTCTTCATTGCCATCGAGTCCGACGTGTCCGGGCAACATCCGGGCAACATTTACTTAGTTCGGTGTATGAACGAGCAGCTGAAATTGCCATCAACACACAGCTACGAGTATGTCCATCCTACTCCGATTAGCTTAAAACCACGCGAATAGTCGGATTTCTATGGTTGCAATATTGTATAGTTGCTTCGTAAAATTAGTAGTGAAGTCTAGTTTCATATTACCTAAAGAGAATTACCTTAATTACAATTACCTCAAGAGAAAAGCATTTCACTATGTAGCTCAAATTACAAAGATTCAGAAATAAGAATTCATATTTCTGAATCTTTGTAATGTTTTTTATTGCTTCGGTAATGTCATTGATTAAAGTCTCTTATTAATATATCGCCCATTATTATTAATTGCCCATATTAATCAGAGCAAAAGATAAAATGAATGAATTTGTGAAAGGAGTTGTGCAATATGTGAAACGTAAAATTAAGTGTTGTATTATGTGTCATACAGGAAATGCTGCGGAAATCCTTTAATGAAATCTTCAAAAATCTAAGTGATATGTTTTATTGAAATGCAGGATAAGCAGACAGCAGTATGCTTTTGGATATTGATGCAGAATGAATGTAATGTGACAAAGAAATTATGTCCAAAAGAGACATATGAAACGCCGAAGTTGCTTTTATTCCTTTTCGGCCTACAAAATGCCGGTCGGCACGGCACCTCTATAGACGAGCACACTTTATGAGCGATGACGAAAATGGGCGACAATATCGTTGCATATTGCGTTTTTCGAATGTAGGCCCTATGTTATCAATCGATAATCGCATTATCATTATCGTTGTGATTTTTTTTCTTTCAAACGACAGCGATAATTGGCCAATGTCTTAAATCCACGCGCGAATGAGCTGATGCTATTTCTTTAATTTGACCACAAATTTTGTCCAAAGATCTTCCCAATGACTCCATGGTTCACACCCTTTTGTCATTATGCCGGTCTCCTAAAACTTTCAGTCAGGACCATAGAAGTAGATAACAGTACACTAGAATGGAAGTTTGATATCTTATGTAAAATTATGGCACATGGAAAAATCTATGGTTTGTAGATTAGCTTCGATCTAAACCATTGTATCATAGTCAAACTATTTGTCAAGTTAGTTGGGAAGTTGTTGACAGCATTCCATGGATGTATTCCCTAATATGCTGCGTCTATTTGTAGCAGTCATTGACAGCTATTATCGAATTTTTTAATACTGGAATACGGATTAAAAATTGGTTCACAAAGTCATAATTGAAAGTGGTTGGTGTACTGGTTGTGAGAATATCTCAAGAATTCAATAGATAAAAATTCTAATTGTTGGTTGACTTCTCTTTCAAGCGGTAAAGAAACCTAGCGTTTTTCTGGAATAAACACATTAAAAGCTTCTTTGCCTACAAGCATCACTCAGATAAATTGAATGTCGCTGGAACTTTTCAATTAATCATGGAATGACAGATATTATATAATGTGATAATATTTTGGAAGCTGCATCCGAAAGCATGCCAAGATTTTGAAAATTGTTCAAATATAATGAACAGGGGAACCCTTTAAAGTAAAATGCATACTCCAAGATTTATTGGCTTCTGATTTCAAGCTGGAGTAATGCATGTTCTGTAAATCGACATGACAGGTTGTATATGTGTCTGATTATATTCTTGATAGATTATAGGAGCGATATTTCAAAATGAACGTACAGAACGTTTCAAAGGATTTCCTTCTTTGTCATCCTGTCGCTTCAGTATTTTGTAAATTGAATATTGCTTTTGTGTACATGATATTTGGATAAGGGGTAACAATGCAGATCACAAATTTGCTTGATGAAAGTAAATGCCAGCCAAAAAACAAAAAACCAGCTCGTGTAATTTGCTTTTTGTCCCAACTGAGTTCCACGGTGTGTGCCATAATTTCCATGCAATTTCCATTCTAGGACTTTCTATGGCATTGTTAATTCCTATGGTCAGGACGGAAAGGCTCGGCTCGTAAAAACAACACTACGGTAGTTTGACTCCATTCTATCACTTCAATCAAGAGACTTTGCACCCGTTCTTTTTTCATGTCATTCTCACCAACGCTCAGTCATACTGGAACTTTGACCATCCTACATTTTTTACCACATTGCGACAATGACACTTCCTGTGAAGTCACACCGTTTACCGGATAGTAGAGGTTCATCAACGGCAAATTCCAAAAAGATTGCGAGTTTTTTACTTACGTATACGAAGGATAAACTCAATACAACGAAGGTAGATGGCATGCAGTTTATGAACTTCAAGAAATGTTTCCTGCACTAGAGCGCCGAGACCATGCTTTTCCTTGATGAGCCTGACTTTCTGCCTCAGCTGAATGCTTCCGCTAATAGATGTACTCCTAATATTCCCACAGTTGGCCTGCACGTTATCAGTGATTACTTTTTCTTTTTAAAAAGGAATCACCTTTTACCTCAAGATCAAAATTGATAGTAATAGTAAAAGCAAGAACGTTCCCCATTTACAAAATTATGCTATTTGGTCGACGCATTTTCAAATAGATAGCGGCACTCAATGTCATAAAATACAACACTGTAATAGAGTTAAAGCATCGTTGGCAGAATCGCATCAAGGTTGTTATTTGGGCTCTGGCCTAGATCTTCGGAAGCACACAGGGCCGGGTGTGACCAGGCCGCCGATTTTAAAGACAGTTTTCTTTGAAGACCTTTAGAACCTGACACTTCATATTGTGTTGATGCCCATCGACCTCAATATGTTCGGCTCGCAATCCTGTACATCATGGCGAGCGCTTGAGCATTAGAACATGAGGTTCTCTGACAAATGGGCTACGTAAAATCAATCTTTTAACTACGAATGAATTTTTCAATGTATTTAAAATACCAGCTTGATCTACACAGAACTTACTCGTGAAAAGCGATTTCTGCGAGGTATGACACAATTTTTATAGCATTTTATTGGCGGGATGAAAGGATGACAACATGGTTTGTTAATTTACTTTGCTGCGGCGAATCATATAGATTCATAATTGCTGTCTGAAAAGCAAGTGCACATCTGCATATTTCGAATTATGAATATGCATATTTACAACTATGAATACATGCACTTACAATAATTGCAGTTATTCGACGGCTGTGTACATTGTGAGCTCATGAATATTATAGCATGACTTAATCTTGAGAGATATTGAGAGACCTTGAGTGAATATAGAAATGTAGTTAAGCACTGATTATTCAAGCATAATTTACAAATGTATTCGAATGTTTGTTAACTTCAATTAAGACCGGCCGTTTAAATTGAAAGTCACAGATCGGGCACAAACCGAATCCGGTTAAGTCCGGTTCCCACTCTGATCATCACTTGTGAGTGACAGGCAGGGATGCGGAGTCGGAGTACCGGAGTCCTATCATTTTTGCTGGAGTCGGAGTCCTACGAAATGATAGGACTTATAACTAGACCCAAAATATAATACGAACAAATTATTTATCCTCGTACACAGCTGCCACTGTCTTGATGTCAACTTTCTCCGTCAAATAAAAGTGCAGAGACACTGCTGCATGTAGTTGAGGGAATGAACAGTGATAGTGGGAAAAGGATTGTCTTTTCACTCGGTGATTTAGTAGAGAAGACAAGCTTTCCTATAGCCTTAATCACACCTACGCGCCAAAGGTCACGTCAGAGACAAAAATGAAATACTAGTTTGTTTGAGAACATTACCTCTTACCCTCACGTTAATCGTGTGTGCTGTGTGATATCTCTCCAAACCGCATATTAAAATTGAAAGTGTACTCATATTTTTGGAGAAGGATGGGGATTTTCCTGCCTGGTAGAGACTGGAGAAAAACCGTTTGAAGCACACATCAACAAGATGGGAGAAGCCGAGTCGCATGCATCCAACTGAAAGCGACATTTGATAAACTTTCATCGAAAGTGATTGATAATTGATACAGCAACAATCACTAAAGATAGGTTCAGGTAAGCCTATCTATGATGTAGGTAAAAACTTTTTTTTCAAAAAAAAACTAGGCTATATATGCTTGCCACCCGGAGTCGGAGTCCTATCAAAAGCTGGATTCCTATCAACCCCCGGAGTCGGAGTACTATCAAAATGATAGGACTCCACATCCCCGGTGACAGGTTGCTCTTGATCATTAGCCGCATGACCAATCGAGTCCTTTTGCCCAAACAATCTCGTATCGTATTAATGATGCGCTATTACTAGTTTACTCACAAGCTTATGCATGCAATGTCATGATGCTGGCACAATACAGGAGAACTTTTTCTATCACTAGTTCGTCAATGATTACGTCCATAAAGTGATTACCATAATGATAACGCTGCTTTTTCGTTCGTAAATACATGTCCTGTTCGTCCTCTGTTTTGCTACATAGCTTAATACTATTTGTATGAGTAGAAACTACTACTTTGAAAAAGATAGTAGTATTTTTACTAAATACTTGCGAAATCTTCCTATAGTAAGCGAATATGATTATTCGACCAACGTTTTTTAATCTAATTTCTTTTGTTTCTTGGAACATAACTACTCAGGCGCCAATCCATTCCGCGCAGAATTATCATCCGTCGGCCGTCTCAGTTTCAATTTGGTAAGTCAAATTTTAATCGCAGATACAAGTACAGTTATAGATATTTTTTAGCATGGCAGTTCAAAAACACTTTGAAATCTTTTAAAATTTTTATGCCAGTTCTACTTGGGATGCATGCAGCAAAAGCCCTTTCAGAGACCGCGCACAGCAAACATTCGTGTTTATAATTTTAGAGGCTATCACACTAGCAGTCAATTGCACTCTTTGTTTTTGCTCACGCCTTGTTGTGTTCCACAAAGAAATTCATTATATTAATTCTGCGAATATAAGAAAACATGGATATTGCTTTTCTCAACTTCTGATTTAATTTCGAGCACAGTCGCAGTATGGTGAAGTGGTAAAGAAAGATCTGACATCTTATGATTAAAGACTGTCGGCTATTACTAGATATTACTGCTGTAATATCTCGAAAGTAATTTATGTTAAAACAAGAAAATCGGAAATGACAGCCATTCGGCAAAGACGACGGCCTTCGGAGACTGAAAAATCGGTTCGGATAATCGAAGCGGACTGTTTAGTATTTTATAACGATTTGCGATTCGGCTGGGTCGTTGCCATCATGCGGAATCACACTGATTTAGTGATATTTAATGTATCATTTTTGCACCATCATTAATTCAACTTCGATCACAGACAATAAGAGAAGACTTATTGATGACTGAAGTGTCCTGCATTACTTCTACAAATACACACGACACTCATATACCTGGTTTTGTTAAATTAAAACAAGTATTGGCCATGGAATTCCACTCTCACTCTCGTCTGTGGTATCACCCCACCGTCTGACCGAATTGACACCTTGAAAGCGCTTGTATCAGTGCGCTGTTAACTATATCAAAGCAACATGATACATACAGTTCACCAACGCTCACCGCACATCTGCGATCACCCACACAATGAATGCCCGACAATCCCACTTTGTGTACTTTATGCAGTGTTGCAGTAATTGTGCATAAATCTTGGAAACTGATTAAGGAAAATCTTCTCACATTTATGTTGGAGTTGTCCAGCTCACAGCGAGGCGCGTCTTCAGTTTCGGTTCTAACATTGTAAGGCCAAAAATGACAGCACTCTGGACGTAAGCTTTAAAGACTTGGTTGACCTCCTTCTGTGACTGTTGAAGTATGCGCCTTGTGTCGATTTAGCTGAAGACTGAAAGTACATTTACACACAATTTCTGCTTTAGCTGCATAGCATGTACTTTAGATGGATGTCATGCTTTTTTGTCAACAATATTTTACAGTTGAGTTTTACATAGTGTTTTGTTTTTGTCTGATCGTGGCAATGTACACTAAAAATAAGTAGGCTGAAGCTCATCATTTTAATTTTCCCAATAAATCCAATTTACTTTAGATTGCTTATCATGCAATTGTCAGCTGTTAAGTGCCCTCGCATTTTTATTATCCCTAGTTTAAAAAGTTGAATTTGAATTGATATTTGGACTGGAAATTTTTGTTGTAGTGTAAAAACTAATTCTAATTGAATTCCATTTCAACTGATTCGAATAGGATGCTCGAGTCGCTTTAGCAAAATCGATTAGTAATCGATTCGGATAATTGGATAATCAAACATCGGAACCTGATTTTTAATTTGAATCGGATAATCGTAATCGGAACTTAGAGCTGGTGAATCGGATAATCGCTTATCAGAGCTGCATTTTTCAGAATCGCGCCCACCTCTGCATGCTTGTTAAATGTTGTCACTGTTGGTTACTTTAAGACATTATATTATGCATCGGTACACTCGATTCTTGAGTTTAGTGCACTAGTACTTATAAATTTGTCAGTGGCCGATTCGGTGCGACTTGAGAGAATTCAAAGACGTTTTTAAAATCGGCGGCTGAGTACATGGGCTGATGAATACTAGTATGCCTTAATTGTAAAGATCTTGAGTGAATCTTGAAATATAGTAAGTATTGAAGTGAAAAAATAGCAAAACTCTCTCCCAGTAGTTTTTGACATCTTGTATTCACCAAAACTGCAGCGATACCCGACGAGTTTTGTCTGTACAGACAGCATAAGCATGGATGAAACTTGTCGGGTATCGCTGCTGTTTTGTTGAATACAAGTAGTCACAAACTACTACGAAAGATTTTTGCTATTTTTTCACTTCAATATGAACGACCTTCCGTACAGACGAGTTTGCCAAAAAATGTATCAAATGATTATTGAGGCATAACTCACAAGTGTATTCGAATGGTTGACTTCAATTAAGACGGGCGACTAGAAATTTATCAAGATAAACAGCTTTACTATGTATCAATCAAAGAACTTTTGAATAGACATAAACCTTTCATAATTCAGGGTTCAAGTAATAAATGGTTCCCACGTTGAGTTAATACTTGTATTAGGCCAATTGATATTGAAATTAGTTTGGAGTAACATGTAATTATTGCTATGATATGCATGTCAACTTGAAACCTGAATTGTAATGAAACCTCCCATGTATACATCTTGAATTTGAGAAAAGTTTTAGCCGATCAATCGCATTGTTTTCGAAATAGTCGATCTATGATTATCACCGACAGCCATGTTAATTGCATACCATGTTGTATTCATTTAAAAGTAATCGAATGAGAACTGGTTGAAGGATAAATTCTAAAGCTAGACGAAAAGCAAGAGTCGTAACCCCAAAAGAAACCACCGTTCAACAGTATTAATTGCCAGTTAAATAAGCTGCCTTGAAACTTTACATACATAAGATGAATTTTCTTGCAATAAATGATAGCGTAATATCGGTAACTTCTCTATACCTATTGTAAAGGCATTAAGTTGAATTTTCATGTCTTCAATCGTTTTGATATTCGCATAATATCTGCACTTCGTCGGGTAATATAGACAGTCCCAAAAAGTGTCAAAAAAGGCCTAGTAAAATAAACTATCGACACATTATATGAAGCGAAATTTTACAAATCTGTTGCTTCTTTGATTGTCTGATTAGTTGAAATTTCATAAACTGAAAGCAGTCTAGATAGACGAATACATCTTTTTGGCGAAGTCGAAGAAGAATTCCGCATGAATTTCATGCATGTAACGTAAGCGTGTAACACAGCAGAGGGTGATGAAGCTTCTCATTTTCAGACAATTAAAGAGACAAAGGACCTGCGAAGCTTCGAGATTCCATTCGATTCCCGAATCGGGTGCCGCGATCATCTGCTTTCTTTTGATTTATAGCCTCTTCCTGTTCGTTGTAACTTGAGAATGACATTGCAGTGTGTTTGAGATTCTGGTTTCTCATTGGATTCTCATTGAAAGTGGTAAAGATCGTCAGTTGCTGAACAAAAGTTTGGTCGAATCAACTACAGTACGTGCTACATCATTAATAAATGCATGTGCTACATGCTGCTCAGATAAGGGTTTCAGACTCCGTCGATCTGTCTGACCGAGAACGATTTACTTCGCAATAACTGATTTAAAGTAGTAGTCTCCTATTGCAAATGTTCCATTGGTAGGCTCGTAAGCTTGCGTCTCGTAAAACATATTTTGAGACTGTCTTTCGTCAAGAATCTTAAACCATAATAAGAATCAAGTTTGCGACCCTGCTAATAGGCCGCACGGTTGATAGAGACTAAATGTTCCTCTTATCCTGAATCATCTGTACGTTAATCGGACGTCTGGTACAAAAGTTACGTACAAAACATGTAATCTTTAATCAGATTTTCCCATATGGCACTGCTACTGAATTTCCCTACTTAACTGATTTTCCGTTTCCAAGCTGGAAAGTCCAAGACTACAATAAGCCTACTCAGTTAGGCATTATAGAAGGCATACTCACTGTCCTCTGTAATCCTCTACTTACAGGAGCTTGGGTGACAGGCTTGCATAGGTTATATTTAATAATTTATCCGGCATTTTGAGTCCGTCCTGAAATAATTAAATAGTCCTTTCGGACAGCGATAACATGGAAAGTTGTAGGCATCAATACTTTGCTTCAAAAAGTCTATTATTGTTTTCTGATCTGAAAATTACAATAGAAATAATAGAATCCACAGATTGCTTGTTCATGAAAATTAGCGCTTTCTCGGGCTCAGGATTTAAGTATAAGAGCGATTGATGGAGGTTACATTTCCAGTCCTGTGTGATGTTCAAAGGACTTTTTTCTACAAACCTGAGGTCATAAACATGGTCCGCGTCATCAAACTACCTACGGGTAATTTCACAAAATAGGGCCAATGGACAGTTCAAGGCATGTTGTCAAATCAAACATCCATCTCAGTCATAGTCTAGCGTCAATATTCATTTTAAGGTGTATGCAGTTACAAAGCCCATTAGATTTCAAGTAGGACTATCTCAGACTCAGAAAAATAGAGACACTTCAATTTGACCACTTGTTTCTCTGAGTACCAAGATGTCCTGCATCTTTCAATATCCATGCAAACGACATGAGCATTAGGTCCTATTTGGTAGGCCTATTTACTTAATGGCTAGCGGCATGGGTGGATAAGTCAATCGCACACAAAAAACTTAAGTAGGCCTACTTAAGTTTTCTATGATTCGATTCGCGAATCACGACCCGATTCGATTTGAGATTCGATTCGACTCAAAATTTGCCGATTCGCGGGTCCCTAAGACAAAGATGTACAAAATTTCGTTTCATAGTATATGATGTCATTAGTTAATTTTATTTGGCCTTTTTTGCGCTGTGTTAGGGAACTGTCGATGATCAGAAGCGCTCCATCCATCTTCTGTTGTAACTTTGAGAGTTAACTTCATGTCGGTGTAATAAGACTAAGAAAGCGCCTGAGGCTGTGATTAGGTACCGAAAAAGAAGCAAGTGCGAGGACTGTCAAAAGATGTTGATGCTAATTGTGAACTACGAACAGCTACCAGAAGAGAGGTGTTAGACGACCCTTCAAACACTGCTAAAAAGAGAGAATATAATCGTCTTAACCGGAAGTAAAATCAGTGGTACAGACTCAGAAGAGCAACGAACTGGAGACACGCATAAATGAAGTGGAAGAAAGTTTCAAGCGAAATAGAAGCCACGATCTTTTCCGGACGGTTCGCGAAGCTGAGAGAAAGCCTAGTAAGGGGCTGAACGCTGTGAAGGACATAAGGGGCAATATCCATGCGGTCCAGGACGAGGTCCTTTCTGGTTGGGAAAGTCATTTCATGCTCCACTTGAATACAGAATTCACCCATGATCCGGATGCTTTGGAACACATACCACAACCCACATATCACGATGCACTTGACACAGAAGAATCACCATCCATATCTAAAGACGAATTCAGTCTGCAATCAGCAGTATGAAGACACGGAAAGGTCCAGGCATTGATAACATTACAGCTGAAGTGCTTAAAGCTGGGGGTAGGCCTATGTTAGATTTACTCATCAAAGTTTTCAACTTGATCTGGGATACTGAAAGAACCCCCAAAGACTGGTCGCGTATGCTAGTCACTCTTATACACAAAAAAGGTGACAGATTGAATTCTGAAAACTATCGAGCTATATCTCTGCTTCGATCCCGGGGAAAGTCTTCTGTAGAATCCTTTTTGAATAGAATGACAGCCAATATTGAAGAAGTATCCAGTGAAAGTCAATTTGGTTTTAGGCCCAATAGAGGTACCGTTGACGTCATATTCATCGCGAGGCACATTAACGAGAAAGCAAAAGAACATAAATGTCCCACTCCATTTTAATTTCATCTGCTTTTGATACAGTCTGAAGGAATGCGCTGTAGAGAATTATGAAAGCAATTGGTATAGATATGAAGATTGTGTGAATTTTGGAAACTTTGTGTTGTGAATCTGATTGTGCTGTTATAATAGATGGACAATTGAAGGACTCGTTCGATGTGAGAGTTGGCATACGACAAGGGTGTCTATTTTCCTCGACGCTATTCAACATTTTCCTGGGAACTGTGATGGCAGACGTAAGGTCGCTTGATCAGGTTTTTGGAATGAATGATCAATTTTCCATTGATACACGATACGCAGATGATAACACGCTACTGTCCACGATCTTCGACAAATTAAAGATGTCAAACTGTGAATTGGAAAACGCATGTAAAAAGTGGGGAATGAAGATCAACAGCTCCAAATGCCGAATTATTTCACCCGATACAGATGACATAGCCATTGATGGAGCGCAGATAGACAAAGTGGACGAATTAGTGCTTTTAGGTAGCATCATCCCTGATGACTCATCTGACGTTAAGAGAAGAGTCACCCTAGCATCACAAGCCTTTGGTCGTCTTAGAAAGTCAATGTGGTCTGTGAACGACACACCAATCAATCGCCCTGTTTTTGCCAATTTCCATCTATGCATCCGAAACATGGACGATAGCGGCTGAGGATGTGAGACGTCAAGAAGTCTTCGAAATGAGATACCTGCGTTCTATCATAGGAGTCAGCATGCGTGACAGAATGAGAAATGTGGAAATAAGAAAATGTCTCTCTGTGAACACCTCCATTTTGTCGGAAATTCAGAAGAAAGGGCTGCGCTGGTTTGGACACGTGGTGAGAAGACCAGTTGAAAACTGCGTGTACAAAGCATGCAAGCAAGATTTCTCAAATCGAAGGATTCGGGGGAGACCCAAGAAACGTTGAACCGACCAAATATCAATACAGGTCTACCTTTATTTACGACACAGCACCGAGCAAGAGACCGAGAAGGTTGGCGCAAAGGGTGCAGAGATGTGGGAGCAAGGGGCGATCTTCGCCTATGCCCATCAGTTAAGTACGTCGGTGCAATTTACTAAACGCGTGGATGAGTTCCTGAATTTCGAAATCATTCTGGGAAACTGTCCATCTTACCCGATTTTACCCTGCATGTAAGTTATCATTATCAAACTGTCACAAAATACCGTTACTTAGGCCCTACTTGCACATAGCCGTATTCATTAAGCTTATTTATACAATAAATACCGCACTGGTAATGTAGGTTTGCATTTTGAATGATGAAGTAAGCTTTTCAACAAATAAACTAATTGTTTGTCTATTATATTCCCCTTCAAGCAATAATGATACTGTTGATACATTTCATGACAAAGTTAAGCAGTGCTTGACATGCCTAGGTTAAAAAAGTAGCTCAAAGAAGAAATATCCCTCCAAGCATATTTGGATTTTTTTGCCCCGAATCGGCGAAAGTCAAATCAGCAATTTTGAGGATGCTGATGAGGATCTAGATTTGGAATAAAGCTTTGTACTTTTTTGAATTTTGTATCGAGTAGGATCGAATTGGAAAATGAGGCAAGACACAGTAAATGGGATATTATCGATCTGTATGAAGTTAGGAGACCAAGAGAATGCGATAAAATTAAAAGGCGGGAGAGACCTGTACTACAGTGGAAACGACCCCGGTTCACGAAGCGGAGTTGGATTTCTAATTAAAAAGGCGATATGTGATAAAATCACCAGATACAAAGGATATGGAGATAGAATAGCAATAATCGAAATCAAACTATCAAGCTTTGAAACGTTGAAAATTATTGAAGTGCATGCCCAACCTGTACCTATACAGACGATGACGTAGAAATTTCTCATGATGACTTGAACAAAGCAATGGGGAAAATAAAGCAACATACATTAGTGATGCGGGATTTCAACGCTAAAGTTAGTAAAAAGCAGAGCAATGACGAAACTTCGGTCGGCGAACTTGGTTGCGGCATTAAAAACGAACGTGGAGAAGTGCTCCTAAATTTCGCGCAAATGCGTGACTTCAAGATAACCTCATCTTTTTTCAAAATGACAACAGAAAATGGAGTTGGAGAAGTTCCAACTGGGTGTAGAAAAATGAAATTGACTTCTTACTTGCAGACATTAGACAACGCCTCCAAGATATCGCACCTGAGTGCTGAACAGGTTTGACTGAGGCAGCGATCACATGCTTGTAAGATGTAGCACAGGATTCGACATTCGGACAGAAAATCAAAAAATGAAGCGCGAGAAGCAAATAAATTTCGAAATGCTGAGACAAAATAAAGATAAATTTCAGCTAAAACTGAAAGACAGGTTTGATGCACTAGAGGTAGACTACCTGGATGAAACTTATGAAAACTTGTGTGAAATTTTAAGGACATCGGCGCTAGAGCTCACTAAAAAATGGAACACTAACTTCAACCAAAATTGCTATCAAAACCCAAATGTTAATGAAGAAGAGAAGGGAAATGAAAAAATTGAATACGTTGAATTATGCAAAACAATAAGCAAGAACATGAAGAATTATCACAATACGAAAATCACAATACGAAATTGGTGAAGAAGGCAATTGGAAACAATAAGAGTAGAGCAGCTGAACAGGAAACTTTCAACCGGGAAAGAAAATCTCTTAAACATGAAGGACGAAACGGGAGCAACTATCATCGACAGAAAGGAAATAATAAATAGAATACAAAGGCTTTATCAAGACTTATATAACAGCAAGATTTCCGTCGACCATTTTCAACATTATGTAAACAAAGACGCAACACCAGACATCCTTGAGAAAGAAGTTCAATATTGCTTAAACAGCATGAAGTTAGGAAAAGCGCATGGCCCAGACAAGATTTCGACGGAAATTCTGAAAACGGACGGTCAGCCTGTGGTCCAACAACTTAAAGACATGTTCAAAAAAGGCATGGACCAACCCGACCGTAATTCTCCTATACAAGAAAGGTGATACTAAAGATTTGAGTAACTATAGACCGATCATTGATCAGCCTTCTGAGGCACACGTACAAATTATTCACAAAAATCCTTTCAAACAGAATGGCAAATCGACTCGAGGAAAATCAGACATTCGAACAAGCTGGATTTAAGAAAGGTTTTTCAACAATAGACCATAAATAATAATCGAAAAAGCAACGGAATACCAAATTCCTTTATGTTAAGGAATGCCTTTATGTCATCAGTGATGTAAGCTCTGAAAGAAAAATACGTTGAGACGACCCTCATTTAAACACTTCAAGCCACTTACAATGAAGCCATATGCGAAATAACTTTGGACAACCATATACAGACCGAAAAGATCAGAATCAAAAGAGGAGTTAGGCAATGTGATCCCTTATCTCCGAAATTATTTGCAGCCACGTCAGAAAACATATCTTGAAAGCTAAACTGGAATGACTTTGGGAAAAACAAAAACGGTAGAAAGCTGAATCACCTGAAATTTGCAGATGATATAGTCCTTATTGCAAATAGCCTACTTGCGACGAGATCCAAGAAATGTTAAACCAACTGATCACGGTTAGCGCAAAAGCGGCCTAAAAATTAATATAACAGACTAAAATAATGAACAACAATTTTGCCACCAAAAAGCGGGTTGTCTTATAAGACGAAGAAATCGAAGAGGTAGACAAGTACATCTACTAAGGCCAGGAAGTGATCTCCAATAACAACATCACCACCAGAAATAAGTAGACGATGTCGACAAGGATGAACTTTCGAAAACATCACGAAACTTTTAAAAATGGCAAAATCCCGATCTGTCTTAAGAAATCTTCAACCAATGCATACTCCCAGCAATGACATGCAGATGTGAAACGTGGACTCTTACTAAGAAAATGGAACAAAAGCTATTGGTGACACAAAGAAAAGAGCCATGGAAAGACTGCTGTTGGGAATGACAAAAGGAGACCGAAAAACAGACATGTGGATTCGAAGTCAAGCAAAAGTTCGAGACATAAGTACAGCTAAAGGGTCGAAATGGAGATGGGCTAGTCACGTGATGACACTCAAGGACGAAAGATGGACTAGGCCACTGACGGAATGGACACTTCGAGAAGAAACAAGGAAAAGGGCAGATCATTGGCAAGGTGGAGAGACGAGTTATACGAAATCGGTAACTTCGGAGGAGACTGGCGCAAGATCGCATTCGATGGAGGAGGAAAGGAGAGGCCTTCGCCCAGCAGTGGGACAGCGGCTAGTGATGATGATGGGATGGAATAAGTAATTTGAGACCATTTTACATCAACTGGTGTAGCACTGCAAATATTTCCCAGATCTTTATGCAAATCTGTTGGATTTTGGATATTATGGTAACCAATGCATCGGGTTTCCTTTACAATAGACCTTTTTAGGAATGTGCTTCCTTCATGACTGGAGCGAAGTGATGTAATAATAGTACAAATAAATTTCTGCTTCTTAATAGTACTGCTTACGAACCTCCTCGTATATCGGCGATACATTTACTTCAAGAGGCTAGCAAGCTTATGACAGGTTTGTCTATGTTTTGCCTTGGAACATTCAACTTCATTTCTGCACTTATAGATCAGCATATTCTATTGTCAATCAATCTCGGAGCCACAAAACAAGTTGAACCGCTGGCACAAGTCAACTGTGTCAATCAATAGAGTTGCAACCCGGCTTCACTATCGCTACTCAACTCAATTAAGAGAATCTTTGTCCATCTGATAAATGCTCGAAATATCTATTCTTGTCAATTGGATAAAAATTAATTGATCTCATTTTTCTTGCAATCAATTAATTTAATTGGATCACATTAGCAATCAATTAATTGCATTTATGTCATCACTGCCAAATCTATCAGACGATAGCCTTCCAATCCGATTATCTTTTGTCCACATGCAAAGTGATTGCATCATTGACGCATGATTGACAAATACTTGGAAAGTTGTATTAATAATGCGCACGAAAAAAGCACAGGCCTACGTGTATAAATTGTCGACACTTAGAAAATTTGAATTTAACTGAAATACCAAACATGCATTTTCTGAATTGTTGAACTAATTTGCATGAAAAATGTAAATGCACTGATAACAACATCGTGCAATGACTTCAAAATTAAGATAATTATCATTTCCCTCTATTTTGCGAGTGCAATATTTTCCAGCTATAACAGTGAAACACTCCCACATTCCGACCTTCATGAGGCTAAGCAAAATTTGAAGTGATTGTTGTAAGCCTTACTGCTGATTGTTGAATAAAACATTTTGATAGAAAAATATTGGATAGAAAAACTATTTTTTCTATCCTTGTATAACTTGAGAATGGAGTCATAACTCCGAAATATTGTTTTTTAAAAACTAATAAAATAAAGTAATTCCATCAAATATTATATTCAACACAGCAGCAAGGCTTACAACATAATCATAATCAACTTAAAATTCCATCAAAATGCTGCTTAAGGAATAGTACGTTTAACTAAAATTTGAAGTAATCTAGGATTATTAAAATAGATGAAACACACGCCTAGTTGGAGACATTTGAGTTAATTGACTGAATGCATAATCAAAATTTTCTTCCTCTTAAATACGACCAAAAATATCATGTCATCCACTGTGTATCTTGTACAACTCTTTTTTGACTTGTGAATGATTGTAATTTCCCTGCTACTGGTCACACACATGTTCCATTAAAGCTTATTGATGATCCTCTCCTTGTTTCGTTGTACATTCTGCGCGAAATTACAAAAAGTGGAGATCTGTTTTGATAACTTGTTAATTAGACTCCTATCCAACAATGAGTTCATTTGACAGACATTCTCGATTAACGATCTTCGTGACGTCAGTCCTTTTTTCAACAAACTGCCGTTTGTAGGGTTGAAGTAGACACGGCAATCAATCATTGACATTTTTTAAAATTTTGAATTCATGGTTCCTCATGTTCTATTCAACATAGCACATGCGCATGTGCAACATAATACGCAAGAATGATTGTCAAATTTGTCACTTATACGCATATCTCTCTATTAAAATCATGTGGTCGATGTGACAATCCGGCAAAGTATTCGACTAGACAACAATAAGACACCGATGCCCCAATGGGGACACGATACAGTCGTTAAGTGTTTCCCCCATATCGCCTGTCGAGCGCCTAAAGAGCAGTTGACAACTAGTGAATTGTATTCTTAGCATCTTTCATCTGTTGCCCGCCGATGAGCGTGGCTTAGTGATTCCGATATAACATTGGTTGAAGCGCACCCCACTCTTGTTCCAGCGCTCACTGATTCCGTTCGAGTTAGCAAGCGGCTCCGTTAACGCACTACAATTCGACGGAGGTTCTTATCTTATCAGTCACTGGTCTACTGGCAATGGTTTGCTCGGATATAAATGCTGTTTGTAAGCACTTCTCTGGCTTGCACTTGGATAGAACTTCATCATCGTACAACATGGAAAACGATCCTGAGAATTCTGCATTGACTGATACGAATCCCGTGCAGCAACAGGAGAACCAAAATGCGGCCGTCCAACAAATCAGTACACAACAAGAACTTTTAAAACTCACAAATCGAACGCATTATGAAATAGTTCAAGAGAACGGTCAGAGGAAGTACGGCCCGCCGCCAAATTGGGGTAATCGGACGAAACCGTGTCGTGGATGTGAAGTTTTTATTGGTAAGATTCCCCGTGATTGTTTTGAAAATGAACTGGTTCCAGTATTTGAAGCGCCCGGCATGATTTATTTATTTCGTTTGATGATGGACTTCAGTGGCGCCAATCGTGGTTATGGATTTTGTGAATACACTAATACTGATGACGCCAAACGTTGTGTACAAATGTTAGATAATTATGAAATCCGAAAAGGAAAATTTCTAGGTGTTTGTTTGAGCGTTGATAACTGCCGTCTTTTTGTTGGTGGCATCCCCAAGAATAAAACCAAACCGGAAATTTTGAGTGAAATGCAACGAGTGACTGAAGGTGTGAAAGATGTCATCGTTTATCCAAGTGCCGCGGATAAGACAAAGAATCGAGGGTTTGCGTTCGTCGAATACACTGATCATAAAGCTGCAGCTATGGCGCGGAGGAAATTGATACCTGGTCGTATTCAACTTTTTGGACACTCGATCGCCGTTGATTGGGCGGAACCTGAACGCGAAGTATCGGATGACATTATGAGTAAGGTGAGTGAAATATTTTAATTTGATTCTGTAAAGACTAACTCCGATATTTTAGTGTAAATCGTGTTTGTCTTCATTGCGTTATTGTCTAGTCGTTTGAGACTACAAAATGTGTGTATACTGTGTACGCCGCTAGAACGCAATCGATGAGACTGATATCAACGTTGACATGTCAATATCCGCGACTGCATTAAGCATTTCCGAAATGCTCTACCTTTCAAATCAAATCCACTTCTTTAATTTAGAATAGCAACTTAAATAATATATACGAAAAATAACGAAAATGACATTTTTGTCACCAGATTGTAAAGGCGGCGAATCATTTCAAGAAATGTTTTATGACAATCAGATTTTACTGCGTATATCATACTCATCAGGTAAATATGAATCCCATCCCAACTAATTCATAGAAACTTGGATTTAGTTTCTCCTTTTTGTTGCTCGCTATCTATTTTGTCGGACATAACATAAATTGGACATAATGCAGCAATATATAAAAGCAAATATATTAGTCCTCGTCACAGGTCAACTGCTTGGCAAATGGATCTCTTGGGCTGAAGGTCGAGCCCTGAATGTTACCAGAAGTAGGTATGAAAGACATTCAGATTAAAAGTACCATAACGCTCCATTCATGCCTTGACTATACCAACAACGTTCAAGCCGTCTTTAGGGTAGTTGAATTATGTTAATGTTTCGTATTGACTCGTCCGAAACATCTTAATATTAACATCTATTATTGGATCCAGGAAATTCAACACTGATGGCATAGCATTTTCTTTAAGAAGAGCACATCCGTTTAATACACCTGCAGTAGGTTTGTTTTTATTACAAATAGTCGAATTTTCCCTAAACGTGGAGAAGAGTAGCACAGGCGAAGATCTTAATTACATCAGCAAATTTCCGAGTATCTTCGTCATCAAGTAACATAATGTATAGAATACAGATATCGATTTTGCACCAGCAAAGATCCTTGTGGCATATTTAGATCCTCGACTGATATAAGCGAAGCTACAGGTGCCATGTGGAGATATCCGATGTATCTCGCATAATTTAAATGACGCTTAAGTTGGCCATCACGATAATGATAAATTCATGATGGAATTTACATCAGTGTTATAATCAATAGCATTGATTATATCGATTAAATTGACATTCGACATTCCTCCGCCGATACATCGGAAATCATTCTTTCCCATTTCCCATTCGGAATAGGGTTCTTCTTCCCACTTGCAGCAGCACGTGTATGGAAGTAGCTACCGACGTCTGTATACTGCCAGTCTTCTCTCCTCTCCTTCAAACGGTCTTTGAAAACGTTCGTGTTCAGTCACTCTTTCCCTCAGTAACTGTTTTTGTCTTCCTTCTTTTATTTTTGTTCAGTGGTCTTTAAGTTATCACTGATACAACGCCACTCAAGAATTCTTGAATAAATAAATAAATACTAAATAGGTTTACCTAAATATTCCCCAATGAGTGAGTGACACTTGAAAATTTCAGGGAAAAAGCCAATGTTTTAATGCGCGCTGAATTAACTTAGAAAATGTTGATAATATTCTGGTACCGGCCTAACAAATATCACAGGAATGAAACACAGTCATGAGAGATGATCGCAAAATGACTACAGAAGTATTGGATTAAATTAGATGTTTCTATGATAGGTCAGAAAGTCATTCGATCCTTTCTCTACGATTCTCTAAGGATTGCTAATATTTTAGACACCTTTCTCAAGTTAATTTTAATCAGCATGCAGTCATCCAAACGGTTACCCGATATGCTATTCCGTAGATGATTTTTTATTCTCTTCAATCCGCTGAAGGATCCTTTGTCAATACATGAAGGAGCTGCTGATAGTTATGCAACTGACTTGAACAGACCATGGTCTCTTGAAGATTCCATTGTCAAATATGCTGCTTTGCTGATCAGTGCTGATTTTCGCTGCGTCTGATGAGTCATTACTGTCGCTGTCAAGCGCATCTTGGATTTCAATTTCAAGGTCGTTTCATCCATTCGATAGCCTACCCTAGAAATCGTCAGCTCCACATTTATAAGAACACACCTTACAATTTAGACGTCAAAAGGCTATCTAAAAATCGTCAGCCAGTTAGAAGTTGTAAGAGATCGTGTTCATCCACACACATAAAAAAACCAGTGACGACTTCATGTCGGCGATTTGGTATTGATCTCTCTGTCTGATGGCCAGCTAAGTAGAATTATTTTCCGAATGTTTTATAGAGGGTCGTTCAAAAATTACGTAATCGCTTAGGGGGAAGGAAGTGGTCGTCGAAATGATTGCGAGCGATTACGAGGAAGCAGAGAATTTGATGCAGCGATTACATGATCGTACGCTATAATAGGCCCTGTGCTTCATAAAACTAAGGTATAAAGATGTCTTTTGGACTTAATAGGCAGTAGTCATTTCTGTTGTCAATGATGCACGCACACGGCAACAGTCACAAATGATTGCTAAAAATATATCATCATCGCTTCTTTGTTCGATTTGGAAGAAGGATTCTCGCATCAATTCTAAAATCATACGCAATGTTGAGCAGGAGCCGCTATTGAAGTGAGATCTTTCCACTGTCTCTATAATGCTACCAATATCATAATGCAGCATCATTCACCCGAAACATCGATCGGATTCCTCAGAATCTACATTTCATGGATTTCAGATTCTTTTGAAGGCGTCATCTTTGTTTCATTGCTGGTTATTCCAATATTGAACTGTCATAGATTCTCTTAGAACTCAAGAACTCTTTAAGATGTCTGCGATGAGATTTCAAATGTTATTTGACAGCTTCTTTTTTTCATATTGAATAAATATTTTATCTTTCTGGCATCTCTATTTTGCTTTCAATTCCAGTTGTTTCGCTAAAATCATTTATTATAAAACATGAAATCTCAAAGATTTCCAATTCATGGTTGTTACATGAATTCCTAACATATATGTTACACGTGCGTACGTATGCAGACTTATTGTTTTTTGCTTTATGATGAGGAAAGCCCATAATGGTTGATGTTGCCAAATTTTATCAAAAAAAAAACAGACAAGTTATTATCCCGGAGATCTTCAGTGCTAACTTCTTGAGACATCAAGCGAATGTTGAAAGCATGATATCACACGGAAACAACACCCTGTGCATATATGCCTAGGTACGTCTGGGTTTTCTCCCCCCGCGTTTTCAAACTTGTCTAAAATCTGCAAAAATATATCAACCGTCTCAAAGCTTCAGGCATCCGCGCTTTAGTACATTTTCTACCCATTTTAAAAATTGATGCCAATCGGACAGCCACTTTTTGAATTAGAGACTAGAACGTGAAGTGCAGCGATGTCAGTCCAGTTTAATCTGCAATTTATACTGCTCTGCACATCGTTACTCGTGCGTGCATTGCTCTCTCTCTCTCTCTCCATCTTGGTCGTCACCTATTGCTATTTGAAATCTTCCCACGACTACTACCCTAACACACCTTTTTAAGTTGAGCATCTTAGTGTGAGAGATGTGACCTGGTCACATGTCATGAGTTGTCGCGAAATGACTTAGTTGACCTGAAGTGCTATCTGATTAGTCAGACGAAGTCGGATCAAGCTGCTGACATCGCTACACTTCAGGTTGTTGTCATGTCTGTAATTTAAAAAGCACTTGTCCGATGCGCTTGAAGTCTGGTAGGTGGGTAAAAAATATCCTCAACTATGTATACCTGAAGTTGTGTGACGATTGATTCATTTTTGCATATTTTAGAGAAATTTGAAAACGTGAATGGCAGATAACCCATAAGTACCTAGGCCTAAGGCCTTTCAGAGGCCCAAGCATGCGTCAAGAGAATGAATTCCCAACCAAAATAGCGATCTTCTATAGAGGGGGTGGACTGGACTGGAGATTACTCAATCTGTCGTTTTTTGGGGGGGTCAGCTGTGGTTGCGGAACCGATTATAGGGGGTTTTAAATGTCGAAAAAAGCGATTACGTAATTTTTTGACGACCCCGCTCCAAAAGATAAGAAGCTGAAGACAATACACGTGAAGACGAATCTCCGTGGTCGTCAACTTCTGTGCTCTTGAAGTGAGCAGGCCTATTTATAAATCAAGCTTGTACATTTCCTCGTGAAAATTATTGCTCTCACTCGATTGCCAGAACTCGAGACAACAAGATTTAACACAAGCAGTTATATCTTACACGTGTTCCCTATTCAAGATTTCCAACCGTGTTATATACACATAAATGATTACTTATTTATGATATCTTTCATTAATGACATATACATGTACCTACCTGCAGCCTGATTTACTATTTTTTTGTAATTTTCATATTAGGGGTGTTGCGGTCCCTCACAGTCCCCCACTCCCACTAGTGACATCTCAGCGACACGAAACACGACTCCACTACCTTACCACGATACGAACATGAAATCCAAGCTTCCTTCGACAAGCAAATGTCATTCCTTTAAAATATAGTATGCCGGTACTCTGCTAAACAATGGCTGACTGGAGGAGACTGCACAAGCTTGAAGGAATTACGAAGTAATTTGAATCAAATTAAGCGTTTTATGACAAACCCACCGTTGGAAGTGCATGGAGCTTGTCCAGGATGTGGCTGGTTTATAATGACATGCACAGGCGTGCACTGCATTTCTGAAATTCGGTTGCTTGACAATGTGTTCGGCTGAGGGTCCGCACAAGAGGCGGTTGATGCTCGTGCTTCGGTCATGTATTGGTCTGCTGTGCACATGCATGACTATTCATATGCCTTTTTTGGTTCATGCCGAAGGAATACTGTTTATTTATCCTTCATCATCGTGGAATATAATGCTTTCTGGATAGCTTGACTTTAGCTAGAGCAGGCCAAATTATCTCGATTTAAAGTTTTGTTGCAATGAATCCTTCCTTGTCAGCACGAAAACAAAACATGACTCTAATTGTCAGAACACATCGAACGTCTGCGTGTTGTCACGAACGCAGACCTTCCTACTTAATGCTGTTAAACTGTGTGTTTGCTGCACAGAAATGAGTGAACTATCAATTTTGAGGAAACATTCTTATATTTGTCTGTTAGTACAGTTTTGAGTAACAGTTTGAGTACACTTACTATTCATTATGCTTGCTAACTAGACTTCTACATCCCTACTACGCCTATTATCCTACAGAATTTCAAAAGCTACCTTCTGTATCCCTGATGCAGTCTGTGAAGCCAAAATATCGAATATTATACAAAAAATTTATAGTTTATGCCTTCTACATCAATTTTAATCATTTTGGTTATTATTCTGCTGAAAAAATAATTTTGACATCTTACTTTTGCCTTGCGTTTTCTCTGTAATCAATCAGATAAATCTATGTGTAATGGCGTTTCTAGAAGGCTGTTTATTGCAGTACAGGCTACCTAAAGGCGTAAGGAGAATTGCTGTTGATATATGGTGTGGAGTCTGCATGAGTTAGTCATCAATACAAACATGAATCTCAAAACCTGTTGTGCTGAGCTCAGGTTGAAGATATTGGCTGTGATGTTGCTTATGTTAATATAAATAACCCATTGAAGGTCCAGGCAATAGCTAAAATAATCCATTAAAATCCAAGATCTAATGTCTAATCGTATCAAGCAATACCATCGAATTTGACGATAAGCAAATACAATACATGTATGTAATTTCCTCCACAAAAAGTAGGCTCCTTATTTGAATTAATTGCCATCATTCTAACAGTCAATAATTGAATCAATAGAAAACTTGCATCCAACACTCGTAACACGGGGAAATGGACACAAAATCGTGGAGTGAATGAAATAACTGAATTCAATGCGAATTGCGAGTGCAAAAAATCCAATTCTATGCGATATCCTCTATGTAAATGCAAACGAAACATATGAAAGTAATGTAAGATCGTGCGGTTTCTGGAAAACCTGGAAAATTCAGGGAATGTGAGAAATTCAGTGGAAAATCATAGAAATCGAAGAATTTTCATTATTGAATTCATAAACAAAAATGTTTGGAATTTTGATGAAATTATTTACATTTCTTGATTTTTAATGCCTTGTGTATCATTGCGTAAATTGCAGCTGAACTGATGCAATGTACTGATGCAATGTACTGATTGGTAATGATGAAGGCTAGATAATCAGCTATGAGTCCAAAAGATCTGTAGAGATACTTTGATTTGTATTTCAAAATATGTATGTTGTTGAAATATGCATTTACTTTGTATATACATTTATTTTTCATATTTGGTTTTTATGAAAGTAGGAAATCCTAAAGTTGATCACCACTGTTTCTGCATATATGTTATTAAGGCAGAGTCTGTCAGATTTTGACATCATTGTTATTTCAAATGCAGAAATAAAATAATGAAATAATTTTTGATGACTTAATGAAGATTTTTTTAACTGACATTATTTTCTCGAAGACGACTAACTCTTATTTTCAACATGAAAGAGGTCAACAGGATTGTCTAGTAGATCTTTAATATTCTTTAACTTATTTTTGTAACCTGTAAACCATATCAAATGAACAATCCAGAGGACTAGGCTAGGAGCTTCAACTCTATTTGAAATACACTGAAAAATGGCAGTCTTATTAAATGGGTGTACACCGCCCATCTAATAACCTAGTTAGACAATTCGCTGCGGTTTCTTAAATTTTCAAAATATTCCATTAACCATGTTGTAAATTGTATTTCATTCTTTAGGAGAGAGCTGTAATTTTACTGTTCTAATTCTTGGACGCAGCCCTCAGATGGACTGATGTAAAGTTGCCACTTTGACTATTGATGGTCCCATGAGCAGCTCATTACTGTGTGGCCAATGAAGTCAATCGCATGCTTGAAGTGAATTACTCAATTGTAAAAATGCGCTAGAAAATTAGTTCAGAAATCAGCTGCGGACACCGTCATGAGGTGGTCAAAACAAGTCTTTTTATCACTGCTGAATACGATGATTTTCCGTCATATAAGTAGCTTATATACCGCTATGTAGCCTACAACGATTTTTCTAATTTTATTTCAGGTAAGTCATTTATGCCAGGAAAAGCAAAGTATTCTAGGGAATGGGAAGAAAAGGAAAAACTTCCTAAGTACAGTCCATTGATAGCGTCTGAAAAAAATGATATTCATTCATTCATGTGCCGTCTTTTTGGCGGTAAAGCCATTTCCTTAAGTTACATGGGTATTCGCGCATTTGAGAGTCATTCTAATGGAAGTAAGCAAAGAAAACTTATTGAATTAGTTCGTCGTCTTTTCAACTGAACTTCCATATACATACAAATAGCTCGCTGCGACCACCAAATTCAGAGCAACCAACATCTCGTGTCACCACTGATTCATCACGCCATCCATCTTCACCTGAACCTACTGCATCTCAATCATTCGTTTAATCAGACAAGATTCTGAAAGAAGTTATTTAGTGTCTAAGCATGATAAAGCATCATTTTTCGTACAACAGCTGCATTGATCTCAACGATACTTTAGAAAGTATGGTCACGGACAGTCCGGAAATTGCAAAGCAGTTGCAACTTTGTACCTAGCAAGGCTGCTTTTATGATTTGTAATGGCCTTGCACCGTACTTTCAGCAATCATTGAACGCTCGCCTAAAAGAGCCTACACCAGTTAGATTTTCTTCATGTTAGATGAGGCATATAATTCACTGATGCACAAAAACCAATTAGATATTCATTTTAATTGTTGGGAGATGAAAACGAACTGTAAATGGATAATGATGAGCATTATTATCTGTTTTGGTCTCGTGGAACATTTTCGAAGAATTTCTGGAAAACCTGGAAAAGTCAAGGAATTTTTGATAAGAGAAGCTATACGAACCCTGTATAAGATACATTGCATCACCAGACCAATTGTCAATGGCAGAAACTTTTATACTAAAGTTGACAAAGGGTCTGGATTCTAAAATTCCGTCGATTAGGTGTATTTTATATTATTTTTCTTTTCATATAATTTGTATATATAATGTATGTTAAAAGCATCACTTGTGAACTTAGACATTTGGGTTTTGAACATGATCGCATACGTGATGTTTAGCTTATTTCATTTTTGTAGATTTTGCATTTCGCTTGTAATAAGTAATTGGATTGCATTCAATTGTCTTTGTACATGTACTTGTACTTTATCGTGTCATTATTTCAAAAAATCTTTCATTTTGTTCATTTCAGGTGAAAATTTTGTATGTTAGAAATCTGATGATGAGTACTACTGAAGAGACTTTACGTGCAGTCTTCAATGATGCTTCTGGTTACGATTCAGTAGAGCGTGTTAAGAAAATACGCGATTATGCATTTGTTCATTTCAAAGAGCGTGATCATGCTTTAGCGGCAATGCATCAATTACACAATACCGATTTGGAAGGAGTTTCGATAGAAGTGAGCCTGGCAAAGCCCGTGGATAAAACGGAGAATGTTCGATACACTCGTGGAGGAGGCAAGAATGCACAGTTGCTGACCACTTCTCCTGGTTTAGCAACTACGCCAACGACTCCTCTTCCTCAAGGGCTTCCGATTCTGACGGACATTTACGGTTTGCAGTTGAGCCCATGGAATCTTCAGAATTTGGCCGCAACCAGGTGAGATCCATAATTCGACACACATTCAACTTATTCGTTCAATTAAAGGAAGAGTGTCAATTATTCTGTCAAGGCGCTGATATTATAGCTAGTGTTTGTCAATCATTTTGGAGGTCTTCAAAGTACGAATGATAGCTTGATACATGAAGTAAGTAACTTATTCCATAGGAAAGTTGCAAAATTATCAAGCGACAAAACGAGACAGATCCCATGGCATAGAACCTAGATAGAGCATTTTTATGAAAAATGATATGAGCGTATATGATTCCAGAAAATTGAGATCTTTTTTCAGTAAAAAGAAACCGCATGCCAATTGCTAGCATAGAAGGGTTACAGCCGTTGTAAAATTATCTTCAAATAATAATAATAATAAAATAACCCATAATTTTTCAGGAGAGATGTTTGATAAAAGTTTACATAATGAATCATGAGTTGCATCATTGCATCACGAGTAATGCGAGTACATATTACTAGTTTAAGTCGCGATCGATTATTTATGGCATTTCTTATAATCTGTAGAAACTTCAATTGAAGAAGATCAGTGTATACGGTGTATATTTCATCTCTACAATAAAAGGCATTCAGAAGTTTTGACCATTTTCAATTAAAATCGCTCTAGCTCAAGATAAGAAAAAATGAAAGCGTTCTTCGAAATGGTCTGGTATCATCTTTTTGTGTAGGCCGCTTCTCAGAAATCGAACTTTGTATCAGTTTTGTTATTATTATTTGGGATTGCTTTATTTTCACAATTTTTATAAAGCAAGTAAATATTATTTGCTCAGAAATTTTTGTATGATCAGCACTTTTTACTAGTTGTGACATAAAGGAATCAATTCGTCGATAATTCATTCATTCATTTCGCGCGTTTTGACGAAAGTCCAACCGACAAACTCTTTGTGAAACAAAAGCAAGTGCTCAAATTTCAAAAAGTTTTGGATGATTATTTCATGCCCACACTCGCATTGTCGGCTATTGTAGAGAATGCGATGTTGTTGTAGGAAAGCAATGATGTTGCCAGTGTCAACTGTTATGAGAATGTCTTGCAGTGAGGTGTTATGTCGTTGAGTCGACCGCAGGTAAATGATTTACGGCTGCCTCGGTCCGTGTACTTAAATGCAGACATTTTATAGAAATTGTTTGATTTTCTGTCCACTTAGATGCATCTTAAAGCTGACTGCTAGTCTGGGATGAAATCCGCTATATTTGGAACTGTGACTGATAACTATCAAGATTAGATTTTGCATGTGTTTTAGACCTATTTTTATATCAATGGTTTTAGACTTATCGAACCAAATTAGATAGAGAAGTCTAGTATAGCGATCGAAGAATTAGAAGCTGAGACACATATCTCCTATTCTGACCATCTCTAACATGTGCATGACTCGCTCGAGTGATCTTAATACATTGTAGACATTGTATCTACACATGCTCTGTTTATCTGCTATTGAATGGTCTCCATAAAAGCTTGACTTCTTACATCCGATATTTCAAGTGATATCGCATAGTATTGTCAAACTATGAACATGAAGCTGTTAGGTAGCAGACAATTACCACTAGAATAAAATCACTACTTTATTTCCGTTATGATAACGTTGCGCCTTTTCAATGGGTGAGAGGATGTGGAGTTGGAGCATTGTCTGTAAATGTTTTCAATCGTAGTCTAAACTATATTCCTTCAATTCCCATCTCAAACATCTGTTACAAAGACGTGACTTAGAAAGAAATAATGATTGAAAGTAGCATTAGAAAATTCGTTAACATGTTAATTTAGATATGATAAAAAAGAAAATGACCTAGCTGCACCTGTACATGAGCACTGTAAAAGTGTCAAAAATCAATCACATCTACGAAGCTTTGATATCAGGCATGTTCTGTTCACTTCATCACATTCATCTTTAATTTCAAGTATCTGATCTTTCGTTATATGTGCAAAACAAAAATTTTTTGTATCTGAAGATTGCTGGATGGCAATCCAAAAACGTTTTGACATCTTAAATAAATCCTATATGAAAATACATCTTATATAAATTCCTGGCTCCTTCCAACTCATAAAATATTGTACTTTGACTAGTCAGAGCATCTTCTAAGTACCTTCTATTTAAGCAATGTGCGAAGCAAGTTTTTAAGCCATGTTGTAAAAGCATATTGCATAGCATATTGTTTTTTTATTTAAGACATTACGTTGAACTTACGGTAAATAAAATCTCCAAGATTAACATTCTCTGAAAAATAATGAAAGTGTACTGAAATGAGAGAGCTTTGATGAAGATACTTCAATATACGATGGTTTTAAGCATGATCACGTAAAAGGAAATGTGCCTCATAAATTGCGTTATATGTTTTCATTTGCCTGTCTGTGTGAGTTACACCCGAATGAATGCCTTAAGCTTCACTACTTGATCAACTGATATATTTCGCAAAGGCTCGTATTCGCTGATCTCTTTGACAAAAGCGTATAATATTTAGGAAATATACAGCTTAAGTGTCTGACGCTGATGCATATGTTACGTAGTTGCACTGAGCATTATTGAAAAAATATGCAACTGCAAGTACATCTTAAAGTCAATAGTCATTATTTCGCACATGTAAATTTTAAATCGAATGTCATTATTTGGAAGCATCTAAGCCAAAACATGTTGGTGTTTTTAACCAAAATACAATGTTTTGAAGTGTGGTTTCAAAATACACCATGCTTTCAGACAATAGGCAGTATCGACCTTATAGACGAGAATTATGTAGTCTTCACATAATACAAATATTGTCAGAAGTGCCTGCAGATTGTTGCAGATGAATTCTTTCTTATGTGGTTGTCAAGAAAAATATCAAAATGCATTATCTGATGCACTTAGGTAGAGACTTGATGTGCTGTGACCTGCATTGCTGTTTTTATGATCAATTTGCCGTCATTTTCATTAAATACGTACTTCAAAATTCCTTTTAATTTGCAAGTGGTGAGGAAGCAAAAACAGAAGTACTGATCATGTCCAAAGTCATCGAAATAGTAAAAGTCCATTAAAAGTCTCTAATATCCCATAGCAGTGCATTTCTATCTGCCAACTTTCGATTGAATTGATCATTGATTTGTTTAGCGATGCTATGATCGCGATGCCCGATGAATTGGAAAATGGCAGCGATATGTAAGCCTTTGTTATATCGTTAGTTGAGGTGTTAATGTTCATGTTGTGATATATTCTCCATCTATTGTGTTGAAATTTTATCTAGATAATTGACTTTGAGTTATATTGAGATATGATAAAAGACAATGCCAATGATGTACATGTATTATGTTGCATTATTAGCTGATAATTTTTATTTATTATTTTGAACCAATCACCATATGGATTGTAAGAGTTAAGACACTGATGCTAAGCGGACGTCAATAAAATGCCAGGTTGCAGCATTTTCGTTTCAGTCAGCTGCCGCATTATAGTGTTAGATTCACCTTGTCTATTAAATGGACACATGAATTGCGGACACATCTACAAGATCGAACGACCCAGTCTGTCATAGTCGTTGAAATGTTCGATTACAATTGATGGGCTACAATCGAAACCTTTCGTATTATAGATAAAGCTACATGTTTACATCGATGAAGTAACTCGAACTTATTTCTAAGTATAAAAAGTTTATAAAGGCCTATTGTGGTCTTCGTGGCAATGTCTATGTGCTTGGCCTTAGAATCCTTTCAACCTGTCATGTTGTCGAGATCTGAAGCCGTCATGTGAAGCCGATGGGAAGGACATCCGGAATCAAAAAAGTGTCACATCGCCTTAGCAACGTCTGACCATTTCAGCACCATCTAAGCCCCGTAGATCGAGTAGTAATGTTAAAAACTTCATTCATAGATCTGCCCGAGAGTTTTTTGATAACTTCCTTGCAGGCTGCCTAATCCTTATCCAATTCGGAGTGCTGTGGTCGAATTTTCATAGCTAAATCGCCTGAGCTAGCTGTGGCGTGACTTAGTTTACGCTATTTTGAATTTATGACTATGATGCTAGAATATATCATTGTACCTCATGCGCGACGGGTGCAAATGTTTTTTATAAGAGTTGCTTTCTCTGAAATAATCGTCAACAGATCGAAATATAAATTTTAGTGATCAAGGAAAATGACCTGCAACACATTCGAAATGTGATTCCGGCATTAGTCATGTTTTTGTCATGATTCACAGCATACCCGCCTATTCGGTCAGCGAACCCTATTGCGTTTTTCATGCGAAATAATTCCATGATGAAGGATAGTCATGCCCACTGCATTCTACAGAAGATAGAGCATGTTATATTCATCTTTTGTTGCGAAGAAATCAACAGAAGTTTATTTGACGAATCTGATAGTTATCAGCAGATGTCAATGTTGGTAATAATCAAGTCGGCAAAATTTCATTTCAGGGCGTTGTTGCAGTCTACTATGGCTAATCGTGGGGGTACAAATAATCTTTTCCGAGCTCAAAGGACGTACCGAAATGCTGCTGGCAGTCGAAGTGCCGGAACTCGCACTGCAGCGATTCCTGGATATAGCATTCGAGAAAAGAAGCACAGTGTGGAGGTAAGTATTCTCAAAATCAATCACTTATTTATCGATCGATTACATCAACTCAAACCGACTGGACGATTTGGTTTGTTTCATTCGGAACGAATATTTATTATCAATAATTAGTGATTCTGCTTAAATTCAGTTAATTGTTTTATTTACTTTACTCCCATTGGCACTTGAGAACGACAAATTGATTACTATATTCGATTGTTCCAACTAATTTGTACTCTTAGTGATTTTCCTTTCTTATGGCATGATGCTGCCTTCAATAATGCATTGGCAATGGCTATGAATGGGTCCCTATTTACAGGAATCGCAATTTACATGTTACAATTCTACTATGGGTATGGACGTGTACCTCCCAACATTAGATACAGATGAATTGGTTAACCAGGTACACGAGTCTTTTAGATGGTTTTAATTCACATACCCCAATTATACGAGCACTTTGCTATATGTATGTGATAATTTTTGAACGATTTTATACAAGTTATGTGGTAATGGCAATCATTAACGTGACGACTCACCAAATTTAGTCATTTTGAAGTAGTGATTTATATTGATTGGAAATTTGATTTCGTCCGTTCCTGATTGCTGGCTTCTCGCTTTTCTGACAGACCGCACCTTCGCAGTATCAAATTCAATTACAACCGCCTGTTCTTCAGTACACTACAACCCATGTCGAGGTTTGTTTTCTTAATTGGTTAGAACCTACAATGTCTACTCATCCAGTTTTGGTGGTGTTTTTTACAAACGCTTAAGTGAACGACCATGTATTTTGTGCTTGTCACCACACGTGAACAATCACACCGGCACCCTTTGAATTTTAACAATTAATGGTTTCATTTTTTGGAACACTTGATTTTCCCCTTTCTGTATCATGATGAATATTTGAATAACTGGAAATCATCTCAACTTAATCATAAACCATAAACTCTGTTTCGATTTCTTACAAGGGAAGCCAGTGTGACTTGGATCTACGAATCTGTTCAACAATCTCTTAGCTATTCACCCGCTAATATTTGCCTGTACATATTTCCCACTGACATATGTGTTACTTCATGCGGTATGTTAGCTTTGTTTTGGTTTTGTTCTTGTATACATAGATTTTCCGATGATCATAGAAGTAATTCAATGTTTAATGGTTTGTGTGTAAGCAGCTAAGTAAGTTATATTTGAATCTAAACTGGTATTTGTGATGTAAAAGTTCAATTAAGTCAAACTGCGAAATGTTTAATGGTATAAATTTCCGCCGTTATTGCGGCCTGTTCACAAAAAAAGGAATATGTCAGATACATAGGAAGAAGAGTATACATGCACAAAAGGGATAATTTTTGAGTTACATGTACAAGAGTATATTACTCTGAAAGAATCATTGGGTTTAAGCATTAGCATCTTTGCACTCACCACGATATACATGTAATAACAGCATCAGCCTTTGTCTTCGACAAGCTTTGTACATAAATGCCATGAAATCTGAATTTAGTAGTTAATAGGAAAGAGTGATTTGAATACCAAAACATGTTTTCCTAATTTCGTGTATAATTGAATTTTGACATCCTTGACCTTAATGTGCATGTAATCCTTTCTGTTATCTTCCTTTCTATGTGAGCAATTGAAAATGTATAGAATAGAAGGATTTGGCAGCTTGATTAGTTGAACTTAAACATCATAAGTTATGTAATAAAGTGTTTTGAATGGTACTTGATAGATATTGACTGAAGGCCTATTTTTATTACTCTGTCTCAACTTTGAAGTTTTGTGGCTTCAATTCATACAATCAAAATCCAAAGCGCTATTTTGAGCTTCCGTTTGTTTCATTGTAACCCGGCGCCGAAAAGAAAGTGCCAAAGCAAGCTGCGGGCTCTAATTTGAAACCCTGACCCCTGTTTGCTTCTTTCACTGTGAAGATATTTTCAAAAATTAATGAATACAATATAAAAAACCAAAACGTAGCTATTTAGGAATGAGTGCTTCAAAATTAAGGCTTGCTTTTCCTTTTCTACTAATACGCGCGTCTTTGATGGCATGCTTGATCAAGATGAACACGCTGTCTTGCTGTATTTGATTCTTAGTTTTTTTACATTAGTTTGCTTTCATTGTTGATAATGGAATAATAATCGTATACCGTGTAGCGTAGAGTGTATACTCGTATACTGATAGTATTGTGGAGAGTTGTCAAATGCTTCTTTTTCAGGCAGAGGTATGTATCGTATTGATATTTTCTTATCTTTGCTTTACTTAAGTTTTCTTGTTGCATTACGTTTGCTCACATCTTCATTATAAGTGATTATCCAGATTGCATTGCATAGATTCATTTGATTTTTAATGGAAACTTTAAGCACAAACTTGGAATTCAATATGTAAAACGGAGCGGTTTCAAAGAGTGGTATCTTTATTACTTATTTTCAACGGTAACAATGAATTGAGTAACAAATAGTTGTTCAATAGAGCCATTATTGTAATTGCCTTTTACTTGTAACAATAACGATAAAAACTACATACTTCATACTACAGTTTTCAATTATTGAATGTTGCCTCATCTTATAAGTCGTGATCATGTGCTTTCAGCATCATGAAATTTCGCAAACTTTTGATTTTGCCTTCAGCGTTGCTTCACCCTAAATAATTTGCCTTTTTTACAGCGCTTGCCTTTAAGACTTTCAATAGTGTTTTCTTACATTTCAGCTTCTCGAGGATACTTGTCAGCGAAATAATTGGGGCACGCCACAATACCAGGTGCAAAATCATGAATCGATAGATCCTGTATCCAACACAAAAGTTGTTTACTACATTGGAAAGGTAAGGAAATCACTTGCACTTCCTGCTTTTTCCTAATTGACGAAGAGGAATGAGCATGGATTTGAATATGCAGATTCCATTCTACTTGTAGATAGATGAAGATAGTATTTGTTACAATTGAAAATCTTTCTCTTCAGACGGGTCTGAAAGTACTAGCACTGTCCGTCAGTCTGTGTGTAGCCTCGTCACCTTCCGATCGCGATCTGGTCGTAGTGACATTAAGTAAAGTTTTTCTGTTTCATACGTTCTTACGTGTTTCATAGTAAATTTCTAAAATGTGGTTATTATATAGAGCATTAATTGTCTGAATCCAACAAATCTTCATTATTAATTACAAGTCCGATTACCCAGTAAGATTATTAACTGAATTATTATGTGGTTATTTCAATTCATCTCAACGAAACATGCAGGTTTCGCTCTCTAATATTCTTTATCGATTGAGTGAAGACACATCAAATTAAACTCAATAATTCGCCTAAAATTTGCAAGCTCCCAGAAGGTGAAAATGAGTAATGATTGTTGCTACATCCTTTTACCAGAGCCATAACTTCCTGTTATTGATAAGATAGCGCTCAGACATGTGTGGAATCATGCGTATGTACAGCTGCCGCCAAAAGTCTCCTGACCGAAGTAAAAATACATAAATTTTAATATAACATATCATAATTTCATTATTTGAATTAACCATAAAAATCTTTCATGTTATATCAATTAATCTCTCTAGAAGTCGGCTTTCTATGGCCTGATCATCTCATGCATTCTAGCGCAGCCTTGTTGAATATGAACACGTCTCACGGGCGTCCGTTATGTTTCAATGGCTGTCAATACGTTCTTCACTTCTTGCACTGCCAGCGATTACGCAACAACCCAACTGAGGAATGGAGCTTGCCGAGACAAAGCGCGCACAAATAGTCGCTCTCTTTCAATCTGGCATGAGTCAGGTTGATGTGGCCAGACAAATGGGTATTTCCAAACAAAGTGTGAATTACACAATAAAAAGATTTCAAGAGACTGGTGAGTTTTAATCTCGCGCTCGAAGTGGCCGCCCGCGAGTGACATCACCTGCTACTGACAGAAGCATACGACGTGCATGTGTGGCGAATCCAACTATTTCTGCTGCTGAAATTCGCGCCGGTTTGCCTGCAAACACATCCGCACCGTCAACACGAACAATTCAAAGGAGACTAAGCACAGAATTCAATTTAAAGGCCTATCGACCAGCAAAAAAAACCGGCATTATCTCCAAAGAATATCCGCGATCGACTTGCTTTCTGCAATCGAGTGAAAGACTGGACTCCTGAAATGTGGGCGAAAGTGCTTTTCAGTGACGAAACGATTGTCCAACAGTTCTCAAATCGTGGATCAAATAAAATTCGTAGACCACCTAATAGCCGTTATAACAAACGCTACATTGTCCCAACGGTCAAGCACTCTCCGCAAGTTATGATTTGGGGGAGTTTTTCCAGCAGTGGGCGAGGGAATCTGTATTTCTTGCCTCCTAGGACCACAATGAGAGCCAGCAATTACCTCGAACTGTTGAAAGATCGTCTCCCAACAATGATGCAAGTTCGACAGACAAACATCTTTATGCATGATGGTGCTCCATGCCATAAAGCGAGATGTGTCAGTGAATGGTTATCCAGCGAAGGCATTGAAGTCCTTGGGCCATGGCCTGGCAACAGCCCAGATTTAAACCCAATTGAAAACTTATGGAACTTCATGAAGAACAAGATTTCCGAACACAAGCCAACCAGCTTGAATGATTTGAAGGAAACTATCAGGATAGTTTGGTGCATGGAAATCACGCCTACACGATGCCAAGATTTGGTAGACAGCATGCCACGTCGGGTTGCCAACTGTGCTTGAAAACGGTGGTGAACACTCAAAATACTGATTTTTCTTAACTTTTAACACGTCTTTGTTTAGTGGGTGTCCATTAGTTTGACTTTTTAAGATGCAAGATAAATATATCGTCATATACTCGTATTTTGTTTTGACTTCATTTCTTGCCGGTCAAGAGACTTTTGGCGGCAGCTGTAGATGCATTATATGTCATTGATTTGAATGGCACATTTCATGGTTATATTTATTTATCAAGCTATCAAACTAGTGCTTCGCATCTGAAGTCACCTTGTTTTCAAGGAATTTTGATTGTTTTCTTAGATATTAAGTTTGATCTGTCAAGCTAAACTGAGACAGTATATTGGGAAAATAGAAAATTGGGCTTGTTTACTAAGGCATCCGACCGACAAGTTCAATCGAACATTTTGCAATATAACATTAACATGGAATTTTGATAGCAATAATGTAGGACATTTGAGAAGCATATGCGCCTGAAAATTTCCTACATTGTTGCTCGAAAAAAATCCATATTAATAACATTGTGGGTAGTCGAAATGGACTAACCAGAATAGACGGTCAGCAATGCTATGAATACACATGTAGATATAAGCTGAGATTTCTAAAGTATCTTTCACATGCATCGATACAGATGTCATCATTACGAGATACCTTGTTGCCTTCTTCTTTCCACATTATACCATAACTAAATTACGCACAATATGAATTTCAAGGTTGACTTGATGGAATTCGTATTTTCGTCAATTATCTCGGATATGATTTTAATTAATCGTCAGAAACATGAAGATCGTGTCATGCCATCAGTTCATTTGCAGTTTGACATCACTCGTTGAGTCTCAGTCGTTTGTCGTGCTTTTGAACAACTGTTAGCGATGACAGTAGTGGTGATGACTAGTATTTGCGATATGACATAACTTATCTCTAACAACTGACATAGTTACTATCATATGTAACCCCTTAATTGTCAGGTGAAGTTCAAACTGCATCTGATTAAATATTCCTCACTGTTACCTACTTGTGTGAAAACTCCTGGTATTTCTATGCCACAGAAGGAGATTATAAATCGAATTCAATGGATGCTGCCCTCCTTTCCATTTACGCAGTAGTCTATCATGGCTGGTTTATCCCTATATCTTGGAGGAGATGCCTATGTGCTACCTAAATTATTACAGCTTGAGAATGCGCAACTCATTTGCTTCCCAGGAAAAATTTACTTTTCCAGTGGTGGTGATAGATTTTTGTGCAGATAGTGTTGAGAAAATGTGCTTACCCGTGCATGCAAATTATGTATTGTTCCTAACAATTCAAAGCTCACAATTCTGACATCTGTCAATTGCGCTTTGATCTTCTTGAAACGATTCCATAAGGTGTAGAGTTCAAAATGGATGTAATTTACAAGCGATTGAAATTAAGCTATGAACTAAATAAGCGAATAACTATCGCTGCATACTATGGTACTCCACATAAATATTAATGTAGCTCTCCTTAAACAGTTTTACATAATATTGAAGTTCAATACGTGTATGATGCATCGTCCGTGAATTGGAAAAATGCCCTGCGTAGTTTAGAGTATGGCTATCTGTGTAGGGAACGTATAGACAATATGATCGTATTTTCACTATTTCAAGAATGTATTTTCAAACAACTTGAGTCTTACATGTCGCTCCCTCACCGATATTTTGGCTACGCCTTCAGTCGAAGATAGCATCATTGATGTTACTTTCTTATGGCACTTTAGGCACTTAAGACAAAAGTATTCGTAGCAGAAGAAACAATTTCCATAAATGAAGGCATCCATATGTATCCAATCGAAATACCGACCCTTATCCAATCATTAATTATTGAATTGAATCCAACTTTACGATATTAATCAATGCCAATTCCTTTGTTGAACACTGACTAAATGACTGAGTATATTGGTTCCGTTGCCAACAAATTTAGGGTCGAGTACCCATTGTACATCTAATCAACTTATCGAAGGAATTTAGTGTAGTCAGATTGCTTTACTGACGCACAGTCGCGACAGCGCATCTCAAAATTCATTTTGAGTCAGACAGGAATTAAGTTCAATTTTTCATGATGACAAGCCAGATGAACTCCGTTAAGGACGTTCTTCCGATCATCTACCGTTTGTCAGATATCAAGATGGAGAGCATTGTTTTCTTTAATGGAAAGTTAGCAGTGAGGCGAACATATCTATATGAAAATAAAATCTGCTTTATGAAACCAAGAACCCTTGGAAAATTATCTCATTTTGATCTGTAATGTTGCACCGCATACGATAATGCATTGAAAGTAATTTTTGAAAGCAGAGAAAGATGTAGTTATTGAAAAATACTCGTGTTGTTCAGTATTATTGAAATACCCACCCTACCACTCACTAAATTTCGGCAGTGCTCATTTCTCTGTTGATGAAGAATGGATCATTCCACCATCATGGGTCCTAATTAAGTCATAGACTAGGTGCCTGACTTGGGGCAAGTACTTGCACTGGCACTGGCACTTGTAATTGACCAAGTTAGTATGAAGAATGTGCTTGAATTTTCAAATTCACTACTGTTTTCAATATTGCGGCTCCTACAATCAATTCCTGCTACGGAGGTGCAGGCGACAAGAAACTCAACCCCCTTCCAATAGCAGGGTGGGGATGGGTCGACACACGACACCACCACCACCACCAGGAAAATTCTAGCTTCAACCTAGAAATAGCTGGAATTGTTTCAAAAAGAAACCTGAAATATTGACGTTTCTGCGACTTGAAACATTAACTTATCGTTCGTAGAAATATTCTGTGCGCTTTCGCGAAGTATGTCTTACACTACAATTTACCGAGAATAGCTTGGCTATCGGTATAGAACTCAAGTGTTGCTTGGTTAGATGATAGGCCTTCATTAGTCTCAAGAAAAACAAAATTTCCACCAACAGTAAGTTTTGCCTCTTGTCTTTTAAGACGCAAATTTCAACAGGAACACTTATACAATATATTAATGTCAGGTGTACTACAAGTCAACAATAAAGCATCGCTGTGGCATAATTAATAAATAATGCCAAAATGCGAACATTTAATTAATGGTTCTCGGATGTGGTGTCTGAAGATGCGTGCAAGTATTACACCAATTATGAATGAGCATTGAAAAGAATGGAAAATTATTCACGCTTTGGAGCTGAAAACTTGAATTTCATTTGAGTTCGTCGGCCATGCCTTTCCAATTGGTGATTGCTTTCGATGGTCAGAAAATAAGAACAATTCAGCGAAATTTGAAAGCATATTTTAAGTACTTTTAGATAAATAACGTTTTACAAGTCATCCTTTCCTTCCCATAAACTTGTGAGCCTGAATTGGAGAGCTCAACATTGCATGACAAAAGCGAAAGCGTAAACGTACATGTACTATTGGGAAGACGAGATAATTAACAACGCATCAAAATAAAATCCGGGAGAACAAAATCCATGGTCTACTTTCTACAGTTTCAGTTCTTTGATCATGTCTCTTCATCCCTCCGCAGTTTTCTTATTTACTTACATTTGTTGCAGGTGACGATCCCCAATCTGCAGAAGTCCTATTCAACGCATCCACGAGCCTTCAGCACTGCTGAGGAAGCGAAAATTGCTGTATCAGAGCTTGCTCTCCAACTGATTTCATTCAATTTGACTCAGTCGACGCCCGATAGTAAGTAAATAGTGAGATGTCAGCATTATTCGGCTAATAGAACGACTACTAGTTGTATGCAGATATATAATTGAGAATAGCGGTGAGCTGCATATACAGGAATTTTATTTTACGGTCTTGTTTACAGTAGACAGGAATGAAAGCGGTTAACTGGTTAAATATTTTGAACCTTTATAACCGATTGATAAACTAACTAGACTTTGACAAGTCGAAGTTACCTAGGAATTAGTCGAGGTTACATGAGAATTGGTCGAAGTTAACCTCAAATTAGAAGGCTCATTATACCTATCGTTAGAATACTGATTTCAAGACATTGTCTATATTTCGCCATGTTATCAAATGTTTTAAAAATAGCTCAATCTGAAATGGTGGATAAACTTATTATTCCAACAAGTGTTGTTTAGTGTCCTTGTAACAATAAGCACGAAACTTATTTTGTGCGAGAAATTAACAATTTACTTATCTTGTAATTTAGGTGATATTACTTTTCTCGTTCGATTCAAGGGAAATCTCAAGCCCTTACTTGGTGATCTCGATGATTTCTGGCTATCTATTTTCCTCTACTAGTCCTGGTAACAGTTTGGATTTTGATTGGCTATGCGATCAAAATGCTCATACATAAAACAAGGAAAGACAGAAATAAAAGAAATTAATTCGAAGAAATTGAACTAGTTGCACAAATGAGGAGACTAGGTAGAAATGGAAAGATAGGAACAGCAGATGGTTGCTCATAGCGCTGTCTAGTGCAACATTCGAGATCAGATTATGTATTATATGACTCATACAACTCTTCACTTTACAAAGCTGTCAGTTGTTCACCAGATACCCGAACAAGATTTCAATTCTGGCCCCAATCCTGGCATTGGCCTGGCTATGAAAGCTTTCATGCTGGCTTTAAGCACCTGTCTGAGTGAAGTGGCTTTGAAAATGGTCACAATTATCAATTTGACGTTAATCGATGGAATAATAATTTCAATTATTGCAATTAGTGCAGAGTGTGTTTGCTAAGTAGAAAACCACTAACAAACTACTGGCATTTCTCCTAGATAGATGTAGCACGTAGGCTGTCTAATAGTTTCTTAGTGAAGTAGTCCTTTCTCCCAGTATGGCCGCGTAATTTACGAAGAGTAAAAAGTCATGTTGGTATCGGAAAATGTATGACTGGCTAGTTCTGAACTCTACCTAAACAGCTGTTAAGTCAGATCTCACTTTCCGGTGAAGGATATTGGTCTCCGTGACACAGCGGTTAGATGATTAGTCTAGGAGTTCATCCTAAAAGTGTCATTGAAAGTCGACAGGGTCACATTTTCATCCAGAAGAGTCGGACTATGTCAACACCGTTCAATCCAAGTAGTGACAATGGAAATGTAGCTCAATATTTGATATTTTTTTCATTGATGAAATAAATGACATCACACATGATAATCTGATTACTGTCTTAACGCCGACATGATACAGTGCTTTACCGAAACTGTTTGAATAGATGCAGCAGATCAAGAAGTTAATGCTTTATTGAGGTTATATCGCAAAAGGACAATGCTGCTCTACTGACTAAAAATGATCGAATCCCATCTTAACTCCTAAGATTGAATGCTGATTCAAAATAATAAAAATTCAAAATTAAATATGACTATTGTCGTCATTACATCGTAGGAATTAACGATTCTAAGGTTTGGACCATTCAATCAACGTTGTTACAGTGCAACAAGTATTCATTTTTGTTTTGCACTCTAATGATGATTTCAATTCAATTCATTTCAATTTCATTAATTTCAATTATACAAAGGCTAGCACACACTACAGAGCTGATCATAAAAAACGGACCACCTAAATTTCACAGAGATTCAATCGATTTTCATGTCTTCCGATCGTGTCGCACATCAACGTGCGAAACGTCATTCGAGAGCTTGTATTCTCAGCTCTAATATGAGCTATGATAGACTTGCATCTGTTATTATATTGACTGAACAGTGCTCAAAATATGAAATCACTCAATTTACAAATTGAAATTTTTCAATAAGCATGTAAATATGATAATTTTATTATTCAGGTACGGGGAGGAGGAACATTGTGATATTCTGGTCATCAAACTCTGTGAACAAGGAAAAAATTAGTGATGTCGTGAAGTTATCACAAAAAAGTGACTCTTTTGACCGAAAATGTAATTTTCACTTTTTTCAACAAAAATGTTCAAATAAGTTCATTAGTTCTTTTTCAAGGCATGTCTTTCTTCTCTCACGGCGAATGCAGATTGTTTACCTTGTACGTTTGTGTACTTTAGCGGAAATGATACAAAATGCTAAAGAAGTTTGAAAAAGAACTATCGAACTTATTTGAATATTTTTGTTGAAAAAAGTGAAAAATTACATTTTAGGTCAAAAGAGTCACGATTTTGTTATAACTTCACGACATCACCTATTTTTTTACTAGTTCACCGAGTTTGATGACCAGAATATCAAAAGAGAGCTCAGAAAATGTTCTTCCTCCCCGTATCTGAATAATTACTATGCTCACATGTTTTCTTATTGAAAAATTGCAATTTGTAAATTGAGTGATTTTCATATTTTGAGCACTACTCAGCTAAAACAATAGCGGATACAAGTCAATCACAGCTGATTTTAAAGCTGATAGTGCAAGCTCGGGAATGATGTATGCCACTTTGATGTACAACAAGATTGGAAGTCGTGTGAATCAATTGAATTTCAGCGAAATTTAGGTTGTCCTTTTTTTAAGATCAGCTCTAGCATTGTCAGCTTAGCGTAGTGAAGGAGTGAAGAAGGTGCGAGGTCGTCCCCACTGCGAACTTCGGTTCTACTCGATGTTCAGGCGAGTGCGGTCGTTTAATCAATGGTATTGGTGTCTTTTGAATACTAAAAGACGGAAAATCCCAAACTCATTCGCACACGCGTCTGTACGTTCTAGTAAAACAGTGTGAATATTTGCTCAATAATTATGGTGATGCGACTTAATTTGAGACTTCGCATAATATTGCGAAAGATTCGTATTTATGTATCCGCGAGCCAAATAATTAGAATTCTACGTGATCTTCAATACCGGCTATTAACCATAACAAGCATATTTTATTGTTTAAATTATGGAAATATTTTCGCCAATTTCGAGAAGATTTATAAGATTTGTGTTAAGTACACTGGGATGCAGATGTTTGATAGGACGGACGATGCGTAAAATAGACGGAAATTCACGAACTCCGGATATTCAATATACGGTAAAACCTTTAATAGACCGCCATGGCGATGTGTTTCGCGTAGTTGCGCTCTGTGGCATTTTCATGACGGAATTCTTGGGCCAAACGAATTCCTCTTTGCCTTGTTACGAAACTGAACAAGGCGATGACTCACTTTTGGGTGACGGCTATGCGTAGGGAACATAATTCCGTCGGATACAGTGGTTAACGACTGTTTATCCAAATTCCAGACATTCTTGTCAAAATTCTCAGAAATTTTTTGCCATCAAATAATAAGTAATTTTTCTGCATTCTAATTTACGACTTGTCGGAGATACTCAGACATTTATCACTTTTAGATAGGTAAATTGCACACTTGCTCCGTAAGGCACTCAAGTGTTTCCGATGTTCACGTTACTGCGTCACAATAGGTAACCATACTTTCGGTTCTTGTAATTTTTTTGAAAATGGACTTACGACTTGTGGGTAATGTTTCCTCAAAATTTTTCGAGGCGTATTTAGTAATGTAGTTTTTCGAAAAGTATTTTGGGTCTGTGTAGTACTGCATGCCTCATTATGAAATTAGAATTCAGCTAGGGGTTAAAATTTTAAATCTTATCACTTGTAGCTTTCGATGTTTTCACTTTAGGAGACTGATATGAATCATATTTGAATAAGTTATTGTCAGTAGCTTGTTACATCCTAGATGTTAAATATTTTCATTTGATTTCGTTTAGCAAAAAGCTGAATTGAAGTCTTACCGCACTTTCTTTTGAATGTGTTTCGATTGTTTTGGGATTTTCTCATTGGAATCAGATGGGTTGAGATAAATCATGGTCAGATATACGAACAATGGAATTTACAATCAAACGTACAGTAATCAATTTAGTTGATAGACATCGAAAAAATTAAGTGATCATCTTTCGAGACACCAAAAGCTTCGTGTTTATTGAAAGCATTTGTGCATCTAGAGATAATTATTTTACTTCTCTATTGTTGTTTGCCAACAAAAGTGATCTTCGAAGTTATTAACAGGTAAACCAATGATTTATTATCTACCCAATACAGGAGCCTACTATTCACTGTCATCTTCGGCGGCAGCAACTCCACTTAATTGCTTGCCACAGAATAGCAATTCCACAGGCAGTACGCCACTCATGCCTGCTGCCTCACCCACCATTATAAGCGGGAATACAAGTCTTTACGGAGCACTTAGTCCAAACAGCAGCCTTGGGTATCCCGGTCAACCACCTTCAGTTGGTCATTCAATGCGTGGGGTATCTCCTGCGGGTTCAACAATGTCGGCTGCCCCACAGTGTATGTCTCCAGTGACTTTGCCTGCATCACTTTACATGGGCAATGCTGGGCCGAGCACACCTCCAATTCAGCAACACGTTGGGGCCGTTTGTTGGCCAGACACGGGTGCAGTGTTTTAACCATTACTTGTTCTTATTTGTTTTAAATCGTTACTTTTAAATTTGGTAAATGGAGGTGTATCCAATAATCTTATAAATAAAAAAATGTTTGCATAGTTAAACAAATCTCCATTGTCCAAACTTTCTAATTATTGTTTAGTGCATTAGAAGTTTATATGATAATCTACAATCTTGTCTTGTTAGACCTTGAGGTAGAACTGCAAGCATAGACAGGCAATGAAATGATGATAGATTTGATCGGTTGTTATTTACTTGATTGGCTTCAACTAATATATAGTGATGTATATACGTGTATATATTCTTTGTGAAAATGGCTCAATCAAGATAAATTAATATATATTCACAAATTTTCGTGATTGCAACTGCAATACGTCATCAGGCAATAAGGTGATTTTGATTGACCAATTTTCACATAAAATATATTTCTCAAGATTCCGATTTTCAAAAATATATAATTTATATATCCCAGATATATAATTTATCATATTTTAAGTTAGTTCGTATGAGTTAAAACCACTATCGTTCTCAGTGAACTTTTGTGGTTCCATCAATCAGTTGAATTTCTGCCTGTTGAATTGTCGTCTGACCCTGTCGGTGTTTCATATGGTGCAGTAGCCTGACCAGCAAGACCATGATGCATTCAGCCAGTAAACATCAAAATAGGCTAATGAAAATATGCATTCTAAGTTTTAACAATGATAAATGACACCGACGTCGGAACCGAAGCGATCACATTGATTTGACAGCTACATCCGAATCAAAAAGGCACTGAATTATCTACTTCTGACTGATAGCGCCTTCTATTATGTTACAAGATAATTTACATTTTCGGATCTTTGAATTTGATATTCCTCCACATGGGAATATTCATGTGTGTAATCGCCTCCTCTTAATGTGTACATTGTTATAGTTTTGGTAACTTCATGATAATCAAACCCTTGAGTATACATTTGACAATTAAAGATATAATTACATACTAAACCATTAGGACTTCGCACAGTATCGCAAACATTGCTTGCGAATTTGTATGTTGAAGTATTTGAATACATGCATTAAAGTAATAGTGGCTAATAAACCCATTTAACGTCGTGGAACAACTCGTTTTTGCAAGTAATAGTATGGTTGTCTGGCTGAGGTGATAAGCAAAGAATTCATTGAGTCAACAATAGCTTTTTGTTTGAACGAAGGTGAAGGTTTTAATTATTCAATAGCGATACAGGTCGCAGATTTACGAGTTTCAAATGCCACGGCCCATTCATAGTCTTGCGAATTACTTTCGGCACGTATAATCATCAATGAATCATATAGTGAGATGGTATGGGACTTCTTCCACATGCTGCGGCACTAGGAAAACGAATTACTAAAATAGACAAATTGTAAACTAAGTTGATTCGAATAGTGCAATCTGTTCAAAAATTCCATTCAAGATTTAATTACGATAATCTGAGGGCACGTTAGTTGTTGATAAACGAAGATATCATCATTAAAGCATGCATGCGATACGTTGACGAATTCATTGTAGAAACATACAACATTCCAGTATTCTTTGTTCATTTTACTAAGAAAATCTTTATTAGGAAAATAAGTGATGCTTTTATTACGGAAGTAGGGAACACAGTGTAGTCATGGCAACCATCATCAGAATAAGAGACACCATGGTCTCTTCGGCACAATAATTAATACTTCTCTCATTGATCTTTAGACCTTGTGTATGAAGTTGGCATGAAGATCGCCCGGAATATATGATTCACAATTCAGTGGTGTGTGACCTTGTCAGCAGGGCATTTGCATATTTCCATTTCCATATTGTCTATTTTTTCTTAAATCTATGTGCCAAGTATGCCAATCATTTTAAATTAATTGCCTTAATTTAGGTGATTAGAAACATTAGTTTTACTTTGGTAAATTAGTGTTTTATCACAGCACACCTTTGAATTTGAATGTCATGCTATCATTTATGCAGCATTGCATCCCATGAGGATGGTTGCAGTGGTCATCCGAAACGATGGAATCGAATGACCTTCTAAAATATTTTTTGGTTGCTCCTCTAATTCAGTAAAACTCAAATCATAGGTTTAAAAATCAAAATCAAATTTAAAAATTACAACTCCCATGAGGATGGCTACACTGGTCATCCGAAACGATGGTACACACAAGTCTTGAGCAAGTCAAAGTTCGAATTGCAGTGTGTGAGAGTTTTTAATGTATATGAGTGTTTTCTATCTTTATTAGATGCGACATTTGATTCCGGAGATAACAGGGGATTGGACATCGTTGACATGCCATTTGATATGAACAAATTACATCACCGCAAATGAAGACCTTGATGAAGATAATGTTCTCGCATTTGTCGTTGAATCTAATATCTTGATAATTACGTTTTTAAATTAATTGACTTTAGCAATTTATTATTATCTAATAAATGACACCTAAAGATAGCTTATTAATCGACCTTCGTAATGTGTTGCTTAGGTGATAGGAGATTTCCAAGCACTGACAGCCCATCAACACACAGTGGTCAGCAGTCCCTAGCTACATCAAATTTTGAAATAAATATCTATCAAAGTTTGCAAAAGAAATAATTTGCTTAAATTTTGTTAGAGCAGGACTGTTATATGGCAAATGTTCCAATATAGTACTGCAACAGTTATTGTTGTTTTCTTATATAAAAGATGGAATGTATGCGAATCTCATATCAAATATAGTTAATTGCAGTGGACCTTAGAAAGTGTTGAGATCTATGGAAGACCTGTATCGCTAGGTCCTATCCATTGACTCATGAAGATCTCCAGAAAATCAAAGTAGGTATTCTGAGCATCGGTTTCCCAGCTTAACAGCTATGACTTTCAGAAAACCAATTTTGGCCTTCTAGTCATCGGTTTACTGGCAGCAAAATTAGGTTTTCCAGAATGCCAAAATTGATTTTCAGATATTGGTTTCGTGGAAAGCCACATTTTATTGTTTTTCTTTATCGGACAAGCCGAAAAGTCAATATTGGTTTCTTGGGAAACCGATTTTATTAGAGTGCATGTCCTAAGTGCGAAGTAAGCAAAAATAATAGAAATAGAAAAACTACAAATGAAAAAATCAAAAATTGAATCTGAGCATAACATATGTGATACGGCAGAATTCACTTACCACGTAAAAGGTGGTGCCAATGGGAATTATAATTAAATTCCACACATTAAGCCTAGCCCATGGTAGGCCTATCTGAAGATATTTTGCTAACTTTTAGTAACTAACATGGTTTTAACGTTTTATAAAAATCATTAACGAAGTGTTATATGCATACTTCATTTGATCATTTTTATTTACAGCAACTTCTCTGGCTGCTGCTACTGCTACTGGTCTACCACTAATCCCAACAACCACTGCTGCTGCACCAGCTACAGACTTAACCACATTGATGGCTTATGACCCCAACACTGCCGCTACATTGCTCAATTTGAACATGAACCTCGCCAATTTCGCCATGAACCCGGCAGCTGCCGCTCTGACGAGCAATGAAGCAACTCTCTATTCGCATTATTAATTTGCTTATTTATGGCATCGGAGTTCGAATTACAAAAGTCTGGCTCTTATTTCGGGCTATTTTTGGACTCGCCTCGATCAATCATATCGAAAGAAACGAAGAAAGAGAAACGCATTCATTCCATTGACATTGAGTCGTCATTGCTACTCATTTTATGTATCTTTTACCGGTCAAACTCGGCAGGACGATCCCATGAGCAACCTCGTCGACTCTTCTCCCAGAAGTCATAGGTATTTTGTTTTATTTTTTGTAAGCTTTCTTCCATCGTTAGATGCTCCTTCTGGTGATTGCTTTGGCAATTATCTAACATTTTGCTTGAGCATCGATAATTGACAGACGAGCCCGAGGCGATGCACTTGGCTTATTCCTGTTCTAGTTGGAACGTTCATCATTTTCACTTCAACTCATAGCTTTAGAAACTTTTCACTTTCGGGAGTGAGACAGTTCGTCTCAGCGTGCTTTTAACGTCTGAGCTTGCCTATATGTTTTTCGTGCCATGAGCGGCTGTTATTTGTTTCCTGGTTTGTTCGTGAGCATGTGCATGCGTTCACATATGGTTTGATGTATTTTATGTATGCAGTGAAATCGGTGCCCTCTTCACTCCATACTCAAGTCGTGTTTGTTACTTTATCCTCATACGTATGTGCCCACCACATGAAGAAGCTTCTTATCTCCACGAGAATATGAAGTCAATTTATCGTCTCACAGAGGCACGTCTTTTATTTTCTTGTTTTGTCTTACGTTCTTATGGACTAAGAAATTTGTTTTCTTGACAATTTCATTCACTCATCTGTCCACCCACCGTTGTTTTATGTGTACTAATTGAGCAATTACTACGTAGCCACCTTTATATCCTAACCCTGTTTTCCTCTTTACTCCCCTGCAACCTGTACATGTAGTATATACTTTTCTGCCATTGAAATATGAAAGCCAACGTTATAATGTCACTATAAATTGTTTCAACATGTATGTAAATAAGTAGAAATCTATCCATCTGTAACCATCGTGTGCCTGAATACTATTTTAAAACTATTGTAACGATCGACTATAGTGATGTGTATAGTGTTTTAATCAGACGTATATAAAACTGATCTTCGCCCAAATCAAATCTGATTCATGATCATTTAAAGACTTGCCTCATCTCTGCTTCAGTGATTCTGCTGTTTTTCTTTTGTCAATCAGTGTATGACCTCGTAATTCTCCTGTTGCACGTTAGAACGATATAGAAATTTTTATTGAGATATATATGTGTATCCCTCTGCTAACGCAACCGACCTGACTCTTGAAAATTAGATTACCCTTGTCTTATGGTGCTGAACAACTGTACATGCCTCAATTCCCATTAAATATTTTAATCAGATGATCATCTAGATGAAATACAGGAAACAAATGACTCTAATCTCACACAAAACAAATCAAAACAATTACACAAGACAATCGACTTACACAGCTACTGATGTGATTTGGAATAATCGCTGCTATAAATTTGTTTTCCTTTGCGATAAATGAACTGTACATCTTTCAACTTTCAATCGATGTTTGATCAGGAAAGGAACAATGTATTGTATATGTATGATTGTGTATATACATTATATATTTAAGTGTCAAAATTCAATTGTATGTGAAGTGGAAATATCAATTTTGATGATACTATCTTGATTCTAAGATTCTTGAACTTGTCAGATCGAAGCTCGTAATGTATACGAAAGCATGATCAGGTGAGGTGACTTACATTCTTCTTATACATATTGTTTTGTATTTTCTAAAGTCGACTACGCTTTGATATTGTTTCATCGCTCGTTTACGCATAAGTGTCGCCCAAACCAAACCATTCCCTGTAATCTGTCGATGTGCAGATGATCTATGTATTCTACTTTCCTGTGATGCTAGTTTTGTAAGCATTTTGTAAGTGTAAAGACTTTCTCTCCCCAGTGCGTCACTTTCAAAACATTACGGAGTTTTCTTTTTTTGTACTACTTAGCATATTGATGGGTTTTATGTGTTAACTTTTCCTCTTTTTATTTACATTTTTAAAAGCTACAAACTGTGGCCTTTTTTCAGGCGTGTTTGGCTACCTATCAAATAAGGAAGGCTTTCGCCATCCGTGTATGTTCTGTTATTTTTCCTGAATCAGATGCTCAAACAACTCGGTACAACCAATCAGTCATATCATCTGTGGCTTAGCACTCAATTTTGAGTTGTAGTGGATGTTAAGAGTTGTTTTCAGACTCACCTTTTATTTTCTACCGGGTGAGCCAGAATAGTTTGTATTATCTGCAGCGTTATGAACAAAGGTGAAAGAATAAAAGATTCAAATCAATTTACATATTGCTGACTGTAATTTAAGAGGTATACAACTGATTGACCAACTGATTTTAACAGATTTTTGCTGTATGTAGCTGAGTATAGTTGCTGTCTGAGGTCTGGAGGAAAAGACTTGTCAACTTGTTTGTAATCATATGCTTCTGTAGTGTTCTGCCATTGTGATTACCTAGTGTTCGGATTATATGCAATAAAACTCGATCATTTTATCAAGTTTGATTCGCTTCGTTTTTTTCCTTGCGACTATTCGAATGCTAAGAACAGCACTAATAATAGGAATTCATAATGATTGAATGCAATGCTATCTCCCGATATGCTACAGAAAGTTCGATATAAACATAAGGCTGATATTTCCACTCAAGTAGGCCTGTTTGCTATAAAGAGCATGCTTCTACCAGGTGTTTAAGCGAAATATTGCTGAAGCAATTGACATGCCTGCCCTTTAAAAATCAAAACCGATGTATTTAATTTAATTCTACAGAGTGCACCTTTATTGAATCCCTACCATGGATGAGCAAAAGCACTGATATATGAAAATAACGAATACATATCTATACAAAATACTTAAAAAGCAAATTTAGTTTAATGAATAACAATCGTGACGAAGTGTCACACAACTAGGTCTACAACCGAAGGATCAGCGCAAAAACTATTGGCTTTTAAAGATATTTTAGCATAACGAATTATTTAAAATTCGGCAATTCAAAGTAGAAATAATGGAACACTCGCTATTTTAGTGAGAAATTGCAAGCCTGATAGGGTGCTACATGGATGCATTTGTCCGATAGGGTTGAGCATAGGCTTAACTCTTGTGATTGACTAGTTCTTATTTTGATTGCTTGGATGTGCTATCACAAAGTATATGCGTAAACCGAGGGAATTAGAATGTTCTCAAAAATTATGATAAGACAAGATTTTTTTTTGAAAGGAATGCAAACAAGGAGCACATTGTTTAGCTAAAGAGTATGCAGTGCATGCATGTTATATACAAATATAATTAATGCTATGATGATAATTGCATGGTAAAATCATCATCACGGAGACCACCCATTAAAAGAGATTTTTCAAAAATATAAAGCAAAGCTAGATTAAATAAATAAAAAATTAGAAAATCTGTGAACATATCACTATCGATCGGAAAAACTGACAAAAATCAATTAATAGTTATGACCAACGACAATGGATAATAAAGTAAGACCTAAAAGTCGGCAAATTTTTATGAACTTTGCAAACTCAAAATGCTGTAATGTTCTTATGTATTAAAATTGCACGGTGCCTTCATTGAGGATAGATTGATGTTGATGAAAAGTTGTTTCCATAATAGGCTAAGATAGGGCTTTCTTTCTCTGAACATCACACACAGTCTTTGCGTATGACTTCATATAGCTTGTTATTGAATTTTGCTACTCAGAAGTGAAAAGTTGTGCAAAAAGAAAATGAAAATACTTTTCACGACAGTTTAATTCAAAGTTAAAACGAAGCATGTACACAGAAAATACAATAAAGCTTGTATACGTTTCGGCGGTCGCCTTTATCGAGATAGGTTACAGATTATTCTGAAGCAAACTATTTAGCACTTTCGTTGTTAAATCTCCTTGAATTCAATTCTCTTTCTGGTAGATGTAGAAAGCAAATTCTGATCTATAACAGATCATTTACTTAATGCTGGAAATCACATTTACAGAACCATGAGACAATACATTGCACATGCAGGCTCGAGAACATTAAGGAATGCATGAAAGTTGTGATTCATTTTGCTAAACAATCATTTTGCTTATTTTTGGATATTCTGCTGTTGTGTAAAATACGTTCATCGGGTGATAGATGCAAAAATGCAACATATGTTAAGTTAATGTTGCGGTTAGGCAAATTTCAAAGAACTGGTCCACCATAATTTGAATAATAGGCTTAATGTTTGTGTACAAATCTCAAAACAAAGAAGATTTTCTTCATTCATGTGTATTGCTAATAAGCCAATATAAAATCGAGAAAGATAAAAGCAAAGCGAAGAGCAACATAAGATTACGATGACATTTCCAGAAGGCCTTCGCCGGTAATCTAAGCAGGCTGCCTAATAATACAAATAAAGCACGATTACCGCCGTTGTGCCTTGCTAAAAAGGTTGGTTATGATAGCAATTCAAAAGTAGTGCATAAACAAGTACACATATGCAAGTAGTGCATAAACTTGTGACTAAATAAACTGATGTAACCACAGAATTAGATTCATCTGCGCGCGCTTCGGTTTCCTAGAAAGGAAGAATTGTATGCAACCTTAATTTCGAAAGTGGCACATCAACTTGCTCCATTTCGAATGGATAATTCGTGTATCACTTGCTATTGGAAATGACAAACAATAAGCTGTCAGCAAGGGACACCAGAGCCAGTGAGAGATGCGTGCGTGCTGTGATATCACTTCGCACACACCAAAATACACATCCCTGTCTTGGCTTCGATTCATTATATTATTATGCACTATACAGTGAGCAATGCCGAGGCGAGGATGTGAAATCATCAAGTGAACTAATTTTCGTACGCCTGCTACTTTCTTTGATAATGATCGGAAGGGCCAACATTATGGAGAAAACTTGTGGGCAATGATCTGAAGTCTTCGAATCTGAAGGAATTTTGGCAATCGAATGCTGGAACTCACATTAATCCGCAAGTGACGCACGACTTTTTTTCCTATCTCTGTAAGGTATTAGGAATTCCTTCTTGCCCACTTAATAGGTTCCTCTATGTGCCGTCAGTTTCGTATTAATCACACTTCTAGCAAACCGAAGCAGATAAACAAAATATTTATTTCTGCGGATGTAACAAAAAAATAAACTGCAGGCCTACATGTAATCGAAATTTTGCGCACAGCAAGCAGCTTTTGTGGTTGCCGACACAACTAATATGATGTTCACTTGAAAGAAGCGATGAAAAGGCGTAATGAAAATGCCCCAATAGCAAAATAAAAGCTAGAAATATTATTTTTCCATTTTGAAACATTTCAAAAAACATGGTTTTCAACTTCAATATTCAGCACTGTGGATCTAATACAAATTTATATTATTTTCCAGTACCTAGATCTACGCTCTTTCCAAGCATAACACTTCAAATCAAGCATACAATATAACTATCGTAAAATTCAATCTTCAACTAATTTGGCTTGTCACAATTTTGAAGCTAAATGACGTTTTAGTGGGATGTGAGATGTCATTCCCTGGAAAATACGATGCTCCGCATCGCGAAAGCACTTGTGTGGAATAAAGCGTTAGCTGAAGATTGAAGTCACATCGGTTTCCACAAACTTCACAATAATATCCAGCAGCTCATTTTTCTGATTCAAATTACAATTGATGGATTATCAGATTCAATGGCGACTCTTAGTATGTTTTACTCCATGCGAAAGCGTTTTGTCTTCGAGGGATTCAGATCAATTCGGTAGGCAACTTATAATTTCTTTAGAATAATTGTGCTGATAAAGATGTCTCAGTCATCACCATAGCCTTTATAATGCATGATTCCTTCTTGGACTACATTAGACGGCGCGCTTTAAATTTTCGATGCAGATTTTGAAAGTCAGAGCACCGCTTTCAGTAAAATACGAATTGGGTAAAAGATTATTCACATTGGTCTAAAAAATGTCTGCTATGTTCAAAATGCTTTATACGATAAATCTACAATTTTTTTATAAACCTACAGAGATTTTATAGGCTCATTCAAAATATGAAACTAGGCTTATGTAAAATTTTGGATTTATTAACGAATTGGAAGCATCAAGTGGAAAAGTTTTGGAAATTGAAGTATTTTTTGGCTGTTTGTGCATTTTTGCAGCTTTTATATTGCTTTATTTAAGACTTGATAAGCTTAGCTGTTTAAGGGCAATATTATTTTATTCGAAACCTCCACTTCACTTTGCTCACTCCAAGCGGCTGTTTTCTCATTTATTGTGACATTTGCTTTGTTGGTAGCTTTTTGTCTTATTCATGCAAAGTGTTAGCCTTGCACTTCAGCAAATTCAATTTACTGTTTTTAGAATCATACAGATTAAAGAATTAACTAATGAAATTGATACTGCACAAACGTCTAGCAAAATGCGCATCATTTAATTGAAAAGGTCTACTGAATTCTAATGCTGATATGTTTGATGAGTTTCTTCCATAACTCAGGACGTTTCAGATGAGCAATGAACAGACAACAGCTTATGACCTATGGTTTTCCCTTGTTTTCAATTTAAACTAAAACAAAAAATTTGCTTTTTACAGGTGCAATGAATCATATATAATGTATTCTGTACGTCAAAAGCCATTTATCACGTGTTGTTCTTGGTGTATTCGACCTTGCAGTTAAAATGTCATCAGATTTCAATTTCTAATTGACCTTGATTTGTCCAATTCGCAAGTCGTAGTTCTGTAATTCTGCTCTTATCAGCGTAACATCTTTTATTGTAATACTAGATGCACGAAGTTCGTGTGTTATACATGTAATCTGAACGAGCATCGGTCACGCACCTTACTTTCATTAGCGACCATTAGATCGTCCTAGATCATGTTTACAAAGCAGCCATGAGAATCAGCAAACTGCAGGTTCACTCATAAAGCGATAACACTTCGACAATTCCAACGGATATGACGAACTGTGATTCACTAACGTTACTGCTAATCATCACATTATGGCCACGTTTCAAGCTACAATTCGAGCCAGTTGAATGTGCCATGAGATAGTCGATGTATGGATTTGCCAACGAAATTGTTGTGAAATCGCTGTCACTAATGCTACTGTCGCTTTGTAAGTTAGATATATGTATTATTAGCAAGTATGAACAACATACCATGTACGTACAATTAATTAGAACGAACAACAGATAAGCAACGCAACTTTATCAATCAAAATTTGTCATGAAAGACTAAGCTCTCAACACCGTTCCAAATGACTGATAACATTATCTTCAACTCTTCAACCAAATAGTATCTGAACTACTGCATAAATAAAATACGCTTTTGTATGATGATATTCGATTTGCTCTATATACTAAGCGTTAAGTAAATGTTGGTGAGATAGTCGGTGAGTAAAACTGATAAGTGACAATAATACACTATTACAGTGCATACAGACCATTGATGTGAACCTTTGACTACCAGTCAGTTGACTTGACAACAATACTTGCATTTAGGTTGTCTTTCGATCAACTTTATATTGCTCTTATCAGCAGCAGTCTAACTACGCAATTTCACAGTATCGTTCTCAACGATTGCTTCAACAATTCGTCATGCTGATTGAATAACCGAGAGTTTGCTGCTATCTCATTCAGAAATTCGCTGAAATGTGTTTCATCAGCAGAAACAGTTGCTGCTTTGTCTGGTTGAATTTGAACAGTACTTTGATGTACGGCGTGACCTAATAATTGTTATATAGTTAATCGAAGCTTGCTTAATGCTGAATATAAGGGCTGACACAAGAATAATCACCAAAAATGCAGCAGTGTTTATTTATTCAGATACGCAAGTGCAACAGAGCACCAACGCAAGGTGATGAACAGTCACATAAGGAAATTTAGCAGTTTACACTTTTCCACTGTCAATGAGAATGAGAAAATAAACTATTCAGGAAGTGCGTTCCAATCCACAATTCTTTGGGAGAAAAAATTGAGTATTCTTTGGAAATCGTGTACTACGATTACCCGGCTGTCTGTAAAGTTTCAGACTGCGTCCACGAGTGATCGCAGCATTTCGGATGACGAAAGTATTTGGATCATAGGGTGTGTGTTGATTTACAATTTTGAACACTTCCAAGAAGACGTCGATGACATTGGAGGGATAATAGATTTAAATGTTTCAGTCGTTGGATATTGGCTGGATGATAATAGTGCAAGCTTAATTGCTATTATTATGATTTATGGTGCTGACAATGACATCCCATTTCAGATGCAATTTTATTGCAATTTCAAATTTAATTTTCAATGAAAGACATCCAATGCTGAAGCTGAGCTTCATGGCTTCATAAGATTTTATATATACAATAAGTTGAAAGCACATTCGCTCAACTATGCAAGAAAAAAGTAATTTCTTTGTTTTATATCTGGATCTGAATGATGCGAGCACGACTATTTACTCGCTTAAAACTCAACATCAGGTTTGGAATCGGTTAGATTTTCGGCGACCAGGGCCGGGCCGGCGCAATAAAAACCGGCCAGGGCTGGCGTTTGGAGAAAGTCAGTCGGACCGGCGTATTCAAAACCGGCTGGTCGGGGCTGAGAAGGTGGCAGGCGTCTCTACAATCGACTGACTAAGACCTAGATAGTCAGACATAAGCAAGATAGTCAGACATTAGACATTATTCAATTTCCGTATGGTACACAGGAAATACAAGAGTGATAGGTCTACCAATACTTCGGATAAGCAATATTTCCAAATTATACATTTGAATTGCATTCCTAATTATATGCAATGCAATTATTAGTTTCTTGTACGAAGGAAAGACAGAGCAGAAATATAAATAAAAATAAAATATTATATAAATATTATATATGAATTATCAATTTAATGAGTTGTAGGCCTATGTTATAAATTATGGCAATTTTATAATTGTAATAACTTCAAAGTCAATCATATACAAGCAAATTGATAATAGACAAAATGACCCAAACAGACACAGCAATAATACAATAAGATGTACAATACATGATTATTGACTGAGTCCTGATGCTGCGAAATGCTTTGTCCCGAAGCACGTGTACAATGTGCATCATCTAATTTTATTTCAAATGATTTACTGAAGTGAAATTTGATTCTTCAGTGATGAGGGAATTCCAGTGATTTACAATGTCAATTGAGAATTCTCTAAGCTCAAATTCTTGTGTCTCGAGTTTATAGTGATGACGTATGATGGGCTGAGACAAAGAGCACGCCAAATACAACACGTCATCACATTTTCATGTCAGAAGTTTTCCAGACTTTCACGGCACCTGTGCATCGTCAATCAAAATGGAACGCATGTCGTCAACGCATCAAACAATGCTCCACAGTTAACTATCAAATGTTCATGTAGTAGGCCTAGAGATGGAAGCCTGCAGAGATTATCGGGCCGGTCCAGTCCGGTGGCCGGCAACCTTCAGTCCGGTCCTGTCCGGCGGCCGGCAACCTTTAGGTTAGCATATGAATCGATAAGTTTGCAAAGTAACCGAAAAACTGAGATCAATGTCCATGAGAAATCAATTTTAGCAACTCGTCAATAGACTGCGCTTTGAGCTGTGCTTGAGAGAAGGCAGGCGAAAATAGATCACATCGTTCCAGCAGCTGCCGACACTTGATGGAAGGAATTCAAATTTGATTTAGCACTACAAACACCAGTGTGTCAAAATTAACACAAATGAGGTTCTTTATCATTTAAGCCAATAGAAAATATGAATTAATTCCTTGTGCTTCTTGACTTTTTATAGCTTAGCAAGATTGAGCGAAAAGTGCAACAGTACTTTAGCTTTCTATCCATCAACATGTTCTTATTTCACTTATTATTAGAAGCACCAGCTGTGCCAATTTTTTCACACAGTTACAACAACAACTGACTAGGTGCAGCCCACAGCAAAAACAAAGACAGAGAATGACAGCTATGCTGACATTGGCGGTCTCTCGATTGGCAATCTTTCTGCCAAAACGTTCGACTTGATTTCGAGCATGCACAAAGACATTGAAGCTGACCACAGCAAGAAATAATTGAAGCCTCAAATTGTAGGTCTGTTCTTCTAAAATTCCTCCAAAGTTGGAATCGACTGCGTTCAACTTTGGTTCAACTGGAATGACTTTATTCAACTCGCGCTGCAACAAGGCGATGGACGTTAGCGATCTATGGTGCAACATTCTTGACAAAGCATGTATAAATTCTTAGGTGATCTACAAGTAAATTTCAGTGGAATCAATCAGCCGACGAAATTTAATATTTACTCTGACACGAAATTTTTGAAATTGCCGATGCAACCAGCTATACATTGTATACGGTAGCCTACCGTCTATTTCTAGACTGCATGAAGAATCCTCTCATTCTTTTTGCCTTGCGGCTGCTTTCCTGAAGAAACGAGCTCATTGTGGAAGCCAAAGATGCAGTAACTTGGGAACCTTCATTGTTCTAAGTGCTGAAAAGTGAAGTGTGGTAAATGTTTGCACTCAATTGAGAACTATACCATCGGTGTGTGCTTTTCTTGCAACGTACAATGCCATTACCTGAAGATACTTCTTTTAATTCTTGCATGCAATACATTGTGTAAAATTGTTTCGTTGAGTATAAGCATTTATATTCATATTTTTGCAGATATCCTTTTGCTAATGTAGGTATAGGCCTACTGTTTAGCATCCATGCACCTAACAGACGATCTGTCCTTCTGATCTGCTAATAAATGTATTCGTTTCTATCTTGATCATTGTCGCTTTGAGATGTACTAAATAATCGAATACATGTAAGTGATATTGAAAATGGGATTTCGCATACGTACATTTTTGGGATTTATTGCATATAATTGCATACAATGAAATTGACAAAACATGAATATCATGAAATACATGTCTTCTGTTTCAAAAATGTTTATAGGGGCCTACAATTTCCTTGATATTTGCTAGTACACACATGTATAACTGTTATCAATTATATGTTTAATATATTTTCTGTATTATAAATGTTCGACTATGGCACAATTTTATATGTCAATTTTGACACACTGGTGCTTGAAGGAATAACCAATAGTGGTACGCCTAGACTTAATCAGCAAACAGGTAGATGGAATAATCATTTTGCTAAAAACTGCTCGGTGTATATCTACGTTGAAATCCCCGAGGCGTATGGCCTCGGGATTGTAGTGCACCTCTGCATTTTCCATACAGTCATGATATCCTCCTGTAACCTCAACTTAAATTTTGCCGGTATATTGCTCTCAATTAGCCTACATATTGAGTAAATTACTTTATCATCTGTGAACTGTATGCTCAGTTCACCTGTTTCGCGTGTCAAGTAGCTTAGTAGACTAAATAATTCAATTGTTGTATACCGGTTGTCCTATCAAATTTCTTAAGCTGCTTTTTACTTTCTGTTTTCTCTAATTATCATACTATGTATCTTTTAAATAATGAAAATTCGAGAAAGACGTTTATCGCAGCGAAGACCTCTCTTTGAGAAATGGCTCGATGATAATGGTCTTTGATTAGTAATGAAGGATAGCCCACCACGGTGTTACAAATTTACAACACATTCCATCAACAGCGTTAATATGAAAACTTGCATTATTGAGTTCAGGGAAAGAAAAATTGCTTAGATGTTGCTCATATGTTACTATCTGATGATAATGTGGAGATTTAGATCCACGCGATAGCCAGAATTGTCTATCATTATCCAGGAAATTGGTGAATGAAAAAATGAAGTTTTAACGTCACTACCTCCCGCGAGGAGGCTTTGACGGTGCTGACATGTTCAAACTCCAGATTGAGCTTGTGATGATTTCAGTTCCGATGGCCTTTCCGCCGACTTCCAATGACAATATTTTAAGCCAAGTCGGGACTCCAATTGGTCCAAGGAAATTAAGCTGAACCGAGCCGTAGGCAGATTATTTCGAGCCGAGCTGCCATCTTAGTTGCATCTCTACCAGCTACTGAAAATGATTGACATATAGTACACACTTTATCTGAAATTTTTTCTACGGTAAATAGATTTTGTGATAAAGCGTTCAGTACAAAATCAATCGATTTCAGCTTGTTTAATTGTTTTATTTTCTTGAATCCAATAATGTTTATTAGATCACTACACCATTCTGTTTTTACTATTCATGCATTGGTCACATACACGTATAACATTTCAAAATATTCACAAATAATGGAATCATGTTAAAATTCATAAAATCATAAATTTAAAATTCAAAATATCATCAACTCATCCCATTTGCATGCATAGTAATATGTACGGTACCGTGGATCGAACTGATAGGGACAAACTTGCAACATTTCTTGCCAAATAAGCAATCCATCTTAAACAATGTCAACCTACCTAATAGAATAAGTAAGTAAGTAAGTAAGCGTATATTCACACAAATGATAATCAGCCATTTACATAGAGAAGAGAAAAGTAGTCAAAAATTATAGTAGTAAGAAAACGGCGAACACCAGATAGCGCAAGATGGCCGCCATCGCTGACGTCCCCCCCCTCCCCCTCCCCTCCCCCTCCCCTCCCCCCTCTTGTATGGGAAAAATTTTGAAAATTTTCCAAAGTGTGGAATTTCGACCTGGGACCGTCACCAAAACATTTTTCATCAAATTTTGAAATTTCACTGACGTCCCCCCCCCTCTGGACAGCTTGCTTCGATTTTTGCTTCCAGTGGACGGATTTTGTCGTGCGATAGCTCGTTTGAAAGCTAAGAGTGAGACAAATTCAGTGAAAGAATCGGCTTGTTCCTATCTGTCTTCGTTCAAAAGTTAGAGCGGTTACAAGATTTTAGGTCGGAGCTCGCTCACCTGAAAAAATCCTAAGTGTCAGAGTGACTTTGTATGGGTAAAATTTTGAAAATTTTCCAAAGTGTGGAATTTCGACCTGGGACCGTCACCAAAACATTTTTCATCAAATTTTGAAATTTCACTGACGTCCCCCCCCTCTGGACAGCTTGCTTCTATTTTGGCTTCCAGTGGACGGATTTTGTCGTGCGATAGCTCGTTTGAAAGCTAAGAGTGAGACAAATTCAGTGAAAGAAACGGCTTGTTCCTATCTGTCTTTGTTTAGATGCGAGACGCCATTTAAGATTTTGGGACATTGGCGAAAAACGACAGAGTTAGAATTTGGGACGTTTTGGGCTGTAGCACCAAAACGAAGGCTCGGATGGGTAAACGGAGGCCAGATTTGGAATCAGCTTGATGTTATTGTCCAATGAGGATCATCATCCAATGAGAATCAAGCATTTCTTTATAAATAGCGAGCCTTCCACAGTGAGAATCATTCCATCGTTGAATCACACGAGTGACGGACGCACATTTTCTCTCTCTCTCTAGTTCCCTGTTCTATTATCCAACTAAAATGGTAAGTCGCTACTTCCCTCCCTCTCCTCCCTTGAACGTAAACTTAATACAATCTTTTTCATTTTCAGGCATCTACTCCATCTGCTGCACTAGTAGGACAAAATGGCGGTCAAACGTTACAAGGTTCGCTACGGTCAGATCATCTACAACTGAGGCCAGTGGAAGAAACATCCAAGGTACATAATCCTACACCGCTACAGCGTAAATTTAAACAAGCCTTTCGTTATGATGATCATAGCGTAGTACTCCAGACGGGAATGCTCCCTTCCACGGATGTCAAGATAATGCACAATCAGTATGGGGACTACATACTGATCCCCGTGAGTCCGTACATTCGCCACCAACTTGATATTATTGAGGAGTACGTGACATTAAATATGGACATTCCTACTCCTCTTGCTCAAGAGTGGAAGGCGAGAGATGACAAGGATACTCCCTATAGAAAGATTTGGGATGGTAATCACATTTGCCTACCGGTATCACATTGGTGTAACTTACTATAAGAAGGATGGAGATCATTCAATACCCATCAGATGTGATGAGCTCGGAGAAGGTACTTGGGATATCCTTTTCAAAGTGAATGGGCTATATTATGGTCGACACAAGGATAATAAAATAGCCTCTCTCTCCATGCATATGGAATCCATCCTATATATTCCAAAACCACCCAACGTGGACGACATAATTGATCAAATCCTTAACAGCAGTGGTACGAAGCGCAAGTCGGAGAAGAATGCTACATAAAAACGCAAATCAAAGAAGGAGAATTACTAGTCCTTTCCTAACTCTACCCTATGACAATTCGCTTATGTGCTTTGAGTGTCGTAGACGTGGTCTTATTAGATACATTTTACTTCTTCGTTGCCATCATATCATTTGTGTATTTTGTCGTGAAAAGCATCGATGTAATTCTTCATTTTGTAATATGTTATAGAACGTTTCCTTAGATGTGTAAATTTCCGTTTTAGGCTTCTATCATCATTTTTATGGATTGTGAGGGTGAACCTGTACAGGAGCTCAGTGCTATTGCTATGAACAATTGGACATATCAGATTGTTAGTGTCTATCATCAACATGCCAACTGCGATCCCAATGTTGATCAATGGGCGAGAAAACACATTCATGGACTTAATCTGAAATATTTGCAAGACTATGGCTTTTCTTGTGAAAGTGCTCTTCTTATTGACTTTAAACGATGTTAGCTGCTTTCAATGTTATACGCATCTTTTGTAATAATCCTGGTAAGGAGAGGAAAGTATTTCCCAATCTAATCATTGATGATATTTTGCTCCCGCCTTGGGATAGTAGAGTGAATCAACATTATCATGAAGTCACGAAACGTTTTAAGGATTTGTGTGTTCCTATTTTGTCTGTTCGTTGTAGTAGCTACGTTCATAACCAATGCTTCTTTCCTCCTTACCTCAACACTGCCAAAGTCCTGTATGGTTATCATTGCTCGCTGTATGATAGTTATCAGCTGTATCTATTTTATCTCTTTCAAACCATTGATTTATAATGCATGCTTGTTACCGTTATTCAATAAATGTTACTATGAGAAGAGTTGTTGTTTTCATGCAATGGATGGGTTAGATAAAGGGCGATCATGTCTTTCTCAAACGACTGCGGAACATTACGTTTTCATAGGCAAAGTTTAAAAGGAGCTGTTCAAGATTATGTGATAAAATTTCATAAAGATGAGACCGACATCGAAGCAGTGGTCGATGATGCTAGCACTCTATTTCTAGAATTAATGAATACATTCTCTGATAGCATTATCATGGCGCGATTAGTTGCGAAAATTAAGTTTAGTCATTTTGGAAAGCAAGAGGTGGAAAGTCGCTCTTTCCATTTTGCTTCTTACTCAATGGAAGTGGTAGATCACCCCCAAGAATTTTTTAAAAGACATATGATAAAAATTGCTGAACGTCTTAACGCATTTAACCATCATGGTAGCAGTCTAGTGATTGAAGCGATTTCAGATATTCACATTCAACTTTCCATAAAGAAAAATTGAAAATGCAGTGGTACTTGATTGTAGCACAACTGGTTTTCGAGCTATGTCTGCTCACTCTCGAAGTATATTCCTTCTGTACATGCGTCTATTATTTAGAAAAGGCTAGCAAATTCATATCTTCAAAAAGACTTGCTATAGACATCAGTAACGGTGAAACTATGTGTTGCGATGTATGTAAGCGAAAGGATGGAAATGAAAAGCGCATCTTCAAGAGATGTAAGCATGCTTTTTGTCAACGCTGTTTCATACGTAATTGCATTCAACTTTGCCAATGTAACCACTGTGATATTGCTCATTTCGAGTGTCACTTATGTCGCAATAGTTAGTACCTATGCAAATGTGGTAAAGATAGGTTTTAGCAAAGACTAACACGGAAAATGGCGAAACGTAAAATGACGAAACGTAAAAGTCAAAAGTTTTCTTCAGCCATTCAAGCTCTCCGACGAATGAAAGCAAATCAGCGATACAATGCTATACGACATGCTAACGATAAATTCATTTGTGAAATTATTTCTCATGTGAGGAAGTTGAGGACGAAGAAATTAGCGCCAAAACAACGAAAGTTACTTAAGCGATATGCTACGAAATTGCGTTTCATCTCCAATCCTAAAGTCACCCTTCAAAGAAAGAGGAAAACTCTAACACAAAAGGGCGGTTTCCTTTCAGCAATACTTCCAATGATAGCTCCTGCCGTGGGCAACCTATTGGGTAATATCTTTGGCTCTAAGCGTTAATTATGCAAATGTTGAATCTCAAAGTAATAAAATGGATTTCAGACTTCAATGTGATAAAGTTCTGACTGTATCAGGTCCATCTCATGCAGGTAAAACTGTTTTCACGCTGAATTTATTGGATAAAAGAAGGGAGTTGTTTAAGGAACCTATCAATCGAGTGATTTGGTGTTATGGTATTTATCAACCGTCGCTGTTTCAGGAATTGCAAAGTCGCAACTTTATTCGACATGAAGGAATTATTCCAGTGGATAAACTTCAGTCTAATGATGTTGTTGTATTGGATGATTTATTAAAAGAAAGTAAGAATTCAAAAGATGTTACAGATATGTTCACTCGCGCAGCACACCATAAAAGGTGCTTTATCATCTATATCACACAAAATTTGTTTCCTGATGGAAGAGAAGCTCGTACACGAAACCTGAATACACACTATTATGCTATTTTCAAGAATCCGCGAGATAAAAGTCAATTTGAAATTTTAGCGCGACAAGTTGCACCCAGAGGATCAAAAGCCTTAATTGAAATTTTTCAAGCAGCTACTGAAAAACCATACGGTTACTTATTCATTGACTTTACGCAAGAGTGTCCGGAAGAATTTAGATTTCGAAGTGATATTTTGAAAACTCCCATGATTATCTACAAACTATGAGTTCTTATTTTCGCATGATTGTTATTCCTCAGGATGAATATGTACAATTGACTGCCATGCAGCAAGTAAAGCAACCTCTTGCAAATCAAATGTATAGGAAAGAAATAGATTATCAGCAAAATGTTCACATCAAAGATCCACATCGTGCTGTATTATTACAATCGGAAACTGTTGAGCAATTGAAAAACTTGAAGAATAAGATGCGTGACTCTGTATCGACTGCTACACCTTTAGCATCTCGCGCACATGCCATATCTCTTTTCAACAGTATTGAACCCCATCTCAATGTAAATGATAGAGGAGAAATCATTACAGATGAAAATAAAGTGATTGATGCTTCACGTTATGAAGACTTGATTCAGTATGCGACACGTAGAAAGCGCCGTCAGGGCTATGTTCCACCTGGTTGGTCATACTTTCTTAAACTATTGAAAAAGCATAATGTGCCAAAATTTGCTTTAAATAATGAGACATTGAAAGAACTTGATTCAACAGTGGCTACTACTCCAATGCTTCAGGCGATGAAAATGCCAACAAATTGGTTTAAGACGTCACCTGCTACATCCCCTCCCACACTCACTAAGCAAACAAGAGGAAGAACTCGACGTAGATCTACATCGCCACTAAAACTGGTAAAAGGAAAACGTAAAACAGCTCCTCCTAGGAAATACATGTTCTCAGACTATTAATATGAAGCAGATGTGTTGCTTGCCATGTAATGAGCCGCCAGAGGTGAATGTCGTTGTCACTTGCACTTGCTGCGCCAGCTCTCATAATGAAACCCCTAAGCAATGTGAACACGATCGCAAAACCGCTAAAGCTAAATGCTGCAGTTGTTGTAAATGTAGAAAGGCAAGAAAACAAAAAGATGATAAGGAGGAAAAAGAGTCAGTCGTCATCGACTGAACGTTTGAAGTCAATCTATTATGATGTAAAACATCCGGCAGGATTTGCATCTATCAAGAAATTATCAAAAGCGAGTGGTCTTCCACAATCACAAGTGAAACGATGGTTAAAGGGTCAGGCTACCTATACACTCCACAAACAAGCGAAAAAGAAGTACCGCACCTGCCATTATATTGTTCATGACATCGATGAACAGTGGCAAGCAGATTTGTGTGATGTTGCCTCCATTTCAAAACATAACTCGGGCAATAATTTTATTTTAACCGTCATTGATATTTTCTCGCGTTATGCGTGGGCTCAACCTTTAAAAACTAAAGAAGGGAAAGGAGTAGCAAAAGCATTCCAAACAATTTTTCGAGAAGGTCGCATTCCAAAAAGAATTCAGAGTGATCAAGGAAAAGAGTTTGAAAATCAGCATGTGACAAGATCATTTGAGAGGCATGACATTGAGTTGTTTAGTGTAAAGAGCGCTTATAAAGCTGCACTCGTTGAACGTTTTAATCGCACATTAAAAAATCGCTTGTGGCGACATTTTACTGCCAACTTGACACAAAATTGGACAAAGGTTCTACAAGATACACTCCATGCCTACAATCACTCTATCCATCGTTCTATTGGACTCAGACCAGTAGATGTAAATGCTGACAATGTAGATAAAGTGCGCGAATCATTCCAACGTAAACGCACTCATGTGAAAGGTGATGTGAAAATTGGTGATAAAGTTCGTATCTCAAAAGTGAAAAGTCCTTTTGCTAAAAGGTACCTCCCGAATTGGACAGAGGAGGTATTTACAGTATCAAGGATTAATCAAAAAGACTCTCCGACCACCTACAAGTTGAAAGATTACGATAATGAAGAAATTGAGGGTACCTTTTACCGCGATGAGATTGAGGTAGTCACTGAAAGTGAAACATATTTGGTAGAGAAAATCATTCGATGTAAAAAACGGCAAGGTGAAGAATGGTGTCTTGTTAAATGGACTGGTTATCCTTCAAGTATGAACTCTTGGATGCGTCGTGCCGACATCTTTCATCTAAGTGATCGACAGTGATTCATGCAAAGTTGTAACTAACAATGTTTAGGGTTTGAGCTATGAATCCAACTGCCTCATTTTATTCACGACCCTCCTATGTAAGTGGTGGAGGACAAATTTACATCGGTGCTCGCCGCCAACGTGGAGGTAGCATACTTGGTGCACTGAAATCTGTTGTAGCACCTCTAATATCCAATGTCGGTAGAACTTTAAAACGAAATGTTTTAAGTAATGCCGTTGGCTTTGCTGGTGATGTTGCTAGTGATCTTTCCAGAGGTAGAAGTTTTAAGAGCAGTTTGTTGAATCGTGGGAAGGAACGCGGTTTAAAAACATTGAAGCAGACCATTGCTGGTGTTACTCAAGGAAAGAAATCACCTAAACGAATGAAAAAAGGAAGGAGGAAACATCGCGGAGCTGGTAAGGTGCGATCTTCAGTCAAAAGGCATTCACGCAAACGTCGCAGAGGCTCTAATCATTCATCAGGCGCTAAACGACGACGCTGCTATAACTTCTAATCATGGAGTGTAAAACTTCCGGTTTTTGTTTGTTCGATCAACAAGCCATACAGACAGATATTCTTAGTTCAAGTATTGTAGATTATCATCCTCGAACAGCTGAGAATGCTGGCCCCATTGAATTTGTTATTCCTGGTGGTAGTGATGACTACATAGATTTGAGTTATGCGATGCTTGATTTGAGGTTTAGAATTCAGCAAGCAGATGGAACTGCTATTGACGATGCACATAAAGTTGGACTGAACAATTTACCATTGACTACATTACTTCGTGATGTTTCTCTAACGATTGGAGAGCAGCAGGTGGAAGGTGGTCAAAGCGATTATCCCTATAAATCATATTTCAATCATGTATCACAGTTTCATCCAGCAGCACAAAAAAGTCATATGGAAGCCATGGGATGGTACAGAGATGAAGCAGGAAAATTTGATGTTGAAACAAACAGTGGCTTTGTAAAGCGATCTGCTATGATTAAAGATAGTAGAGTATGTCAGCTATATGGTCCGCTGAATTCAGACTTCTTTAGACAGTCAAAGTTTTTACTCTGTAATACCAGCATGCGACTCAAGCTGACATTGAATAAGCCTGAATTTGCGCTGAATGCATTTGCTAAAGTTGACAATTTTAGAATTCATGTGGAAGATATTGCACTTTACATTCGTCGAGTAGTACCGAATCCAAGTGTCATTAGAGGACATGCTGAAGGTCTTAACCGCCAAAATGCCATAAATATTTAATATATTAAAAAATTTTAAAAGAAATTAATTTATATTTTATTAAATTTTTTTTTTATTTTTTAATTATTTTATTTTTTTATTTTTTTTATTTTTTTTTATTTTTTGTTTTTTTATTTTTATTTTTTATTTTTTTTTTTATTTTTTTTATTTTTATTTTTTTATTTTTTTTTTTATTTTTTTATATTTTTTTTTTTTTATTTTTTTTTTTATTTTTTTTTTTTTTTATTTTTTTTTTTTATTTTTTTTTTTATTATTTTTTTAATTTTTTTTTTTTTATTTTTTTTATTTTTTTTTTTTTTATTATTTTTTTATTTTTTATTTTATATTTTATTTATTATTATATATTTAATATTATAATATTATAAAATAATTTATTATTATTTTATATTAATATTATATTAAAATAAAAAAAAAAAAAAAAAAAAAAAAAAAAAAAAAAAAAAAAAAAAAAAAAAAAAAAAAAAAAAACAAAAAAAAAAAAACAAAAAAAAAAAAAAAAAAAAAAAAAAAAAAAAAAAAAAAAAAAAAAAAAAAAAAAAAAAAAAAAAAAAAAAAAAAAAAAAAAAAAAAAAAAAAAAAAAAAAAAAAAAAAAAAAAAAAAAAAAAAAAAAAAAAAAAAAAAAAAAAAAAAAAAAAAAAAAAAAAAAAAAAAAAAAAAAAAAAAAAAAAAAAAACA